>JAVYIG010001312.1:0-297500 GCA_035222895.1 Strongylocentrotus droebachiensis
AAGATGGTTTGTATTTTAACCCAAAAGAACATAACAATAATAAAGACCTGAATTTAATCACAATTAAAATTCCATTCAAAGAAAAGGAAAGTTAACAGGAATTAAATTTCCTAAACATTGCGAATGCCACCTATATTTATCAATGGAGGTTTTTATAATAGCGATAGGCCTACGCGCATATCGTGGACATATTGTGAGAGAATGGGAAAGCGTGTCCGTTTTTGTTTGTTATAGGGGTGAGAAGACATGAGCCCCTGAACGCTGTCGTTCTGATGGGGGGGGGGGGGGTTATTTCTTATTCGATACCAGTGATGTACAAATGTTGCTGAAATGACATGATTTTCCGGTATTTTTTCTAAAATTTTGTGTAAGTCATACCTTTTTATGCGTTTGTTGGAAAATTAGAAATTCCCAAATTTACAAGTCGGGCGAAAAATATGCTTATTTAGAAGCCTTTATGTCATGGTTTGCAAAACGGCTGGGCTCGGGGGCAACGAGCCCCCCTCACTTTTTGAAAAAGTATGTTACAGAGAAAAAGAAAGAAAGAGAGAGAAAAAGAATAAATGACCTGCCAATGTCACAAATGAGGTATTAAAATATGCTCATCTGATTAAATGCTAAAACCCCAGAGCTTACGGGGGCTCCGCCACCGGATGCCACCAAGGGCCCTAAGGCGGTCCCCTGGATGCTCATCTGACCGTAATTAAATACCTAAAACCCCTGAGCTTCCGGGGGCTCTGCCCCCTGCACCCCACCGAGGGCCCTAAGGCGTCCCCTTGATGCTTATCTGACCGTAGTTAAATATTAAAACCTCTGAGCTTTCGGGGGCTCTGCCCCCTGGACCACATCAATGGCCTTAAAGAGGCCACCCTGATGGATGCTCATATAACCGTAATTAAATACCTAAAACCCCTGAGCTTCCTGGGGCTCTGCTCCCTGGACTCACCGCTAATTAGTGACCTGCCAGTGTCAAAATTAAGGTATCCAAATATGCTTATCTGACCGTAATTTAATGCCTAAAAACCCTGAGCTTCCGGGGGCTCAGCCCCTTGACCCCCTGTCGAGGCTCAGTCCCTGGACCCCACGCCAATTTACGTTCTACCTGATCGTAAATACAGATTTTTCTTCTACCCCACCCCCTTCCAAACGTTTTTGCTCATTACGTCACTGCCCTGGAAGGTGAGCCCTTGGAAAAGTTGGAATGTTTGCCCCCCCCCCAATCCCAAACTGCTTCCGGGGCGCCTGGTCATAGAATTATGCCCGCCTTTTTGTCCGGTATATATATTTTAATTACATGTTTTGGCTAGTTATCTGTGACACATTAGCAAACATGAAGAAACAAAAAATCCTCACTCTAATCTTTCCCACCTCCCTGCTCTAGTCGCCTCATCATCTCCCACGCTGCAGTCTGTCTTTATTGATATCGGGTCTATGTCCTGATTATGGATTCTTATATATCACCTGTCGCAATCAATGTGGAAGAACATAGCATTGTGTGGCCCTATACCCGTGTGCCATATCACTACCAAGATTGACAGCAAACAATTAAAAAGAAGCAGGCGAATTTTATAATTTGTTATAGATGCGTACGTCCCGGCGTGCGTGCGTCAATTTATCAAAGCTCACATTATTTACCATTCTTGCATGGGTTCTCGAATCCTCGCTTCTACCCCCCCCCCTCTCTCTCTCTCTCTCTCTTCCTTTTTCTTTTCAACCTCTATCTATTTCTCACTCTTAACCAGATTTCCAAATTTTATGTTGAACTAAGGCTTCATTGAAATAATGTCCTCGACTATTTTGCCATGTAATATGACCTGCTTTATTGTGGATGATTGAATAACATGCATCATACAATTTTATATAATAATTCATGCCAAGTTCGTCACGCAAGTATATATATATATTTTAATGCTTCCACACAAAAAGGGAATATCAGACCCTTTTTGCTGATAAATAATTGGCAAATGTATGTAATTTTTGTATTTTAGTAAAACTTCCCTTGCCATCTCCTCATTCTAATCGTGATTGCTGCCTTAAAACCAGAAAGAACTATCTGAACTAAATGTTAAGATATCTTTCAGTAAATAAGTTACCTTGACTACGTGTATGGTGGCTCCTAAGGGACACGCAAACGCAAAATTGACGTATACCGTCCTATGCAACAAATTTGTGGATTTTCGCGTCAAAGACGTGAAAATCCACAAATTTGACGTATACCTATGCAACAAATTTGTGGATTTTTACGTCAAAGACGTGAAAATCCACAAATTTGACGTATACCTATGCAACAAATTTGTGGATTTTCATGTCAAAGACGTGAAAATCCACAAATTTGACGTATACCTTTGCTTGGTATTTTTTTCGTTTTTCTGTACTCAATGGCCCTGAAAGGACACGCAGACATAAAAATCGGCGTCCGATATTCATGTCTGCGTCTCCCAAAAGAGACACGCAGACGTGAATATTGGACGCAGATTTTTTTTCTTCACGTCTTGGACGTAAAAAAAACAATAAAACACTTGCATAGGTATACGTCAAATTTGTGGATTTTCACGTCTTTGACGTGAAAATCCACAAATTTGTTGCATAGGTATACGTCAAATTTGTGGATTTTCACGTCTTTGACGTAAAAACCCACAAATTTGTTGCCGTAGGTATACGTTAAATTTGTGGATTTTCACGTCTTTGACGTGAAAATCCACAAATTTGTTGCATAGGGTATACGTCAAATTTTGCGTTTGCGTGTCCCTTAGCAGCCACCATAATTTATGTATGTGATCAATTTGATTTATGGCATACACTTTCCCATCACTCCTGCAATAATATTATACGGATAAGAACATCACATGGCTCTTGTGTAAGCGTCTACATTATAATAGGGACAAACAGAGAGAAATTGACATAATACACCGAGGAGGTGAACATGTAAATGAAACCGATTAAACATGGTATAACGTATAGATCAATTTATGTCATCTCAGGCGCGGATCCAGGGGGGGGGGCGAGGGGGCATTAGCCCCCCCCCCCCTCCGCCAAAAGAGAGAGAGAGAGAGAGAGAAGGAATAGAACGAAAAGGGAAAGAAGAGAAAGAAGAAAAGAAAAGGGGGAAAAGGAGATCGAGGAGGGGGGGCGAAAGGGCCTTGCCTCTGAAGCTGTTGCCTCCACCCCCTCCCACAAAAGGAGAGAAGGAAGGAAAGGAAAAGAAAAAGAAAAGAGAAAATAAAGGGAAGGAAAAAAAGAGGAAGAAGAAAAGTAAAGAAGGGGGACAATTGCGATTTTCCCGCAAACAATTAGTTGATCGGGGGGGGGGGGGGTGCAGCAGCAGTGAAATGGATGCTGCTCTCCTAATATAATGTTTAACCATTTTATGTCTGCCTAATTAACTATTAGCAACGATTATGTGTAATTAAATGTAACTCTTCTCACTTCAACCCAACCCCCTCTCTCTCTCTGTCTCTCTCTGTCTCTGTGTGTGTGTGTGTGTGTGTGTCTCTCTCTCTCTGTCCCAATCACTTTTCAGTCTCTACCTATCACTCTTCTCTTTTCTTTGCTGTACTTTTGCATCACCAGGAACCCCATGTATTTTGATTGTAATTTATTGGCAGGGCTAACAAGGCATCAAGCTTCGCTTATGTTGGAGCTCTTACCATAGTTCTGTTTTAAAATAAGTTTATATTTCTCCACGTTTTAATGTATACTGATTTTATTACGTATTCAGAACTGAAATTTTAATGAAGTGATATAAACGTATCCTTCATCGATCGGTATAAAAGCAACGAACAACGGCATTCCAATATTCGTAGCCAGTTAATTGCTTTGAAGGGAAAACAGACACATGCTAATCTGTTGAAAGTTTGAGTAAAATAGAAAAAAAAACATTTTAACGCTAAAAAGTTGTGACCTTTGGACACGTATATATTTATGCACATCTATTAAAGACTAAAAAGCAAAACAAAATAATAGAAGCTAAGCAGAAAAAATGATATTCTAAGATAATCTAAATTGTATGCACATCTATTAAAGACTTAAAAGCAAAAGCAAAACAAAATCAAGACAAATTGGTGATAAATGAATGACAAACGTCATGGCAATGTAGTTCAAATGAGAACGAAAATACTCATTATTATCAAAAGACTAAAAATTCAACATTGCGACAAAGAAGACAATTACTATTCATTCGTATCCGGACAACTACCCCAAGACAACTACCCCTAGGATATAGTTTTCCGGGGGGTAGTTGTCCTAGTGGATGGATGTCGTAGGGGGTAGTTGTCTGGGGTAGTTATCCTATAGGGGGTAGTTGTCCTAGGGGTAGTTGTCCTAGAGGGTAGCTGTCCAAGGGGGTAGTTGTCTGGGGTAGTTATCCTATAGGGGGTAGTTGTCCTATAGGGGGTAGTTGTCGTAGGGGGTGGTTGTCTGAGGGGTAGTTATCCTACAGGGGGTAGTTGTCGTAGAGGGTAGTTGTCGTAGGGGGTAGTTGTCTGAGGGGTAGTTATCCTATAGGGGGTAGTTGTCCTAGGGGGTAGTTGTCCAAGGGGGTAGTTGTCGTAGGGGGTAGTTGTCTGGGGTAGTTATCCTAGGGGGTTGTCCAAGGGGGTAGATGTCCTAGAGGTGGTTATCCGGTTATACGGGGGTGGTTATCTGGAGGTGGTTATCAGGTGTGGTTATCCGGGGGCTAGGTGCCCTAGAACCCTATTCCGGACTTAGAATCAGGGGCGTCGGTATGATGTTTAGATATCAAATTATATCGGTTAATAATGATGAAATAGTTATAACTATAATAATTCACGATTTTGTTTGTACAACCTCGCTGACGCCTGACAAATAAACGAGTTTGCATGCCACACAAAAATATTTATCAAAATTGACAATAATGCATTACTATAGTCTTTACCCCCCCCCCCTCCCCCCCCCCCCCCTCTCTCTCTCTCTCTATAATAGAGAGGAAAAGAGAGAGATAGAGAGAGAGTATAAATATAAATTTGTAAATATACATCGCATTTTAAACAAAAAAGTGTACCCAACCTTCGTAACTTGTTAGTAAGATATTACATTCTTGGTGACCATGACATAATATCCATGATAAAGAGTAACTCATATCTTATCCAATGATACCCTATTCATGTAATTCCTAACACGGATACAATTGAGCACTGGTGTTTTTGAGGGGAAAAAAAAAATCCAAATCACCTTGTATCAAGTTTGTACAATAAGTTACAATAATCTATGAAGCATTAAGAGAGGGGTGGGGGTAGAGAAAGAGAAAGAGAGAGAGAGAGAGAAAGAGAGAAATCAGTGCGGCATGCATGCTGATTATGAATGTAATGAATGGGTCATTGAAAACAAAATAACTAAAATATTTTGAATGATTTATAGGTTCAAGTAAAACGAATGCATCATTACTATAGCCCAAATCAAATGCATCAGCCAAAACTTTGTACAAGGTGATTATGACAAATCTTTTTGAATACCCTGGTGCTCAGTCAACCGTGGCATGAAATGTATGAATAAAGTATCATTGGATAGGATACTCTTTATTATATTATTTTCATGACCACAAATTTTAAATTTTGTATGCTTTTGTAACTTTTTATATGGAGCTACCAAAGTTGTGTACACTTTTTTTGTATACGCCCTGTATTATAGAGGGAGGGTCTCTCTCTCTCTCTCTCTCTCTCTCTCTCTCTCTCTCTCTCTCTCTCTTTCTCCTTCTCTCTAAAAGACGGAATACAAATAATAATATATATATATTCTTAAAACTGGTTCTAATTCCCACAACCAAAAAGGGGGGGGGGGGGGGGGGTCATACATTGAGTCTATCCTAAATCATGTAGCATGGATATATGGCACGCCACTGGAATGTGTAATTTGTAAAGCCTCGCGAAGGTATCCGAATGAACGAAATCTCTTCAGCCTCTGCGTCGATTCTTACCAGATGGAATTTATCTACCAAAAAAACACGAAATCGGCGCCATATTATCACGGCACTGATTTTTTGTGTGGTGGCGCTGATTAGGATGATGTTAATCGATGGTGCCGATTTTAATTATGTAGGTTACCATGACTCAAGGAAATGTGGTTTTCCTTCAGAACTCGATCAGGGATCTCACAAGGTTAGTGACTGATAGTTTCGAAACAGCGTGTTCTTCATGTCGATTAGTAATTTTAGACAATCTCGTCTGAACAATTTACGAGAGATAAAGGATATAACAAAATGGTAAATTCTGTTAAGACCGGAAAACCTGGAAACGACCATGAGAACTGTGTATGCGGTATAATTTGCGTCTCGGAGTTCTGGTTTGTAGCCAAAAATCATAACAAATAGATTAGGTAGCCACATTGTTAGATAGAGCAGCATGATGATGGTTAGATGTCTTCTGGTAGCTTCTCCTATCGGGGAATGTTCGTTGCGTCCAGGACGGCCGTCTCCTGGTTGAAAAGTCTTTCGGGCTTCTTCGGTTGTTGATCGAGGACTAGGAGCGATGACAGCACCATCAGACGTAGATGGGCCAGCTTGCTGACTGTTGTCGAGATTGGGCACATGAATGGACACGATAGTCGCGTTTGACGTTGGATGTCTACTCGGGTAGCTTTTGTCAAGATTGGTAACTGCAATAGATGTGGTGTCTGCAACAGACGAAGATGGGATATTGGGGAGGTGTACTTTCCCCTCGGTTGGTTGGCTATCATGTAATACAGATTCGTTCGTTTCAATCTCATCGCACCGTTTTAAAGATCTAGTAGCACTCGCGGTAGATCCATTAACTGAAGCAACTTTTCCTAACTCTCGAACTCGCCTTAAAACAAAGGCATACATGGTAAGTGTAATGATTATCGTCAGGAAATGTATGGCTGTTAGAATGTAAACATAACGCGAAGCTTTGAGAAGATGCCTAGGAGGTATGGAGCAATTGAAGTAGCCATTAGGATAGGAAACAAGACCGAACATTAAGCTCAGTGGTGCACTGGCCAAACCGGACAGTCCAGAGCACACAAGGACCGATAATGCAGAAGCTCGAGGAGATAACCTATAATTATACGGCTTACAAATCGCGAAATAGCGATTAAATGATATAAGAGCCGCCATGAAAATAGAAGAATTAAGGCCAAGATAAAATATACCACCACATGCTATACAGAATGCACTGCTGGTATGTTTCCCGAAGTGGAGATAATTGTATAAGCGTAATGGGCTCGTAAGGGAAATAAGGAGGTCAGTGATTCCGAGTCCTATTGCTAAGACTGAGTACGATGTCCGTTTCTTACGACTGTACACGACGATAATCAGGATGTTGCCTGGGATACTGATGAATGTAATGATGAACTCGATGACAAATGATATGATAGTGTTCAACTCCATGATCATCAATTGACTGTGATTCAATCCTAGTGGTTATGAGTGTTGTTGGTTCCTTGCCTTCTAAACGGGAATTACGAGTCACAATCCAACAACAATCAATATGAGACAAATCGTGCAGATCTTTCTAAATCTAACATTTCGAAAACAAACCAACGATTTTAACTACAGCTTATACAGAGGTGGTCGTTGACAATGACGTGATGGCCATTTTCCCTTTAAAAGTAATACTAATGCAAACGATGTAAATGAGCTACAGTCTGAAGAAGCTCGATCACGCCTCACCGAAGATGAAATAGAAAATGAGCGCGCTCAGAATAATAAGCGGAGACGAGAAGAAAACTATTCTCTGCGGCTTATTGTAATGCTATGATGTGTTGCATAACAATCGTCCAATGATGTAACAGCCGGTGAAAGCGAAGGTCAGATGATATATATTTATTACAAGTAGGTGTTTTCATTTATACTTTAGGCCTATATGTCATCATAATCTTCTTCCAGATTACCTTTCCAAATTGTTTATACCAGGGACTTGTTGGTTATAGTACTAGAAATGCTCAACATTTTCTTCTACCATTGATTCGTACAGTACTCAACCAAAAAACGAACTATTTTTTGAAGGACCGTTTCTGTGAAACACTCTTCCTCATTACATACAGAACTATGCTGGTTTAAATGTATTCAAACGTATTTAAACGTAGGTATAAGAAATTTATTTTGTGTAAATCAAGACATAGTTTGTTTGTATGTATGTCTGCTATTTTGATTTGCGTCTTTGTATAATGTTCAGTAACGAATTTATTTCATAATTTTTATTATAAAAAATGGGTCAACTTTTATATAAGGATTATGTTTCCTCACAGGTTGCAGCCTATTTAGTTTATTTGTATGTCCTTGTCCAATTTGTTTTTAATGTGTATTTTATGTAACATATCTGAAAGTTTAATGTGATATTTTTTCTTTAACTGAATGAAATAAAATTGAATGAATTAAAACATTAAAAGACGTCATTTAATATTGATTGGTGAAAATGAATCTCATCATTTTGATTTAACAAGGATAGAATGATTTGGAAAGTATGTCATCGCCTTATATCATGGGTGTACCGAATGATGACATCGCCTTATAGCATGGGTGAACCGAATGATGACATCGCCTTATATCATGGGTGTACCGAATGATGGCATCGCCTTATAGCATGGGTGTACCGAATGATGACATCGCCTTATATCATGGGTGTACCGAATGAGGACATCGCCTTATAGCATGGGTGTACCGAATGATGACATCGCCTTATAGCATGGGTGTACCGAATGATGACATCCCCTAGTATAGCATGGGTGAACCGAATGATGACATCTCCTTATATCATGGGTGTACCGAATGATGACATCGCCTTATGGTGTACCGAATGATGACATCGCCTTATAGCATGGGTGTACCGAATGATGACATCGCCTTATAGCATGGGTGTACCGAATAATGACATCGCCTTATAGCATGGGTGTACCGAATGATGACATCGCCTTATAGCATGGGTGTACCGAATGATGACATCGCCTTATAGCATGGGTGAACCGAATGGTGACATCGCCTTATAGCATGGGTGAACCGAATGATGACATCGCCTTATAGCATGGGTGAACCGAATGATGACATCGCCTTATATCATGGGTGTACCGAATGATGACATCGCCTTATAGCATGGGTGTACCGAATGATGACATCGCCTAGCATGGGTGTACCGAATGATGACATCGCCTTATAGCATGGGTGTACCGAATGATGACATCGCCTTATAGCATGGGTGAACCGAATGGTGACATCGCCTTATAGCATGGGTGAACCGAATGATGACATCGCCTTATAGCATGGGTGAACCGAATGATGACATCGCCTTATATCATGGGTGTACCGAATGATGACATCGCCTAGCATGGGTGTACCGAATGATGACATCCCCTAGTATAGCATGGGTGAACCGAATGATGACATCGCCTTATAGCATGGGTGTACCGAATGATGACATCGCCTTATAGCATGGGTGTACCGAATGATGACATCGCCTAGCATGGGTGTACCGAATGATGACATCGCCTTATAACATGGGTGTACCGAATGATGACATCGCCTTATAGCATGGGTGAACCGAATGATGACATCACCTTATAGGATGGGTGTACCGAATGATGACATCGTTATCATAACAATATTTGTCATGTTATTAGTTCAATCAATTCTCAAAATATGAGTCCCTGCAGAAATGGGAATTTTTGAAAATAATGATACGGGAATTTACATACAAAAAATAGAAAAGTTTTTTTTTTGTATAGAAATGAAGCTTAATGTGTTACAAAAATGTATTGATAACCAAAGGGTAAAATAAGATATTGATAAGGAATATAGATTCATCAAAGTAGAGCTGGAAAATATATAAAAAGTAGAGTCTTATAGGAGCTGGTCTCAGAGCTAAGGCAAGATGGATGGAAGCGGGAGAAAGAAATACGAAATATTTTCTCAGCTTACAAAAGAGAAATGCTAGCAGAAAAATACATAAATCAGTTGAAGACAGGAAACGGAAAAAGAATTATTGAAAAACAAGACGAAATATTGAAAGAAACCGTTGATTTGTAAAGTAAGTTATATAGTTAAGAAGATAGTGATGTTAAAACCGCGGAAGGTTAATTTTTTCTCAAAATATTTCATATCTTTCTGACGATGAAAATAATATATATGTGAAGGTTTATTAACATAATTATAGAAAATGTATAAACAAGCTTTATACTCAATGAAGAAAAACAAAACTCCAGGCTCTGACTGTTCTGGAATGAGATCTGTGATATTTAAGTTGACGCTCTTAACGAGTGTTATGCTAATGAGAAAATGTAGAATACTCAAAGGAAAGGAATATTTGCATTGATATACAAGAAAGGGGACCGCCGAGAGCTGAGGAATTGGAGAACGATCACATTGCTGAATTGTGATTACAAAATAATTGCGACAGGGCTTGCGAACCGTCTTCAAAGAGTAATTGGAAAAATTATTCATGAAATCCAGACGGATTACATAAAAGGTCGTCTGGCGGCTTTCAATGTAAGATTTACAAAAGATATTATCGAATAAAACCCCTCTAGGCTTTATTGTTTGTACTAGCCGCAGAACTTATGGCAAATAAAGTGAGAGAAAATAATGAAATTAAAGGTTCTGGATATTACTGATAGAGGTATTGATCTGAAACTGCTGCAATATACAGATGACACTTTATTTTATGTAGGCTATCTGATATAAATTCTTTTGAAAATATTTAAAAAGAATTAGAGTTGTTTGGGGAAGTTGCAGGACCGAAGTTAAATAAAGAAAAGACTGTTTTTATTTGGATTAAAAAGTCCTGTCAACGATGGTCATTATCTTATATAGATTTAGATTGGACAGATGAGCCAGTAAAATACATCACCTGATCTGCAGTGTGCTTTAAAGACCGATTAGAAAAATATATTAGAGAAAATGCAAAAACTGCTGGATAACTGGAAAAAAAGAAACCTGACTTTGTTTGGTAGATTGACTATTATTAAATCACTTGCAATTAGTCAAGTTATACATTTAATGAGTGTTGATACAATATCGTCTACATTTTGATAAAACTTAAAAGCTTTATATTTAAATTTCTTTGGATTAAATGTAAAATGTAAAAGGTTAAACGATATATTTTCACTCACGATTATTGTAAGGGAGGAATAAGAATGATCGATGTTAAAAGGCAAATGTTCAGTTTTAGGCTTACGTGGCTTGGAACGTGGCTTGGAATGATATAAAATATATATATAAAAAAAAATATTCCACCGTTATGAGCAACAGTATAGTACAAAAAACGTAAATATTCTGGAGAACAAGATGCCTCATTTCTACTATAATTTAATTATGACATTTTTCTTGTATCGATCATGTACTTTTGGCAGTTATCGTAGAGAAATGATTTGGCTGAATACAAATGTAACGTATAAAAGGAAAATGCTTTTTTATAGGAATTTGATAAATTCTGACATTTTGTTTGTTGGGGATTTAATGGATGGTAAAGGTTTTCTACCAGTTAATGAGTTAAGTGCGAAAATATTATTTAAGGATGGAAGGTGGTATAGTCAATATGCACGTATTAGAAGAGCGATTCAATCACTCGGGAATATGTTAGTACTTGCAGATATGAATGTAGAACATAGAGAGTATATGAAATTTAGACCCACAGCGTTTGTATAATATGATATAAAATTGATTGAGGATATGATTTCAGTTAGACAGTTGACAATTAAAAGAATATATCAAGAGTTAATTAAAACAAAAATCGAAAAATTTAGAGCGAAGGAATTTTGGCGTAATACTTTGGAAGTTGAATATATACCTGTATGGTCGGATGTTTGGTTATTTAAGTTAAAAAATATAAAAGACAGCTTAATAATTAATTTCAATTTCAAATTCATGTATAATATTTTAGCAATACCATATAATTTGTTTAAATGGAAAGTTAATGACAATGATAAATGTTATTACTGTAATCAGACAGGTGATTGTATGCACATGTTCTTTTTTTGTAACGAAGTCAGTGTGTTTTGGAATGAAGTTGAAAGGACTATAAAGAAATATTTCATGTGTAATTTTAATTTCAAACCATGTCATCTATTGTTTGGTATTGATTTGAATTCAAAGAAGGAAAACGATGTTGATATTATTTTGAATTATGCACTTTTTACTATTTACAAAAGTTTTGTTGGAAAAGAATTTAAAAAGAAAACAACTATAAAGAGACTTCTTCATATTTTTATTTACCTAAATATTTTAAAAACCATGTATATCCCTCCAGAAAAATGTTAATATGCTTATATTATTATGAAGAAAAGAATAAAGAAGACCTGAAATGGTTATTTTACAAAAACAAAAACAAACAAATATTTGAAAAGAATATGTGTATTATTGATGTTCCATTGTTTTTGCTAAAGGGTTTGTGGAATTATGTTATTGTTGAATATTGAATAAACACCTCATTAGAGGCAAAGAGGAAAAAAAAATCGTTAATTTGCACCAATCATAATTAAGTATTACGCGCATGGTGTCTTACCACTCTCGCAGTGTTTTTCTGTTCTTAATAACTCTATCCTCTTTTCTGTCACAATCTCCCCCTTGCTCGCATCACTCTCTTTACTTGTTTGATCATCTATAGTAATTATCCTCCCTAAAATAATGGTGGTACCTAACCCAGAACATCAACTGAGCGCAGGATGTGGAGGGGGTCATGTTCGACCTCTTCCTTCACATTGCCCCCCTCTCCTTTTATCAAATCCTTATCTGTCTCTCTCTCTCTCTCTCTCTCTCTCTCTCTCTCTCTCTCTCTCTCTCTCTCTCACATACAGTCCCCCCCCCAGTATCTCTCTTTGAACACACCCTCGTGCCCACATTCCTTGACCTCTATATAGCTACAACAATTAAGACACTGTTTATAGCTTCTCGCGGGGCGCTATAGTATCATCATCGCTTAGTATCATCATCGCTTGTCTCTCATGATGCCTGATAAAATATGAAATATTCATGGTCGAGAGCGTTATGAGGAAATATTTTTCTCTATGGTTTACTTGGTTAATTCTTAAGATGGTGTAAAAGACAGTATTCATAGTCGACTTGGACATTAACAGGAATTAATCATTCTTTATTAATGATTCCATACTCATTAAAATTCCCATTCAAACACGTTCACTGAAATAGCCACAAAAGTAAATACACCCATCGCCTCATAGGAAGCAAAGTAAGTTTTAAAAAAAAATCAATTAAAGTATACAAACGACGGAAGTATTGGAAGCACGACAGTTTTCACGTTTTTGTGTGTGTGTGTGTGCATGCGAATGGATTTGACATTTAATACCAAGAAAGTTTACAATTATGCAAATTGCCCTCATGCAGTCGCTTTCTCGGCAACAAAGCTGAATTTGTTCGCGGTGACTACAAAGGATCTCTAATCTAAGAAAAAAAAACTACAACGGAAAGAATTATTCCAGGTTCACTATTCGCTAAATTAATAGGCCTGTAAAATTGACTATAGTGTATATATCTATAGAAAATGATGGAAAATAGAGAGGGGGGCAGGTGGGGCCCACTGCCCCCACATTTTCAAGTACCCTAAACATCCCCCTTTGAACATTTATTAGAAATGAAAAGAGGCAAATCTCCGATGAGTGCCCTTTTTCACCTCTAATAACTGCCCCTTTTATTTTTACACGTGCCTCTTTTCATTTCTAATAAATGTTCACTTTCGTTCTTATAAGTACCCCTTCCACTTTTTATAATTACCCCCTTTCATCCCCGAATATAGTGCCCCGTTTATTTCAACATGTGTTGATAAGAGCCACATACCCCTTTTCATAAAAGCCACTTTCACCTCCGATAAATGCCCATATTAAAATCTGATCACTCCACGTTTTCAGTCTTTCAACGAATGCACATTTTCTTTTACCTCTTTCACCTCTGACTATTTCCCTTTAAACAATGATACGTGCCCCTTTTCATTTCTAATAAGGAACCTATTCCCTTTTCATAAATGCAACTTTTCACCACTTATAAATACCCCTATCAAAATCTGATGGGTGCCCGTTTTCCTTCGACAAATGCCCATTTCCCATTCTTATAAGTGCCCTTTTTTCACCCCTGGTGAGTGTCTCTTTTCTGGTGTAAGAAGTGCGGCCCCATTTTCATTTCTGATAAATACCCTTTGTACTTTGACACGTGCTCTGTTCTTTTCTGATAAGTGTCTTATCCCTTTCGATAAGTGTCCCCTTTTCCTCTCATCATTAAACGTGCCCCTTATCTAACGCGACTAAGAGGAAATTCCACCAAAGCTGTCTCGCTTCGCTTGCTCACATTTGTAGATGATATGATTATATTTCTTATTCAAGGTCTTTCACAGTCTTCCGTTATGACAATGTGCTCATAACCCCATCAAGATTGGGTTTTTCCTCTTTAAAAGATACAATTTTTCGCACTGCGACCTCATAAATCTTAATTTTGTCCTCGCCCGCTTTGCTCGCTTGCAAATGAATATTCAGACCATCACACCCAACTGCAAAGTGTAATGTTTATACCTTGTATGATGTATAAAGAAAAACAAATATCGAAATCATCTCTGATAACGAAATCACAATGCTTTGAGCCTTTGACAAAGATTTCACTCAAGGTGCCCTTTTTTATTGGTGCCAAACCCCCACTTTGGAAGTCGCTCCGCCGCCCCTGCCCACGACTTAATTTCATATCTCCAGTCAACTACGATACGTAGGCTTATATTTTTCATTCCAAATGAAGAACCAATAAAACGCATACACTATACGAAAATATATGCCACTGCCCTGCAAAAGCTCCTGATATGCTTGAAAACTACAACATGAAGTTGAATGAAAGATGTGCTTTAAAGGTACTATGTCCCATTTGCAGGCCAAAAAATGGAAAGATTAAATTCCAACGGCATTTGAAAGATAATACTAATTTAGAACTTCCCTCAAAACTGGGGGCTTGAAAATGTCTTTAAGTGGGAAAATAAAGACTATTAGTGTTGTCAAATCGACTTAGGAGCTTTAGAGCCAATAAGTAATAGTCTTGATTTTCAGACCATTGTACCGAATGGTCATACGTTTCATGCTGCGCAAAGATTCAATCAGTTTATTTCTGGCCATTACAAGAAGTGGGTTATTGTTGTAGACAAATGCTCATGTACCCTTTACAGCTCATTTTATGTATATTATTACCACAAAAAAAAAGCCAGTCAGTCACTCAATAGTGTCTGACAGTGAAGTCTAGCAAGTAAACTAGTTTCCTTGCATAATTTGAATATTAGGACACTGTTAACGTTTAAATTTCACAGATAGGACATACATGACATATTCATAATTCCTGCAAAGTTCTACAGAATTTAAAGTTGGCTGCAAAAGGGACATAGTATCTTTAAGTTTTTATTTAAAAGTAGTTCAGTAACGATGGTAATTTCCTAATTGTTACCGTTAAGTTTTTGGCCCGTGCGCATCATCATGCAAAATAATGCTCGATATTATTGTGTTTAATATGTGATGGGGTTTGCAATAATATCTACGAAGCTACGCAGCGTGTGTTTGATCATTAAATAAGTTTTCTACACTAGAACTATAGGGGCTTGACCGATAAGCCCTTTATAGCTAGACAATCAACAACATCTTGAATGATATTCTTTTGCGCATTGGTAGCTAGTGCAGATCTCTCGAAAGATCCGTGAGTATTTGGAGCAACCGTATTTCAGTCTTGTACAAGTGTTTTGGGCCCGCTGCAGTCGTTCTTGGGGAGTCACGGAGTTCATACACAACAATTTTTTTTTTCAAATTGCGAAAGAGTAAAATAATTATGTAAAGCATACTTACATGAAAACGGGGACCCTAGATCCAAAGTTTTGCCTATAGCGAAAATTTTCCTTGGAGTTATAAAGGGGTCATAGTTTGCAAACTATTACCATTCTGTACACAAAGATAATCGGTAAACTTTGATCTTCATTATCTAAGGCATGTTTGTCACTTTGATTATTACACAGCTAGTAGTATATAAGAGGCTTGGGAGTAGTTTTTTGTATTTCTCTCTCTCTCTGAAGTAAAAAAAGACCCTAGACTTTTGTCAATTTCTTTTCTCTCTCCTAATTTCCCCAAAGCGTTTACTTTTTTTGTTATGGGGGGGGGGGGGGTGGTTAAGTTCGACAACTATACCAAAATGTCTCATAAATATTATTGAAAAACCACCCAAATAATTTAAATCCTATGCAACTAAAACATAAATAATGTTTTGACTATATATCTGAGATATATTATCTCCGACAAAAGATCCGTATGGCGCCTTAATGCTGTATACGCGATGCAGTGCGATGTACACGTACATGTAGTTCGCACAGTAAGATCAGATCGTATTATATTCTATTATAGTGAAATAGCAATTTAATAGCCTTATCTAGGCCCACGGGGCCATCCACGCTTAGGCCTTGCCATTGGGAACTATGAATAAACTGTTTGTCAGGCCATTCATTATGTTATTTTTTAGTTTTAGAATGAAATTGCATTCACTGATAATCCTGCACATCAGGATTTAAATGCTAATATCATAAAAATAAAAAAAGTTTCATTTGGTGAGAACAACAATTAGGTAAATTACAAAGACATCCCTAGGCTCCCCCGGCCGCTATCCTTGTTTGTCTCGGATTTTCAAATATTGTTTAGTAATTTTCTCAGACCTGCTAAACCCCACCGTAAAAAAAGCTCTAGATCTCATTCATTTTGTGACATATCATCTGTCATGAGTGAGCTAACAAGAGACAGTGGTATAGCTTTACCAGAGATGACCACATGTTTACAATAGACCATACAAAACCAACATAATGTCAGTTGCAATGTCAGTCGATCGTGCTGTAGCATCACCAGGAAAGAAAGGTAATGTGGAGGTGTATGGAAATGGCATGAAAGAATAAAATTCTTTTGTGAGCATGTGCTGAGCTGATAGGAAGTTGCATAGCACTGTCTCTTGTTAGCTCACTAAGCAGGTCTGAGAAAATTACTTTAACAAATATTTAAAAGTCTATAAAATAATTATATTTTGATGTCCCCCGACCTTTAATGCATATTTATTTTCATTCTTAATGACAATCAACATGCAATATAGGCCCCGAGGAAAAGAAGGACTCCAAACACACATTTTTTTAATACAACTGATTAATTTTACTGTTACGAAAGCATGTATTTGAGCAAATCTATGCAATATCCCTAACGAAAACAAGTCTTCTATATATTAATTTACTTCATACAGAATGAACAAAATATCTTGATAGGACCATATCTTTTGGATATTTTAATTTTTTAAAGGAAATAAATAGATGAGACACTCATGCTGTTCATGACACATTGCTGCACCTCCATTTTGCCTCATATGTACAACCTATCCCAAATCTAGAACACCAATTTCATAATTCCCTTTGAATGTTAGATATAATATTAGCTGTCTATTAAAGATTCAAGATATCACCTACATCTTCTCTTTCACCTTTATACGCTACTTCTCTCTTCTTCATATCACCTACACCTTCTCTTTCCCCTTTATACACTTCGCCCCTCTTCTTCATATCACCTACATCTTCTCTTTCCCCTTTATACACTTCGTCCCTCTTCTTCATATCACCTACATCTTCTCTTTCCCCTTTATACACTTCGTCTCTCTTCTTCATATCACCTATATCTTCTCTTTCCCCTTTATACACTACGTCCCTCTTCTTCATATCACCTACATCTTCTCTTTCCCCTTTATACACTACGTCCCTCTTCTTCATATCACCTACATCTTCTCTTTCCCCTTTATACACTACGTCCCTCTTCTTCATATCACCTACATCTTTTCTTTCCCCTTTATACACTTCGTCCCTCTTCTTCATATCACCTACATCTTCTCTTTCCCCTTTATACACTACGTCCCTCTTCTTCATATCACCTACATCTTCTCTTTCCCCTTTATACACTTCGTCCCTCTTCTTCATATCACCTACATCTTCTCTTTCCCCTTTATACACTACGTCCCTCTTCTTCATATCACCTACATCTTTTCTTTCCCCTTTATACACTTCGTCCCTCTTCTTCATATCACCTACATCTTCTCTTTCCCCTTTATACACTACGTCCCTCTTCTTCATATCACCTACATCTTCTCTTTCCCCTTTATACACTTCGTCCCTCTTCTTCATATCACCTACATCTTCTCTTTCCCCTTTATACACTACGTCCCTCTTCTTCATATCACCTACATCTTTTCTTTCCCCTTTATACACTTCGTCCCTCTTCTTCATATCACCTACATCTTCTCTTTCCCCTTTATACACTACGTCCCTCTTCTTCATATCACCTACATCTTCTCTTTCCCCTTTATACACTTCGTCCCTCTTCTTCATATCACCTACATCTTCTCTTTCCCCTTTATACACTACGTCCCTCTTCTTCATATCACCTACATCTTTTCTTTCCCCTTTATACACTTCGTCCCTCTTCTTCATATCACTTAGCAACATACAAAGGAAAGTATCAACTTCATTTTATCCAATTGTTTATTATCCTGAAATTGTGTCTCATCAAATTTACACAACATGATATAACAATGATAATAATAAAAATATAATTAAAAATAACGATAATAATGGTAATAATAACAATAACAACAATAATGATAATAATTATAATAATATAATTATAATTGTTATTATTCTTATTACTGTTATTACTTTTATTATTATTATTATTAGTAGTAGTAGTGGTGGTAGTAGTCGCAGTAGTAGTAGTAATTAATATTATGATTATCATCATCATCATCATTAGAGATAAGTGTTGGGTATGATAGGGTTTCATGCTATCTTTGGGGCAAATAAAGAGTAAGGGCTATAACTCAAGCGAGTGATTCTCAATGATATTTTATAAATAAGGATGCTGCTTAAAGGTAATAAAAAGTTTTGGGAAATTTGAAAATTGGGTGGAAAGTGATTCTTTACAATTTTGATATATTTGGATGCCCCTGTAGATGTATTATAAGCACAAGAAAAAATAGCCCCTAAAACACTTCTCCTTTCAAGAAAAATTAAATATAAAAATTTACCGGTGCTCCCGTTAAATTCTGATAAATCTCAAATAGAGCCTACAGCCATACAATGGTAGCTGCGACTATGAATATCTATGAATATCTCAGAATATGTAGTTGCGATATATAATTTCCAAACGGGAATAGCGAATTGGTCGATTTTAGTCAAGAAACATTGTTTTATATGTGTGTGTGTGTGTAATTGGGTTTTTACAGACGTGTATCAATCAGATATGATTATTTACGTCTGGGGACCGACCTTTAACGTCACCTTCCGAAAGACGTGACTCAGTTTCGAACCTGCGTCCTCGGCTGAATCAGTTTGTAACTTCCACATTTAAGCTGGATTACAGGCGCACGCCACAACGCCTAGTTTTATAGCTTAATTAATATCTTGACCTTGAGAGGGAGCTATATAACATAAAGAGTTTATTATTAACAATTTCATAAATTTAGACTCGATTTCAACCGCAACAACGATCCCTGAATATTGTAGGACCGCATATGCTTCAAATTTGTTCATTGGAACCAAATTCATGACCCCATCCCAAAACTTTGTATTACCTTTAACCCTTACTGTACTGGGCTATTTTGAGCACCTCACTGACTGGGGGGGGGGGGGGGGGCTGGGAGGCCCCCCCCCCCATGATCTCGGCTGTCGAATGTGCGATGAACACGAAAATTTGCATGTATGTAGATATTTACGTAAGGAACAAGATGGTATAATTAGTTTTTTCCTAATATGCAAATTTTTGTCGTTATAGCCTAATTAATTATGCAAAATGCTAATTTTATGCATTTTACAGAAAACTCTACATATTTGTCTGTAGACTTGTGAAGAATCTTGAAAGTCTATTGAATAAATTTTTCCTTCATCTCAAATTCATGAGGTTTCATTATTTTTATGATATTTGAAAATACATAGGTTAATTTGCATGAATTATGAATACGCAAATTACGCATTCATGAATATCAAATCTGGAAATATACAGGGAACTAGAATCATTACAAAAATTGTCAGACTACACTCTTTGAATGTTGAAACTCATTATTCATATGAAACTTCTTTTCTAACACAAAATAGTTATTTTGATGTAATTAATAATGATAATTTATGCAAATTTTATGCGATTTTCAAATATTTATTTTCTTATGTATTTTAAAGTTTTTTATTTCTTATTATATCTATTGTTTTATTTCTAATGTATTCTTTTGTTCTGGAATACATCAAGTTACTTTGAGAAACATATAAAAGCAATTTGATATCAATTCATATCTCCCACTTAGGAAGAAATACATCTAAACCTGTATTCACATTTCTGATTGTACATGAATATATGCAATTATAGCACTTCTTCAATTATAGCATTGATGACATGCGCATACTAATTATTATGTAACATCTTACAGGTATATCCAATTTCGACGAAAAAGGTATCAAAATGTGTGTAAGACTTGAGGGAAAAAAGTCATGAAACGACAATTCAAAATTCCAAGCGGTTGCGGGCAATTTACAAAAATGTTGAGGGGGGCCTCCCAGGCCCCCCCCCCCCCCAGTACAGTAAGGGTTAAATCTAATAATACAATCAAACATGGTGTCTAAATCAATTTCTGAGTATTTTTCTCCTCAGACCAAATAAGAAAGAATACTTTTTATATTTTTGTAAGTCCTTTGAGCCCATGCTAGATACAGTGTATAAATAACAGATTAGCAGGAACATGTGGTACAAATGTATCTGGAAAAAGAATAGTCATCACTCAACCTGTTCTTTGGTCCTACTAGTCCATCATGTAGTCTCTGCATATACCGTATAAGGAGTTGAACAATTTTTAAATATTTATCAATGTCAAAGTATGAAGGCCTTAGTGAAACTTGTGATGCAGATTGGATCTTTCTATATGATAAAATGCAGATCCTAATCGATCCCAAGTTCGACAATGCATAAAGAAGAGATGTATACAGGCTGCATGACTGCTAGTCCCATTCCATCATTAAAGGGAGGTCTCCAATTCATGAAGCACTTTCTAAAAACTCTTTCCAGATGATCCTTGCCATCATCAAGTCGATTTAAATTTTAGAAATCAACAATTTGATGAGGCTTTCACATGAGGTTTAATGTTCATCTAGAGTCCCAATTGAATAGTGAGGTGAAATGTCTTCAACACTGTCATGTTGCCCCCACCTCAAAACCATTAGAGTCTATCCTGTCATCACTTCTTATCTCTATACCATCTGAGATGATGTTGATGGCATCCTTGGTAACAGTATGTGATGCAGCTAGGATGGTGTCCAGCATCCCTCTGATCTCCTCTAGTGTGGTATGGTAACGAAGCTCCTGCTGAAGACCAACCTGTAAGGCCTGGAACCGCTTCAAAACATCCTCACTCTCACCCATCACAGGACCATAGATATCTGCAATACGCAAGAATAGTAATAACACCTACATTAACTATGAGCTCCAATTCATCCAACACCATGCTATAAGTACATACAAATTACTATTATGGTTTTAGTATAGCTGCCCTAGAGCAGTGCAAAATGAATTAAGAGTTCTTCATGATTTAATACCAAGATGTAGTTGATAATCCCTGTATGCCCCCCCCCCCCCCACCCCCAGCTACTGATCTCATGTCTTGTCAATCTATTCAACATATATCAACTATGCAGGATATAATAAATGACCTCAAGTTGTGATAAGATACAAGTTTCACAATACAGAATTCTGTTATTATATCCTGCATCAAAAATTTGTTGGCTTTTGATTGGTTGAGAGCTCGTCACATGACCAGAAATCTTTGAACTATTTTTAGAAAGTACTATTTCTTTCTTCAAATCTTAATTTAATGAAAACAAAATATTTTAAATCTTTTTAGATAATTTTTGTTTTGGTTGTATAAAATAAATTTTTGATGCAGGATATAAAACAAATATACCATGTCTTCTATTCGAGGTACTGGTTAAAACTATGGAACTCGGTGACTCCAAAAGTACCATTTGCATCGGGGCTGCGCCCCTCAGCAAATAGTACTATTGGAGTCACCTCTTGCGCATAGTTTTAACCAGAACCTCTCAAGACAGTGTATATTTGTATACTATTTCATCACATGATATACTAGCCATACCTAAGATAATGTTGGAGATATCCACTGCAATAGGAGTGAAGTTTGTGTCTGATATATGCTTCTTCAAGAAGGTTAAGATGATGCAGAGCCAACGATCATCCCTACCAGAGAGAGCACTCTTCACCACACCACGTCTGATCAACTCTTGAAGCAAGCTGAACGTCACGTGAGGCGTTCTCAATCTTACGTTTGGCTAGAGGCAGAGGAGAAAATGGGTGGAGGTTCATTACATCCAAGGGTTATCAGTTTGATTTTTCCTGTCTAACATGCTAACATCCCTCACTATTGTCAGCCCAAAGATAAGTGATAATACAATAAAAATTTAAGAGACTTTGAGTCATTCACTTTGAATCAATATTACCCTATTGCTCAAATAAACATTACAAAACGAGAACTCAATACTTCATTCAAATACCAACAATATCTTTCTCACATTATTCATACAAATTGATTAGGTATACATCACAAAATTCTCAAGAATGATAGAACAAAGGAAAAATATAGCTGGTGCTAATTTGAGGAGGAAAAGCCATATTGAGTAAAATGTTGTGCATCTGTAGTGTAAAGAGATTGTGTAACTTTGTCTCAGATTCTGAAACTAAATCCTGGATTTAGCTCATGCTGCAATGATAATTATAAACCTTTAGGTCAGTCAGGGACCCCATGACTTTTACAAGCTGATCACCTGTCTGATTATCAAGATATTTATGATTGGAAATCGAAACCAAATTTTGCGTTGGCCTAACGGGTTGGGAAATTGAGTATGGTAAAACCGGTCACTCTAAGATTTTTACTTTCTTAAGGCACTTCATGATCATTTTGAATAATTTTTTTTTAGGGCTTGAATATTTACACCATATCACAGACACTGATAACACATAGGGCCGTGCATCTCAGATTTAACTTTGTTAAACAATGCCTTTAATATAAATACTCACATGTAGGGCTGCATCTAAGGCCTTGGAATGTTCAAACTTTTTCAGCATCCTATCATACTTCTCGAGATGATCTTTGTTGATATGGGTTACAACCATGTCATCCTGAATAGAAAGAAATGCAGATGAGTTGGAGTTACCAAACAATACATTTCATGTAGAGATGTCGTGGTCGAGTGGATACGTCACCGGACTGTGGATCACAAGGTTTGTGGTTTGAGTCCCGACGCGGCACTAATGTCCTTTGGCAAAACATTGATCTACATTTGCCACACTCAACCCAGGTGATGTAAATGGGTTCCTTGCAGGAATTAATTCCTTGAAATGCTAGAGTGCCGTGATGGCAGCCATGGTCAAGCCAGGGTAAAAATCAGGAGTGTCAAGTCCGAAAGATATGATCGCTATACGAGAACCCAATATTATTATGTCATGTAATAACCACAAAAGTGTTACATCTACACAATCAATTTAGTCCTTAGATTTAATACTTGCTCCAGAATTTGTTTTTAGGTAGAGTACGACATTAAATTGTGATTATTTTCATATAAGGAATAGGGTAAGGATATTACAGAGTTGGATTAACATTTTGGTGCAGTGTTGGATCAATAGTTAAAGTTTACAATTTTCATTGTCAGAAACTGCCCATGGAGCGATTTTCACCAAAGTATCGATCATTCCACTCCCTCATCAAGATCCTCTCTATGTCCGAACATGAGCATATCATATGGAGCATATCATATGGAGCATATTAATGGAGCATATCAATGGAGCATATCAATGGAGCATATCAATGGAGCATATCAATGGGGCATGTCAATGGAGCATATCATCTCCAATGAGCTTAGTATCTCACCTCCTTAGGCGTAAAGACCTTTCCATGGACGTAGTATCTACTATTAGCTCCTGCACTGCGCTGTCTATGAGGCTTGGCTGTCTCTAGCTCATCAGCTGTTTTGGGATGTTTGATGGATAAGAGTCCTGATGTTGCACCAACCACCACTGTCTTATCATCAGGCTGACATTACGATGAGAGAGAGAGAGAGAGGGAGAGAGATAAAAACTTGTGGTTTACCATTCTGTATAGAAGCCTACAATAGGCCTGTTCAAATGAAATGGTGCAAACCAGCTTTCACAGAATGACTTGCATTTAACAATTGATAAATGCAAGATTTATTAAAGGTAAAGACCAGTATTGGAAACACCCCAATTTCAAAAAATGAAATGGAAGCTCTCATTACCAATCATGTGAAAGAATATGTTTTTACTAATACATGATGATACAAAATTTGCCGGGAAACCGCCTACTAATTCATATATTTGGTAAATTTGTTTCTCTCATGGACTGTGAGAGATATAGGGTAGTCCCATATACATCTTTCTGTGTATAGTGCTTGAAACTTTACGAAGAATGGGCCAAATTTCTTATCATTTTGATGATTCCAGAACCTTGCAGATGCTAGATGCTAGATGATCAACCTTTTCTGATCGATTCCACACTGTTTCTTTCACAATGCAATCGCATGACCATAACTGGTCTTTACCTTTAACATGTACATGGCTCAAGACAGTAAGTCCTATCGAGACTTAAAATTCTACTGACGACTCTTCACACAATTGAATGGATTTAACCAGTTAGCTACTGAATTCTCTCTTTCCAATAGGCTTAAACACTGAATTAGCAGGTTCACATAGGTAATGGGTTAACACGACTGAACATGCGATATCTCTGATCAAAACAAAAATTTGATTTATCAAAAACTGCACGGTTGGAGGACAAATTGGAAGGTACAAATATTGTAAATGAGGTGATACACATTGGCCATCCAATACTTTTATTCTTGGACCTTTTCATTTTAACTATTTGAAGATAAAAATAGATATCATGAAAGGGGGGGGGGGCATTTAGTCCAATGTCACTTAGTCCATTACCCAGCTTGTTCAACTTTATTGACTGACTATTTGGTACAATGAATGGTGGTTGTTATTTTACCCGACTGCTAGCTAAGAAAGCATAAATGCTTGTAAGTAAGCAACCAGATGACCGACAGCTTTAGGTCCTCTCCGAGGGATCTGGTAATGAGGATTAATGCCTTACCAAAGGGCACTGGCGCATAGCCTTGGTTTCGAATCCGGGTCACCGGATTACGAGACCACTGCTTTACCGACTGAGCTATATGTTGGTATGGATGAACTGATGTTAAACATATTAAATATACCATATTTCCATTAAAGAGAAGGTTGAGTTCTGAGAAGAGGTGAAAAATAATTTGTGAGCGTTATCATTCTTATTATGTAAGTGTGGAAGAACATATGTTCCTTGAAAAGCATGGCTCTTCAAATGCCTTCATATTCTAAATATGTCATGTAACATCGTAAAAATTCAGGGTAGGATTTTTACGCCACGTGTTAGTGTAGTCCCATATACATCTTTCTGTGTACAGTGTTTGTAACTGAACAAAGACTTGGCCCAATTTCTCATCATTTTGATGATTCCAGAACCTTGCAATACACACAAATTCTTATATGCTTAGATGATCAACCTTTTCAGGTCGATTCCACACCGTTTCTTCACAATGCAATAGCATGACCAGAACTCAACTTCATCTTTAAATATGGTTAATGGAATATATTACATATATCACATCATTACATAGGTAGAGAAACTTACTGAGATTCCAAGAGAGAGAATAGGTGCAGGGTAATCCATGCTAGCGACCAGTTGATATGTGGTCACATCATACACCTTCACATGTCTGTAAAAAAAAGAATTTTAAAATCAATTCATTTTAAGATTGTATATGTTTCAATCAAAACATATAGGCTCAAATTCACAAAGGAGGTTTGTCGACAAACCTAGGTTTCGCGTCTTGACGCGCTTAAACCTAGGTTTGTCGATAAACCTACTTTGTGAATTTGGGCCATTGTGGCTCATTCCTGATTTTATTTTGCAACAACATACTGCCCTGGAAAATCATGTCAGCGATTAGCTAGATTTCCTCAACTTTGTTTCATCATTTCTCCCCTATAATATATTCTTTATTATATCCCGCATACTAAGAATCTTGCAATCTTATTTGTCTAAACGAGGTCACATGATCAATGATAGATAAGTACTATCTCCCTTTGATAGGACTTTTGTACCGTAATTTTTTGCTGCTGCCCCACTTGCCCATTGAATAAGCGTAGCAAAGTAGGTTACGCAAAATGTCAATGTCATTATCAAATGAGCGCGCATCGACTGTATTACATGTATGCGTGTTGTGCTTTGTAAAATCTAGCTGAAGCTAAACTGTCTGCAGAATCAGTTCTTTCAATTATGTAAAATTCACTTTAAATAGATCTTATTGCCGATGTGGGATATTAAACAAATATTAACCTCCTTTACTCGGGCAATGCATACAAACTATCATCGCCTCGGTGATGATCGTTTGTAACTTTGTACCACTACCCTCGTAGTCGATTAATATTTGCTTACTATCTCCATTAGGCAGACACCACTTATATTTCTAAATATTCAGGGGGTGATTGACATTGAATTGAATTTTGTAAATCCCAGTGAAGCAAGGTCAACTAAAATCACTTCAGAACTGCCTTCCAGAGGCAGACATTAGAGGGAATGCCCTTAAATGACTTACTTAGATCAAACAGAGAAACACTCTGATTTAGGATCACAGAAGCTTTCTTTGATCATGAGAGAGTGGATTCAAGTACAAGTACCAGTCAACCTTAAAGTCGCAATACCAACACTCAAGTTAAATTCAAATTCTTTTATCCAGTACCAACAGGCAAGAGAGGTTGAAAGATGAACAAACCTGTCTAAAGATGCCGTAAGAAGTCTGGAGTTATTTCCATTGAAGCACATAGCTGTTATGGTCTTGTGATGATTGCTGACTGTTGCTAAGAGACGACCCCCAGCAAGGGCATCCCATACCTTCACATAGTTTCCACCTGAAAAGCAGATGAGGATCAAAATATCATACAAATACTTTTAACCCATTGCATACTGGAACCTGGTGGTCCCTGTGTTAAGACTATGGGAATTAACCCATTGCTTACTGGAACCTGGTGGTCCCTGTGTTAAGACTATGGGAATTAACCCATTGCTTACTGGAACCTGGTGGTCCCTGTGTTAAGACTATGGGAATTAACCCATTGCTTACTGGAACCTGGTGGTCCCTGTGTTAAGACTATGGGAATTAACCCATTGCTTACTGGAACCTGGTGGTCCCTGTGTTAAGCCTATGGGAATTAGATAATTCAGTAGTCAACAGGTTAAAATATGACCAAAGGATTTTTGTTTTAATCATAAGAGGGTAATGGTGCAGGTTGGTACACCATCAATTTCTCAACAGTAACTCTAGAAAACTCATTTCATCTAGAAAATCCATGGAGACATTAACAAAGAATACTATTTCTAGGGCAAAATTGCTTCAATTTGTACACTTACTTTGACATCAAGTATAAATTACTTTGATAGAATTTGTTTATATATTAATGCACTACTGCATTTTCTTGCTCCCTGAAGTAACAATGATTTATTATTACTAACCATGATTTTGACAGTCTAAAATCTCTCTTTTCTTTTGTATGAATGCTATGACATGATGTCCCTACATACCTGCAGATAAGAAGACTCCTCCAGCAGGAAACATGAGAACCCTTTCTACTGGTTGACCATGGTCTACACTCATGATACTCGTCCCTGTCCGCAAATCATACATCTTCACAGAATGGTCGTACGATCCTGTATCATATCATAAAAATGTCAAAATAAAATGTAAACATTTTCAGCTACCACTTTACCTTGCAATGCGACCAAACAAGGTAAAACAGTAAAGCAAGAGCCCTTTGTTAAAATCAATTTAGAATGCTTGTGCCCTTGGATTGGCATTAATCTTTATCAAGCCAGTCATTTGGATAGGACTGGGCACTGCAGGTCTCTTTGTTGCCCCTGGTATGCTCATCTTCAATCTAAATTCATTCTGCACTGTTTTACAGTGTGTCAAAGGAACTTCAATAGAAATCAAATACAGTCAAACCTGTCTATTAACTCATAGCATGCCACGAGGCTGCATGCACGCTACTGTTATAGTGCTTTGTACATGCAAGCTAACCACTCATTCACTGCCATGTGCGTGCAAGGGCGCATTCGTAATAGCAGTTAGTGTTCATGCTTATTGGACTGTGCTGTGTGTTTTGCACTCGCTATTCATAGATCCATCGCGTTAATCAGATTATCTCCAAAACAACCTGGCACGGGGGGATTTGGGGCTTGGATTAGCCCTGTGGCATGATAAGAGTTACGGCCACCATTGGAAACACAAAAAGTGGTTACTGCAGACAGGTTGGCCTCTATAAAGAGGTTCTTCAACACGTTCCCTTCCAAAGGGAGGTGGTACAGGTGCCCACTATAGACAGGTGGCCTTTAAATAGAGGTGGTTGAAAAGACAGGTTTGACTGTATAAGGGAAATAAGATGTACATCTTTCATACATAACAAAAAAGTAGTTGTTCTTTGGCAATTCAGTAACAATGCAATTGATTTGAAATAAACAGTCACCAGTTATGAAATTTCATTAAAGGTACTATGTCCCATTTGCAGGCCAAAAAAATGAAAAAGTTAAATTCCAACTGCATTTGAAAGATAATACTAATTTAGAACTTCTCTAAAAAAGGTAGGGCTTGAAAATATCTTCAAGTGGGAAAATAATGACTATTAGTTGTCAAATCGACTTTAGGGCTATAGAGCCTAAAAGTAATAGTCTTGATTTTCAGACAATTTTACCGAATGGTCATACGTTTTATGCTGCGCAGATAGGATATACATGACATATTCATAATTCCTGCAAAGTTCTACAGAATTTGAGGTTGGCTGCAAAAGGGACATAGTACCTTTAACACACTAAATTCACAATAAAAATTGTATGGATGTTATAATAAAAAAATAGATGAAAATGGTAATAAAATGCAGTTCTATGATGCAACTCACCAGTCAGCCAGATGTCTTTACTGCTAGGACTAATGACCCCAGATCTGATGTAATCACTATGATCTGAGAAACGGACGACTTCATCCTCACTGGGTATGTCCCAACAACGCACAGTCTTATCATCTGAGCAGGACATCACCTGATTGTTAGCTGCAAACTTGGCAACATGGACAGGCCTGGTATGAAATGACAAATTATAAGAATAATAAAAGCCTTTCAAATTGTATAAAAGGTAGAAGTAGTCAATTCATATCATATTAAGAGGAATATATGAAAAGTGAGAATCGTTCAGTTAAAATGTTAATACTTGGTATGAAGGTGTGCAAATATTATTGAACCATTTCAAACATACACCTGACATAGATGCATTTTCATTTCATTTCATTTATTTCCACTTCTCATAAAAAAACATAACAATTTACATACAATATCTGATTAAAGGTAATACAAAGTTTTGGGAAATTTTGAAAAATGGGTGGATAGTGATTCTTTACAATTTTGATATATTTGGATGCCCCTGTGGATGTATTATAAGCACTAGAATATTTAGCCTCTAGAACACTTCTGCTTTCGAGAAAAATTGAATATAACAATTTACCGGTGCTCCTGGTAAATTTAAATAAATTTCTAATAGTGCCTACGGCCGTACAATGGTAGCTGCGACCATGCAAAACTCAGAATATGTAGTTGTGATATATGATTTCCAAACGGGAATAGCAAATCGGTCGATTGTAGTCAAGAAACATTGTTCTATAGCTTAATTAATATCTTGACCTTGAGAGGGAGCTACAACATGAAGTTGATTATTTACAATTTCATAACTTTAGACTCGATTTCAACTGCGACAACGATCAATGAATATTGTAGGATCACATATGCTTTCAATATGTTCATTTGAACCAAATTCATGACCCAATACCAAAACTTTGTATTACCTTTAACACAACAGAACAAAACAGGAAAATAGCATAACAATATTTAAAGAATTTAGAGCACCTAGAATTATACTTGAGACACTGGGGGAGCAAGCAGAGGCCATTGACCTATCAAGGGCTAGTCTCCAGGAATAAATAAATATATATAGTTAGGTACAAAACATAATTAAGTACACAACAAAAGGGAAACAGGCGGTCTATGTGAAGGAAAAGTATGTACAAAAATAGTTGAGCATAAATACTTCAGGTGGTGTAGTAACTTTATTCTGTAATGAAGTTAATAATTTGTGAATGTTTTCATTTTTATAACTGCATTTATAAGCTGAATGAATCAAGAAAGACTAGTGATAGAATATAATAATTCTAGCTGGTTTTCATAGAATTTTCAGATCGAGTATGCACCCAACCCAATTGCACAAATAATTGTATGTATACCAAACACCTCATTAGAATTCCATGGTACAAGCCTTTCAATAGAGATCTAGAGCATTTAGATAGATTCCTTACCCTTGATGTCCTTTGAAGATTCTGAGGACAGCGCGACCCGAGAGGTCAAAGAGCCGAACGAAGGCTTCATCTCCTCCTGCCACCATGAGTTTACCATCTTGACGGTAGCTAGCCCCATAAGCAACACCCTTAAATCGGGATAAAGATCTCTCTATCTGGTTTGTCAACGGATTGTAGATTTGTACCTATCATATGAAAATAACATATAAAAACAATTATTAAACTCCAAAAAATCTTCTGTAAGAAATATTTGTTTTGTTTGTCAATGACAAATCTGTACAAAAATAGGTTCTGCATTCCTCAATAAAGATTACTACATCATCATCATAATTTCTTAAAGTCAACATTTTCCATCTAATACGAGGGGTCACTGGCTTTCACGCCATGATGACAATCCCTCCCTCTACTTCTTGTCTCAAGCATCCTCTAACTTTACTCACCCTTGTAGAGCTGGAGACAGCAAAGTTATATGGTTCAAGAGGGGAAAAGTCAATGTCAGTAACTGCACCATATTCCTTGACTGTAACTGGAAACTGAAATAGAAAACAGAAAAAAGTTATTGAATTTGATATACAACAATATTTGTTTTTCTAAAGTTTTGCTTGAATGATCAGATATTCCAACTAAGCGATTGCTAACAGGAAGAAGCACAAGCTTGTTATCCTCAGAGGAGCAATACTATACATTCCTATCCATATTTTATTTAGAAAAAGTTTGCTGGATTAGTTAGCGACTGTAATCTCAGATCCTCATTAAATTCAGGCAGACGCATGCACCTGCCCAAAACCCACCGTCGATATGCACTTGTACTTGTATTGTGCAGCGGTTTGCTGTAAAACCTGTGAGAAAGTGTTTACTAATGTCTTCCTTTAAAGGAAATAAATACTACCAAAAAGATAAGAAAACTAACACGAAACAGGCAAGAAAAAAAAACTTTAAAATCAAGACCGTTATTTTAACAATTGTGGAAGATACATATGATTTTTGGTGTGTTATAGTAACGCCAGGGTTACAGGTCCAAAGTATGGTCACAGTTGTGAACAAGCGCCGCCCTCACTTTTCTTTAAATTCTTCACTGTTTTTCTTTTATAATTGCACAATTCTATTTCTTCTTGTTCCTTTTAGGATTTAGGAAAGTATTGCCAGGCCTGCTATCATCTATGCCTGGAGGGTAGCGGTAGATTTTCCTTTTCCAAGGAGCCTTTTATTCTATGCTACATACCAGTAGTCTCTCTTCTAGTGCTGTAGCCAAACCGCCGAACCGAACGGAAGTTCGCCGAACATGGCACTTCCGAACCGAACCGAACCGAACGCAAAGGCCTGGTTCGGATGTTCGGCAGAAAAATGTAAACGTTTTCGCAAGCTAATTAACTTGTCATTTTGTACCTAATTTTAGTGCTGTAAGTCAGACCCTATGTTCGTGTTCGGTTCGGCAGAGTTCGGCAATTTTTCACCCGAACTTGGTTCGGTTCGGGGTTCGGGGTTCGGTAATATAATAGCAAGCAGCGTTATAGCCACGGCGGTCGGCACTGGGCGGGCCGGCAGGCCTGCCGGGCCCGACCAGCACGGAGGACTTCTGCACACTGCTTCCGACCAGCACGAATTTCACATTAAAAAACTGCTCTAAATGTAATTATTTGTGAAGAAAAGTACTACTTTCATTCGCTTTTCCGTCTTGAATCGTGTTTTATTTTCTCAATTTTAAAAGAATCATGTTTTCATTTGTCAATAAATGATATTTTTAAAAGATTTTCTGAGACGGTTGTTGTCTAAAGTTAGAGTCATGAAAGATGCCATCTTGAATAGAGACTCAGGCCTGTCAATAACTTTTTTTTATAAGTTTTTATTTTCAATAGGAAAAATATAAAAACCCTATTTTTCCTGAATAACTAAATACCATACTATAATATATATTTATTTTATTAATTATATTGTAAAATTTGTCCAATATTGTTAAAATTAAAATATTATTTTTTTGTTGAATGGGTTTGAGCTGAACTTGTTTTGATCACGCACATGTATTCTTGTTTATGGCTTGCGATCGCGACGTAGCGTGGTCAGGATTTGGGATTTAAATGGCGCCAGTGAAGTCGCGCCCACCACTGGATAGGCATAAATTACAAAGGCGGAAAATGGGAAAAAAGTACCGGTAAATATAAAATGAGCAATCATGACATGAAAATTAGGTACAAAATGACAAGTTTATTAGCTTGCAAAAACGTTTACATTTTTCTGCAAAACATCCGAACCAGTCGTTTGCGTTCGGTTCGGCTTGGTTCAGAAGTGCCATGTTCGGCGAACTTCCGTTGAGTTCGGCGGTTCGACTACAGCACTACCTAATTTGCATGTCATGATTGCTCATTTTATATTTACTTTTTTCCCATTTTCCGCCTTTGTGATTTATGCCTATCCAGTGGTGGGCGCGACTTCACTACCGCCATTTAAATCCCAAAGCCTGACATCTGCTACGTTGCGATCGCAAGCCATAAACAAGAATACATGTGCTTGATCTAGGCGCTGATCAAAACAAGTTCAGCTCAAACCCATTCAACAACAAAACAAATTTGTAACAATATCGGACAAATTTTACAATGAAAATAATGAAATAGATCTAAATAATATAGAGTAAAGTACCCGGTAATCGGTCAGCTCCGGTTTTCGGCCAATTGGTTGGATACATGGTAAAATCACTTTAAAATACATCGCATAATAGCATAACACATATCCCACACATACCATACCATGCCAGTGTCACTGAAGAACCACATTTGCAATGAAAAATATATCCTAAAATATCACATTTTAGCGATGTAATCGGCGGTCCCGCTACCCAAATCTGAAAAATCGAGTTTCTTACGCGTGTATGTAAGAAATATGGGTACCATAAAATGAGCTTTATTTCAAGTATTTTTCAGATATAGAGCCCGATTTTGTGCTGGTCGCAAGCTCAAAAGTATCTCATCGCATGTATTAAATCAATGCAGCCGCACACCGCGACGCACACACGATATGTCCGTCTAATTCAGATTCCAACTTCCGATCACCGCTGTGCCTGTATTCGGCCAGGCGAGCACCCGGGAGCTCCGGCGTGGGATACCTGCTCCGCCCGCTTGTGCTATACATCAGCGCAGAAACGCACGGCACGCGCGAGCGCTTCCTATTGACTTTGTACATGCGGCCGTAAACTGAAACGCTCGGCCGATAACCGGCTCCAAAACAGTGAAAATTGAAATGAATATTGTCATGGCAATTCGTGATTTTTTTTTGGGATTCTTTTTTTGTTTAAATAATAATAATATTTGCTTCATGATTTGAACAAGAAATGATAATAAATAGGAAGTAAAGAGTCCAATAAATAGGATTTTGTCTTAAGTGGCCGAAAACCGGGTACTTTACTCTAGTATGGTATTTATTTATTGAGGAAAAATAGGGATTTTATGTTTTTCCTACTGAACATAAAAAGTTATAAAAAACAGTAATCTACGAGCTTGAGTCGCTATTCAAGATGGCAGCTTTCATGACTCTAACATTAGACAACAACTGTCTCAGAAAAACTTTAAAAAATATCATTTATTGACAAATTGAAAACATGATTCTTTTAAAATTGCAAATAAAACACGATTCAAGACGGAAAATACGAATGTAGTACTTTTCTTCACGTATAATAACGTTTAGAGCAGTTTTTTAATGTGAAATCCGCGCTGGTCGGAAGCAGCTAGCATTGTTTTTCATCGGGAGTGGGCAGAAGTCTTCCGTGCTGGTCGGGCCTGTCCGGCCGGCCCGCCCAGTGCTGACCGCCGTTGCTATAACGCTGCTTGCTATTATATTACAGAACCAAGTGCGGGTGAAAAATTGCCGAACCGAACTGAACCGAACCGAACACGAACATAGCGTCTGACTTGCATGTTACAGCACTACTCTCTTCTCTACCCCCGGCCCCCCTCTCTCTCTCTCTCTCTCCATCAAGTATTTTGACTCAACTTTGTTTAAGGCCTATCATCACCATTACAAATTATAAATATAATAATAAATGAATAAACCATAAATAAATGGATAAAATCTATGACTAAAAGTTTAGTTCAATCATAAAAAAGGTATATTAGACCTCTATAACCAAATAAAATGAATGAGCAGGTTACAAAGCCGACAACACACCCGCACTCTATCGGTGTCGGCATTGCTATTTCTTTGTACATTGTTACTTGCACCATCCATACATAGTCTACTAACACTTGATATTAGATCTTTGCATTTGTGGACATCGAGGAGAATGTTGTCCTTTCTAGATTTTTCCCCTTAAAGTCGCATTCAGATAAAAAATAAAACAGCAAAAGTCTCCAAATATACACTCACTTCAAAATTCTTCCAGAATAGAGCTTCTTTGCTTGGTTGCCCCTTGGCACGTGGAAGTCTTTTCACGGCAGTCGCCTTGTACGACATTTTTGTTTTACGGTATTTCTATAGCTAGCGCTAGTCTCCTTACAAGCAAAATTTATGCTGCATTCATTCCGAAGAAAATGGGGGAAAGGGGGGGGGGGGGGTAGTGAGCATGGATATTGTTAATAAAACACTGACATTTATTTTATATTCCAATGCCGTCGGGAAAAAAGAGAAAAGGGGGAGGGAAAAAAGAGAGGGAAAGGGAAAGAAAAGGAAAAGAAAGGAAAGAAAGGAAAAGAAAAGAATTAAAGAAAGGAAAAGAAAGGAAAAAAAAAGGGAAAAGAAAGGAAAGAGAAGACAAAAAAAGGGGGAAGGAGAGGAAAGAAAGGAAAAGAAAGAAAAGAAAGAAAATGAGAAAAGGAAGGAAAACATAGAGAAAGGGAAACAAGGGTAAGGGGCCTGAGTGGAGGGGTGGGATATAAGCAGGCGCGGATCCAGGGGGGGGGCCGAGCGGGCCTTAGCCCCCCCCCCCGGCAATAAAAAAAAAAAAAGAAAAAAGAGAGAAGAAAGGAAAAGAAGGGAAAGGGAAACAGGAGAGAAAGGGAAAGAAAGAAGAGGAAGAAGAAAAGAAAAAGGGAAGAAGGAGATCGGGGGGGGGGGGGTCGAAAAGGCCTTGCTCGGGGGGAAATCAAATTCAAACGTGTTTATTTCTAATTCCATAATTGTGGATTACAAATAATGCTGAAATTACATAATTTCCGAGATTTTTCCTCACTTTTCAGTAAATTATACTTTTTTATGCGTTTGTTGGAAAATGACAAATTCCTAATTTTACAGCCAGGCAAGAAATATGATTTTTGAGATTCCTACATGTCAGGGCCCGAGGAACGGCGGGAATCGGGAGCCTCAAGCCCCCTCCCCCCACTTTAACAAAAAAGTATATTAAAGAGAAATTAAAAAGAAATTGAGTAAGAAAGAATAGTTAACTGCCAGTGTCAACAAATAATGAGGCATCAAAATATGATCATCTGACCGTGATTAAATGCCCAAAACCCCTAAGCTTCCGGGGGCTCTGCCCTCTGGATTCCACCTAGGACCCTAAGGTGGGCCCTTCCATGCTCATCTGACGGTTATTTAATGCCTAAGACCCCTGATTTTTTGTTGGGAGGCACCGCCCCATAGGCGCCGGAAGTGGGGGGGGGGGGGGCAGGGGGGCAGTTGCCCCCCCCCCCAGTCAAAAAAGTGGGGGGCAAAATGCATTTTTGCCCCCCCCTAAACGCCCCCCTCCCAAAAAACAAAAACAAAAACAGTAAAGGAGTAAACATGGTTTGTATTTTTTAATCCAAAAGAATGTAACAATAATAAAAACCTGAATTAAATCACATATACAATTCCACTCAAAGAAAAAGGAAAGTTACAGGAATTAAATTTCATAAACATTGCGCATGCCACCTATACGGTATTTATAATAGCGATACGCGCATATCGTGGACATATTGTTCGAGAATGGGAAAGCGTGTCCGTTTTTTTGTTAAAGGGGTGAGAAGACATGAGCCCCCGAACACTGGCATACTGATATGGGGGGGGGGGGGGGGGGGAGGGGGGGGGTGATTTTTTATTTTATTTGAAACAAGTGATTTACAAATGTTGATGTTGTGACATGATTTTCCGGCATTTTTTCTCCCTTTTTTTTTGTAAGTCATACCTTTTTATGCGTTTGTTGGAAAATAAGAAATTCCCAAATTACAGTCAGGCGAAATACGCTTATTTAGAAGCCTTTATGTCATGGTCTGCAAAGTGGCTGGGCTCGAGCCCCCCCCCCTCCTTTTTGAAAAAGTATGTTAAAGAGAAAAATAAAGAAAGACGGAGAAAAAAATAAGTGACCTCCCACAAAATTGTCACAAATAAGGCATAAAAAAATGCTCATCTGACCGTAATTAAATGCTTAAAACCCCACCAAGGGACCTAAGGCGGGCCCCTGGATGCTCATCTGACGGTAATTAAATACCTAAAACCCCCGAGCTTCCAGGGGCTCTGCCCCCTGGACCCCCAACAAGGGCTCTAAGGCGGGCCCCTGGATGCTCATCTGACCGTAATTAAATACCTAAAACCCCTGAGCTTCCGAAAGCTCTGCCCCCTGGAACCCCACCAAGGGCTCTAAGGCGGGCCACTGGATGCTCATCTGACCGTTATTTAATACCTCAAACTCCTGAGCTTCCGGGGCTTTGCCCCCTGGACCCCACCAAGGGCCCTAAGGCGGGCCCCTGGATGCTCATCTGACCGTAATTAAATACCTAAAACCCCTGAGCTTCCGGGGGCTCCCCCCCCTTGGAACACGTCGATTGCCTTACAGAGGGCCCCTGGATGCTCATCTAACCGTAAGAAAACCCCTGAGCTTCCGGGGGCTCAGCCCCTTGACCCCTGTCGAGGCTCATGCCCGGGACCCCACGCCAATTTACGCTCTACCTGATGGATAATAATACTCCACTTTGAAAAACGTTTCGCGGGACCTGCATGTAACGTGTAAGACTGGTGGTGATGCAGATTTTTCGTCTGCCCCCCCCCCTTTCGAACTTTTTTTCTCATTACGTCAATGCCCCTGGAATGTGAGCCCCCTGGAATGTTTGCCCCCCCCCCCAATCCCAAACTGCTTCTGGCGCGCCTGCACTATAGAGTGTATACACTCAAACCAACCTCATCTCAGACATATTTTGTGTTTTTTGGAAGAACTTAAAGAAAATCCTCATACTTGAATTGTCAGTTCCCTTTGAAATGAATGTAGTTAAGGCACATTAATATAAATCGGACAAATATGCCCCGATATAATTAGTTGCCGATATACAGGCTAATGGATATCTGTGGTGTATCTTCCTTTGGAAATCGGCTCTAGAGGTCATATTTCGCCAGACAATGTGACGAGGCTAAAGCAGCTGTTGAAAGAAATTGGGAAACCTGTCAATTTGAAACAAGTTCGACAAACTGTATCCAAACTATCTATTGTTTCTTTGTTTGTCATCTACTACTTAAAGAATGCCAATAAATGGGAAACCAAAATTCCCCTTCGCATTTCAAGTATGTAATTACTCACACACACAAATTGGTTAATACACCTTGTAACCAGTCTTATATTTTCTTTCTATTGCTCGCCTCTTTTCATTGCCCGGCACTGACAGAATCCTCTTTGTATTTAGCATTAACTCAAAGCAAACTCTTATAATACTCATTATGTATGCTTCGTATTTATTAAGTTGATATATCAAATGAAATTTCAATATTTAGCTCCTCTTATTTCATCTACATGCATACCTAGGTATATCCATAACTCCTCAGTTTTCACTATGTTGTAAAATTAGTTAATTTTTGTTGATGTTATATAACATTATACACTTTATATCTGCATGTATGTACTTTTAATGCCCCTGCATTTTCCAGTCAAATGGAATTGTCCTGGGCTTTTGTATCTTCTCCTTTGTTGTCCAAGTTTGAACAATAAAGTGATGTTTAAAAAATATAGCCTATATAGACTGTCAGTCTCTTTCAAAGAAATTATATTAAGTCCCTAAATAATAATATTGTCACAAATGATCTAGCCTACTAGGCCTTGTCAAAGAGAGGGGGAGGGAGAGAGAGAGAGAGAGAGAGAGAGAGAGAGAGACTACGAGAGGGAGAGATATGAAAGGGGTGTATATTTTGGGATTGGGGTAGTAATTTAAGCAATTCAGTTATTTTCCCTCTCACTTTTCTTCTTGTGCACTTTCTTCATTCATTTCTATAGTCATTCCATCATTGCATGTAACTTAAATATATCAGTTTTCCATATTTTTTTCAAACATTTCCAAGTAAAGAGAGAGGGCAGCCGGAATTATGAGGTCACTAGTACTAGTAGTGACGTCATAATGCAACAACAAGTTCTCGGTGCGGTACGTACGTATATATCGTACGCGTAAGATGTATAGCTAGCTAGCTACAGTGCGGAAGTAATCGTGATTTCGTTCGCTAGATCCGCATTTAGAGGAGTCAATTTTTGTTATTTACACTAAATAATTTGACAATATTTATTGACTGTGACTGCAAGAAGCCATCAATTATTAATTTGTGTCTATCAATACCAATGACCAAGATTATTGAACAATTATAAATCAGGAACAAGCAGCTACACATTTGATGTGGTCAGTTGTTGTACCCGACCTCTTCTTTCGTCGTGAAGCGGACACGAGCCAGCGAGTACACCGGTTGTGCCCCGGTCGATTCATCGCCCGAGTACCCTTCAGCTCCCTTACACAAGCGGCATGCAAATCTTGTTTAGTCCCTGCGGTTTGAGGAAATTACTTTTATTTTGAACTGGATTTTAACTCTGGCCTGTCATTTTTAAGATAAAATACATTCCCTTTAACCACTTGTGTCGCCAGAATGGAGTTTGGAACAATCTTCTCAGTCTTATTTTTTCTTGTTTTGTGTGAACGTTGTCGTCTGTCTTCATCAGAAAATGGAGGTGTTTACACCAACACTTATGCAGTTCATATTGAAGGGGGACCTGCAGAAGCAGCAAGAGTAGCAAAAGCTCATAACTTTGTATATTTAGGAGAAGTAAGTGCACTGCTATGTAATATTCTTTGGGGGTAATAGCTAGAATTATTCCTCTTTTTCACAAGAACGAAGAAAATGGAAAAATTTAATCTCTAGATGTTGCATGATGAATGTGAATAACATGATTAACATAACAAATTAACAGGCAATGATTTGAAAGAAGACAATTTTGATTTGTCACATCACTTGATTGGAGTGGATGGCAAGTGATCCCTAGTAATATAGGGCCCTAGGCCTCCATGTATAATCATACAATCATTATATGATTTTAGATCATTTACATGTACATGTTGTAGATGTTTAGTCAGCTCATTTGTTATCACTTTAGTCGGTTGCATGCTGGAATTTGAGCATTTACTAAAAATAGGAAGATATTCAAGATAATTGGTTTTTTGTATTCTTTATTTGTCTTCTGCATTCTCACTCTGTCTCTTCAGAAATGATTTTTAATGCGCTATGAAATAAAAAGATAATTTCTTGTTTTAGGCTAAGGAAATCGACATGGATCTACGTTTTAAACTTTTATAGAGCCTCAACGCTCAACTCGAAATTCGAATTAAATTGTTTTTCCCACCGTCAGTTTCTGAAAATCATAGTCAAGATCCACAAACATATTTTGTCCATACTAAGAATTCATGTTAAAATTTACTTTCTCCCTCCTTTACTCACGCCCTCTCTCTCCGATTTCTCCTAGATCCTTCAAGATCATTACCACCTCTTAGATGAGCATCACACTGTGAAACGCTCAACATCTCACAGTCAAGTCAGACATGGACATTTATCAGAGGAACCAAAGGTCAGTCTTGTCACATAATATAGCAAAGTCTGTATCTGTAATATCTAGAAACTCAATATCATTTAATATTGATCACTGCGTGGAATTTGTAAATTTTGACGACTTGCACAATTTACTACAATTTTCGCAATCAAAAGTTCTGGTTTTACAGTGCCGTAATTGCAATTGAGATGAGTTTGGATGGTGTATGAAGGGAAAGTGATGAAGGGAAATAGGGTGTAATTTAAAGTTAAATTATTTGGGTCAGATCATTTAGATGGTCATACTATACTTATTTTAAATCTGATGATGTTAGTAGGTCTAAGCCTGTCCATCGATCCAGGATTCTTCCATGGTTTGATACTGCCATTTGTGAAGGGAGGAGGTAGATTGTGTGCTAACATGAGACAACATATTACAGTTTACGGTACCACTAAATACAAAATCCAGAATTTAAAATGCCTGAAGTTAAAACCCCTTGACCAGGCATGTTGAGTTGATAGGGGCTAGCCAAGGGGCATTGTAGTATAATAGATGAGGGCACCATAAAGGCACCATATCCAAAGCAGGTGTGAAGATGTAGGGCTTGTAGGCAAAGATTATGGCAATTATCTGCCAGATACAATGTTAGATATTGGCATTTTCTTTATATCTGATCATGTATTAAAGGATACACATGTTGTTGTTGTCTAAGTACTTCTTCTTTTTTTTTCATTGAGATCTGTTGGTTTGATGGCTTAATCATTATATATCAAAAGTTTATTCAATCCATTTACTGAAATTTAATGGGCTATTGTATTTTCAGAACATGTTCAGTTGATTTTGTAATGTGTGATTTTATATTTAGGTAAAGTTGCAAATTCAAAATGTGAATGATACTGACATGTCATCCATTTTTTCTCTCTTTAGGTACTATGGTTTGAGCAACAGATAGCTAGAAGCAGACAAAAGAGAGATTTAGTAGATTTAGGAACAAAGCCTTTTAATCCTCATCTTAATGATCCACAATGGCCTATTTGGTATCTGGTAAGTTTTAAGGTATTATATGTACCGGTATATATTTAATTTTACAAAAAAAGGTGATATTTATCCTGTGCCTCCTCTGAGTGAAAAGTATTAGGGTATTTGATTTGTATTTCAAGTTTTGTAACATTGAGATTTGGGGTGGACTTGGTAAACAAATTAAGAAGGTGAAATGGTTTACACCATGTATGTAGGTGAACAAAAAGTGATTTGTTTTCACTAGTTCTTGTTACTTAAGAATCAATCTGCATACATGATAAAACAATATGTACAGGTTAATGAAATACTTTTGTACACAGATTCTTTTTGATTAGTCAGGTATAATACATGTACATGTACAGTAGGTACATGTACATGTAGGTAGATGTAGACGAGTCTTGGTTTAAAGTAAATTGAGCCTCTTGAATACAAACAGTGCTACTATGGAAGCCAGTGTAATATTCCTTGAAGCAATGGCAATGTGCATAGGTTGCCTTCAAATATACTTCAGGCCAACAATGCTTTGTAAATAATGAGTGTGGTGTCTTGCAAAACCTGAATTTAAAAGTTAAACTAACTTTTATCTATCTTCCCAATTTTAAACAATTTTTTTAAAATCACATTTTTCTTAACAGGCAAGAGGGCCAGGTATAGACATGAATGTACTACCTGCATGGGAGGCAGGCTATACAGGAAAGGGTGTCGTGGTCTCTATACTGGATGATGGAATTGAGAGAGATCATCCAGATCTTATGAAAAACTATGTGAGTATCTGCAATTATCAATTTATATTGGTTTCATCAAATGCATGTTTTTTCGTGTTTGTTACATTGCTTGTGTAAAGTTAAGTGTACAATGTTTCTGTTACTTTTGTGATTTCTATTTGAATGAGTTTGTTTTTCTATCACATGTTGAGAGGCAGGAGAGCCTTTACACTTGTGTTAAAACTCTTCTGGCTCTCTGCATACAACAGTCTGATTTATAAATAGTACATTACATACGACCTGTACTACAATTGTGTACAATAAAGTGCATGCTTTTCTTTGCCACAAGTGTGCTTTTAATATTAGATGTTGCCAATGATTATATTGTATGTTGTAAGCTGTAACTTTTATTTTCTTGTGTATTTCTTGAGGATAGCATACATTTTACAAAGTGTTTTTTGTCATATAGTAACAGACTTTTGAAATACTCAGTAGTCAAAATTGGATTTATTTGGAGGCATAAGAAACTACTTTTATCTTCATGTTTTTTTTACCAGTGAATAAAATCAAGTACGAGCATGGAAACATGTTTATATTCTTGTTTCCTACCTATGTTCTAGGTGTCTTGATTAAAAAAAAAAAATCACTTGATTACATGACCACTCAAGACCACAGAATAGTTACCGGTAAATGGAAAAGAAAAAATATTTTAAATGTTGACATGAAACTTTTAAGAGTAAATCTCACCTGTCGGCTTGCATGTCCTTGGTAATGTTATTTAATTTTCCTTTACTTGACATTAGTATTTGAATGTTCTTTGTCTATATGTGTGCTTTGTGTATATATTTGCTATGTGCAGAGGAAGAATGCAAGTTATGATGTCAATGGTAAAGATGATGACCCTGAACCAAGATACAACTTCAGCAACGAAAACAGGTGCTTATCTTTCTTCTTTATTATTTTTCTCCAAAAAGTCTATTTCTTTTTTTATACTTAAAACTATCACATATTTTAAACTTCTTTAAAGTGAGAGAAAGAGATAGAAAGAGAGAGAGAGAGAGAGAGAGAGAAAGAGAGGGGGGGGGTTGATTTGAAGAAATTAGAAAAAAACATTGACAACATTGAATAAAAGTAGGTCATAATAGAAAAAACAAAACAAATAATTGAATATGAAGCAGAAATGATAAGATTCTACTTTATCTATCTTTATTTCACTAACTCATTGAACAAACATGCTTACTCATCATATACTCTTTCACCACTGACTTTTAACATCATGAAGTGTATGGGCTTGTTCTTGCACATGTTGTTGCATGTTTTTATAGCAAACACACTTGCTCTGTGTACTAACATGTAAACAGTGTTTAATGTTTAATTTCTTTGGTTATGCTGAAATGTGCTGTTATTTACTGTGATACATTAATGTTTGTAACAGTACAACATCTGCTGCATATGTATTGGCATGTCGAACTGGGATGTCTTGAAAATGGGCAAGAAAGTATAATATTGGACTCTTGCACAGGTTTTTAAGGTCTCACTTTCATTTGAACAAGGGGTAAGATACTAATGTATACAAGCCATTCATGTGAACTAAATCTCAAGTTTAGTTGTGATTTTTTTATGTTTTGAATTAGTGCTTGGGTGTCCCTGATTGATTATACTTTCACAATGTTGGATGATTTACATGATTTCATATGAGAAGACATTTTGGCATATTTTGTCATGCCTAAATAGAAATCTTTTAGAAAAAAGTTTAAAAAAAGAAAAGAAAACTAAGGTTATTGTCCAGCATGAGGATACATGTGTTCCACTAACTTTGCAACAATAATAAGCCGTAATGTAGTTGCACCAAATATTACTCATGGTAATTGTACATTTCTATAAGTTGGTGAGAAACATCCTGTACATGTACATGTATGTACTTCCCCTCATGTTGGGCATTTTTAGTTTGTAACAGTGAAGGGTTTGTACAGAATTCATTTATTACCAGTTGAAGAGAGATTTTATTTTAGGATTCTACAATATACCAGGATATGATTCATTATTGTCCTGTTGACAAAGAACATACATGTACATGTACAGTAGATGTATTTAGATAGTTTGATGAAACTCAGAAAAACTAATTAATCAAGTTTCATTTTAATTGTCAATGCATCTAAGTATACATTTCCTTCCTTCATTGTTTGTACATGATGCATCTCTTTGTATATTATCATGTCTCATTATACATGTACATGGAAATTGAATGTAACTCATATTTTCTATGACAAAATTCCTATAGCTTTGTTATTCTAATGTTAGTAATTAAGAAGTTATGATACAGATATGATCAAGAGGAAATGGGATTTGTATTTATATGAAATAGTTTTCATCTTTAACTTCCATGCACCCACTCTGCATACTAACCTTCTCTCTCTCTCTTTGACTCACACCTGCAATCTAATGGAACATTTCATTGGTTAGAGGGGAGGAGCTAGTGTTGATTTGAATGACCATGACTCAGATCCAATGCCTCGATACGACAAAAAGAGCATTAACAGGTTGGATGTCAATATCAATGTTGTGAACAGCATGTACTAGATATGATTAGCACCCTGATACTACTGCTTGCGTGTATCATACTTTTGTGTAGATGTTCGCTTTTGAATCTTTGTATTCATCATTTTGTAACAACTAAACAGAATCGATGGCTTTTATTACATGTATCTTTTTTGTTGTGTTGCTTCCAGTTGTATTTTTAGAAAAAGTGCTAATAGTAATACAGGGTAGGCCATATTATCCTGTTGCCTTTTACTTTCATGCAAATTATATTCAGACATTCTAAATTAGTATTTTTTGCTATTTTATATACAGTTTTATTTACATATTAGAATTGTCATATCAATAACGGTAATAAACATTTTGTCAACAAGCTGTTTATTGCACATTATATGTACACAAAAGCAATCCAAAATAAGCAATATGTACTCCATGGTGAAATACTTTCTGTACACAAATATATGTGTTGACATAAACAAAGAATACAGAGAAAAACAAAGCAATCAATCTTGCCTTATAAATTGCTTTTAAAATGCACAGTTCAGCAATCGTCATTTTAACCCTAGAATACTATTATTGAAAATGCAATGAATCATTTAATATTTTAATTTAAAAAAAAAATATTCCCAAACCATTTATTGAGCTATAGCTGTTGTAAAGCATGCTGTGTTGATGTTGCCAACTTTTATTATTGTGTCTTATATACATGTACATACATTGTACTGATATACTAGGATATTGTAGCTTCTGTTTACATGTTCATGTATTTCGTGACTGCTACATACACATACATGTATATACTTTTTTGTTGTTGAATTTTTGTTTATTTAAATGAAATATACAGTGCAGTAGTCTAATGATTAATAGTGCAAAATATTTACAACAAAATGGATATCAGAAATATCAGATTGATAACAATTAGTAAAAAAAATTACAAAAATGCAAAATTCAAAATATATCTATTCATGTACATCTACATGTATTGTAAAAGAAGTATCGGTAATAACAAAGTGGGAAAACGGAAAAGCTTGGAATTCAAATGTTTGAATGCTCATGTTTGGTCCTGTGTGAACTCTCATCTTTGTTGAAAGATCATGGTTTATAACTCCAAGGTTTTGCAAACTTATAGTTTAAAGGCAGGCTTTACTACTTCAGCCAGAAGGGATTAGACCACACAGCGAGCCAGCGAGGTCACTGACAGGTGGCTATCTCATTTAATAACTCAGCTCTCATTTAACATAAGAAAAAGAGGATCATGGGGGACCAACAGGCACCGATTGGGGAAGTTTTCTATATAGTGGGACAAGTAGGACAGTGTGCCTTTAAAAGTCTGATGGTCCTATGTGAACATACATGTGTAGCTGTAGTTTCAAATTTCAAAAGAGTTTACATGTATGTAGGTGGCATTACCAAACAAATACTTGATCTACAGATAGTGATCATGACATTTTATTTGTCTTAGAAATATCTACTCTTCATAAATTTGTATAACGTGCTGGATTCATTTTGATACTTCAGAAACTTTCCAGTCCATTAAGATTTAAGAAAAAATGATACAGGAAATGAAAGTAGTTTATTTACCACTTTCTTTAAATCATAAGGATTTTACCTCCTAATTTCCCAGACATTGCACATGTTGCTATATTTAGGATGCCAATAAGGATTACTTTCATGTAACATGGGAAACAGGTTTCAACACCTGAGTCTGTTATTATTCCATGAAGTAAATGTATGGACATACCTGGATATGGTTTTAGGACCATGTAAACATGGTTCTAGCAAATTAGAAGATTTAAGGATTGAGAATGCAACCATTTTTATTCCTGTGTGTTGATAATTCCATCAAAGATAATAGCTACTGATGAATAATTTTTTTTTTTTTTTTAGAGAGTATTCTGTTCACTAATTTTCAGCTAATAACATCTGCTGTGTAGTTTTCTGAGCAAATACAAAACAGTATTAAATTGTCATCAGCTTCACCTCATGTTTGTTTTTCACCAATTGATGACCGAATACTGTAACTTGTCTTTGATTGCTTTATATTATGGAAGAAAGGAGGAGTGGTTATTTTGTACATGGAATGTATCTTGACAAATTTGGAACAGGCGTTATCCCCACATTTCCAACTAAAAACTGCTCCATGTCTTGAAGAATGTACAGCCATGTATGATTTATCACCCAAACATGTCCAGAATCCACTAAAGTTCACAGTTTATCAGGATAGCCTCTTGAACTCCCCCCACTGTGTAAAGGGTGGTGTGGTGCTGATATTTCCCATGCAAATACATAATATTGAAGTTGTAGATTAAGAAGTCTGGAAAATGGTTTTGCCAAAATTATTTCTAATCTCCATGGCACCATAAAGCAGGTGTCATCATTGATATGCCAAAAGATTTGGCATCCAACATATAGACTAAGGGGTGTGGTAAAACCATGTAAACCATGCATGCAGAACTTCAGTTGAATAGACATACATGTACTCTTGAATATATTGCATGTTGTTGAGCCAGCCAGAAGGCTTAGAGTAATTAGCACCCTTCTGGCTCTCAGCAGGAACATTGATGAGTTCAATTACATTGATGAGATTTAGGGTGCGTTTAAGCTCAATTTTGAAGGCAGAATGAGCGATTTGAAACGCTCATCGTAAACGCTCATCGTAATCGCAGTTCCACGGTGTACTGTTTATGCTCACTTCTCACGCTCCTCCAGGAAATTCTTGCTGGGTGGCCTTAATTGGCCTTGCAGCTGGATTCGCAAACCTGCACTGTGCATGCTATGTAGACCAACTAGAGGTCAGTGCGTTGACCCCATTTAAACGCATTTACAAATTGTAAACGCACCTTTTTGTGAGTTTACGATCGGTGATCGTGATCGCCGTTTTTCGGTGATTCTACAAAAGTGAGAAAGGACGCAACCGTGTTTAGAACTAAACGCGTAACAGATGCCTGATTCTGGCCAGGAAAAGTTGAGCATAAACATACCCTTAGACACGTAAGGCCTGTCTTCATCAACTCCAGTTTTCCAAAATAACCAACTATTTTCAAACTCGGGATATTATCCCGAAGCTCGAAATTGCATCTTCACCAGACCCATTTCGTGCGGACGGGCGCAAATTAGCCCGCTATTTCCCAAATAGAGGGATATTTTGGAATCAAGACCAATATTTCTCTGGATATTTTCTCGACCAAATATCCCGCTGATTGCAACTGCGAGCTGATGAAGACGCAAATGAACTGGCTAATTTGAGATCGGGATAGTTAAAATAGCGGGTTACCGTCTTTGGCAAACTTGAGCTGATGAAGACAGGCCTTTGGTGTACATTGTTTTTGTTTTTTTAATTATACCTTGACCACATAATATTATGTTTACATAACAATAAGATATGTCCAAATTACATATCAAGTATATCATGACAGTTTACCACTTGTATCCTTTCTTTTTGTGATATATTTTTTGATTTGGATGGCCTTTTACAATAAATGTAATACTGAGTTGCCCTTACCTAAAAGAGAGAGAAAAAAACAGAAATTTATCACTATTATAATCATTATTATAATCATTATTTTTATTTGGCAAAGAGAATATCAAGGAGCAGTGAGTACAAAAGGACAGTAAGATTTTAAATGAGTCACATGGATGCCGGGGAAAAGAAAAAGATTAACTAAATAACTATAACCGGAAGGTTTTCTTTTCCAATCCATGGGACTCTATTACATGAATACATGTAGCATAGAAACAATATAGATTTAAATTGATATCAAATATAATACACCTAAGAATCAACTCCTCAAAAGAAATGAATGTTAAAAAACTAGTTTACTTAATAATGTAGATCATCATTCATGAGAGATTATGCATTCTTCCCACTATAAACAAAAATATGAAAGAATTTATGAAATCAGTCCTACCTGCGACATATAAAACTATACTGGTATAGTCTGATTTGACCTGCAAATAATTTGCAATAAAGTGCTATCTTGTATGAAACACTGAAATCACTAATTCTTTTCATATAAACCAAAATAAAGGGCTGATTTTCAGCAATGAATGGGTATAGACATAAAGTAAACAATTAAATTTATTTCCCGTTTACTTGGGTTCAATGCACATGCTATGCTTTGTATTAATTGGGCCATCCACGTACACGAGTCATTGCTTCTATACGATCTGTGTGTAAGTCACTGATTAAATCAGTCAGGATATGGCTCCATTAAACACTGCCAAGTTTGATCAGAAAGATATGCCATACAGCTTTGCTGAGTTTTGTAATGAAATTCAACATCCCAATTTTATGAGTTTCCATATTATCTCTCTCCTGTAATATTTTGATGATGAAAAACCCCAAGAAAAATTGAAACAGAACTGTATCAAAGTATTTCCATATACTATAGACATGCACCTGTTACAGTCAGTGGAAATTGAACTACATGCGTCTTTCAAATAGAAAAAAAAGAAAGATTTACTTTGGAGTGCAGTAATCATATGCCAAAAATGTATAGAAAAAGTTAATATAGTGTTTCTAACTTTCTATGGAACAGAAGAAGTAATATCGGGTCATTTATGACTTTAACCTACACATAATTTGATAAGTTATTTGTTGATACACCTTTCCATACAATATCATTTTGACAATTTTGAGCAATTATGGGGGAGGCATATTTCGTGCTCACAAGACATGGGAAAATCCTTTAGAAATAAAGCAATAATAATATTGGGGTAGTTAGCCATAACCAGATTAATGATTACCACTATTTGCCTGCTTTCATTTATGAAATGTTTACAATTTTTTTCTTGTTCATACACTTCTAGCACTCCCTGAAAAGTCCAGTGAACTGAAACCTTTTTTTTGATAGTTTCATTGTAAACATGATCTAAATTTTTGTAGCTTTGATTTATGAGATAGTGGATCATTGAAAATACACAGCTTCATTAATTCTGCACATTAAATGTATGATTGTTGTGGCTTCTACGTTAAATTCTACCATATTGTAAAAGTTCTTTAGAAACAGTAAATTTGGCAATGAATTAATACTCTGCGGGAAGCATGTTCACTTCTATTTAGAAAAGAAGACTACTTCTACAAGTAAGTAGAATGAAGGATTAGACCACAGACAAAACCAGACCACATACTGCCCATTCATATGATTATGATTATTTTCTTTATTTATTATGAATTAGTTCCACATGGAAGTAAAGATTACAGTGCAGTGATCTCAATGCTTTATTAATTAAATGAGATTGATTGATGAGTGTGGTTGATACATGTACTGTACAATGTACTAATGCAAGGATAAGAGCTGAAATGGGAGTTAAAAAAAATACTGCCCAAGATTGGTAGCCTCTTCAGGATTACTACTTCTCTTCCAGAGGCCCCTGCAATTATCTTAATCCCAGCATTGCTAAGGACCTATTTAATGCACCTGGTTGGAGAGGTACATTGTGGGTAAAACGCCTTGTCCCAGGATATTAGCTATGATCAAACCTGAAACCTCTCATACATTTATGAAACGCAAGAACATCCACCAACATTTATTTCATTTTATTTCTTTCTTTATTTCTTTATTTCTTTCTTTTTTTCTTTATTTATCTGGTATTATTTCAACAGGGTTGCCTTATCAGTAGGTGAAATACGCATATTGTATACCACCCTGCTCCTAACCTTCCACTGAAACATGGGCATCAGGTACATGTTTCTCAATGTCACATTGAAGAGAAATTAAAGTGTTACCAAAGAAATAAGGCTAGAGGTATATTGGTAATCAAGAAGTGATATGAAGGTGTACTCTTAGAGCAGGTGCAGTGGCTTAATTAGAAAATGATCAATTAAAGTCTGTCCTTCATTATAGATACATTTCTCTTCATGTACCTAAATGAGATTTCTAGCTGGAAGTCTGTTCTACAAAATTACCATACTGTTTGTGGACGTACAGCCCTTGTAAAGGTGTAATTGTAACATCCATGAATGTACATGTAGACTTCGAATAGTTATGTAAGATGGGCCCCAGGGGATTCTCTACAATTTTAGAAAATGTGAAATCAAAAGAGAGCACAGATATATCTTCTGTGACTATGAATGGATATTTGAAATGTTTAAATGCACTAGGGTACAGGTGAGATATATATATTGAGGAGCTATGGATTTAGGCTGTTCGTATAACATTGGACTTAAACATTGTTATGTACCAATACCAAATAGCACAAATAAAACAAATGCTCCATTGACATCATCGCATTGCCAAATTGATGACAACGTTAATTTACATGAAAAGTTGTTACCGTAATTAACGTTGTATAAACCGCCCTCGTGTATTAACCGCACCCCTCTTTTTCGCCCTAAAAAAAAAAAAAAAAAAAATTTGCCGACTTTTTTTTTGCCAACTTAAAAAACAGTAGAGGACCTAGGATAGAACCTTGTGGTACGCCGTGTAATAGAGGAAAAATTGGAGGAATTATTATTATCAACTACATATTGAAATCTATCAGAAAGATTACTTTCAAACCAAGATGACAGACAAATTTGAGTGTTGTTCTAGTTTCCGAGTGGTGAGTCAACACACCGATGACTGAGCTGGGAGACATTGCCAGGCATAGCGCCAGGTGGAGGGGCATAAAATCGTAACTTTAAAAAAAAAAAAAATTGTTGGTGTACCATGTATAAACCGCATCCCCCGACTTTGAACTTTTTTCGGCGGCAAAAAGGTGCGGTTTATACATCGTTAATTACGGTACCCATTTTTTTATTCAATGTAATTTTTTGAAATAATGGACAAAATTACTTGTAGATACACCATGGCATGAACATGTATATTGCAGATGTTGTCCAGTTTGTGAGAATGAATCCCTTTCAGTTTAATATATTTAGTAACATTAGAGATTTAAAATATGAAATGACAATGATTTCATGGCTAAAAGGTGGGCATGTGAAGATGTACATTTACATGTACACCAGGAAGCTCATTGACCTTCAGTACCATTCTGTACCATTATGTACAGGTACTCATAGTACGCTGTACAATATTATTGACAATCCACTCTGTCAAGATAGGTGACATTCATTGTACCTTTTTCCATGAGCATTACGCAAATAATACTTGTATTGTAAATATACCAATGAAAGTCAATTATACATGCAACAATATAAAACACACACTAACATGCGTGTAATATTGATTTATTTTCACCAATGTAAATATTATTGCATCAGGCAGTGAGTTGTAAAATGCTTTGCTGTCCGTCCATTCTAGTTAGTTGTCGGGTACATGTACATGTCTGTATTAGCTTTGTCGTCATGTGTATTGATTATAATAATTATCCAATAGACTAGACACACCAATTCATATGTGAAAAATCAAATAAAGGTGGATGAAATGACACAGACAAGTACATTAATACCAGGCTTATATCCAGGCACATCCTCTCATTCTTCTAGTCAATTGCCAAAGGAAATATGAAAGGAAAAGGAAGAGGAGGAAGAGAGACACATACAAACATACCATTATTGTTACAATGTGTATTTCATTTATTTCACCTGTTTCAACAGAGCTTCTATTGTTTAGAGAAAATTTTCCCTATCAGATTGCCATTTTCTACATCTGGATCAAGTCAAGAGAACAAGTTTATACAAACCTTACATGTAGTTCCTTGAAAAGGTCCATCTGATTGACAGTAATATCGTAGATTGAATTTTCATACATGTAGTTTCTCAATAAAAAAGATTGTTTTATCTGTGAGATGATGCCTGCAGCAATGAGTAGGCGAAATTTTTGCAGGTAAAACAACCTTTTCGATTGTGAAACTATGAAAATCCTTACATGTGGTGTTTTGAGAATTACTCAAGAAAAGAATGTTTTTTTTATAATGTATATTTAATGTCTTTTAATAAATTCCACAGAACAATGGTTGAAAATTACTTTTCATCCCATAATATCAAAACATCATGGTCACATGGGCTAATATGCTTAAGGTCTGCTTTGAGCGGGATTATTGATCTTACAGCTGTATATTAACAAGTCTATGACTTGGCGCAGTCCTTGGGTATATACATAAAGCAGTGAGAAAATCAATAAATTCAACATTTAGGCCAGCTCTCATGATCATGATCATGTGCGCACATAAAGCTATAAAAGCACTTCCCTAAAAAAAATGCTGAAGGTACTGTTCAATGTCTGAATCCTATCAGGCAGTTAGAAAATCAGCTGGTTAGCAGATGTATCTTAAACGACTTTGTAATGTACATGCAGTGGCCTACGCAGGATTTTTTCAAGGGGGAGGGGGGGGGGGGTTTAAAATCGGGCCCAAAATTTCGCAACGACTCAGCCAGCCGCTGAATAAGGGGGGGGGGGGGGGGTAAGCGGACACTTCTTTTTTCTTCGGGGTCCCCAAAAAATCACAACGACTCAGCCAGCCGCTGAATAAGTGGGGGGGGGGGGGGGGGGAGGGGGTAAGAGGACACTTTTTTATTTTAAAAAAAAATCAAAAGGGGGGGGGGGGTTTTCCCTAAAAACATACACATAAAAAAAAAAAACACGCCTGTGTACATGTACATGTCTTAAAGAATATAAATACTGATACTTAGATAGATAGATAGATAGTTTATTGGTTTCCACAATATCTCATTTTACAAAGAGTGTAACAACATATTTAAAATGATTATTTTATACATGTACATACAATACCGGTACACACTATTCAGAATATTGTCCATTAAGTTTAACTTAAGAGATACAGTGGCGGAGCCTATGGAAAAGCAGAGCTTGTTGTGGATAGGCTCCTTAAACTAAACATGACATAATTAACTAAAGTAAAGTTTATAAAATACAAATACACGCTAAAACAGGGAAAGGGAGATTACAGGGATACATAAACCGATACTCACAGTTAACTACAAAAGACAAGGAAAAGGGAAGGGAATAACGTGATCATAATAAATGATCAGAGTCATTCTGGGAGAGTCAAGGATAGACAAAACAATTGCTGGCATAGGCCAGAAATAGCGCGCGCCTTTTACAGCTGTTTAAGCGGTGCCTTTGTGAGACAGCGACATGTGAAATTTACCTCTGTAAAGAAACCGAAAATGCGCACAGCCAGTGAATCTACAACGGTGGAGTTATGCGCGCAGTAAGCGTGGGAACGCCGTGTGCAAGATTTTCTCACTTTCGACTTTATCTCCGCTCGGAGAAGTCCTTTTTCCCCGGCCCACCCACCCCTCTTTAGTTTAAGTAGAGTTGAAGAAGTAAACTACTTAAAGTTGATTGAGGATTAACAAATTGGAAGTACAATGTTGTTTTGAGTGATATAACGAATTGTATGTACTTAATATCATGGTAACACGGGGGTTGACTGGGGGAGGATTTCTTTTACTCGTGATTATTCCATGGTTGGTTCCGATTATCACCACTTCTTATATATGCGCTGGTATAGTAGCACCGGGATAACATTGGGGATACTGCAGGAGATACTATCCTGTCGGTGGGTCACGTAAACCCCAGGTATCTGGGGTGATCGGAGGGAGTTACTACCCTTCCGCTGATCGCGTGACTCGAGACCCCACAAATATAGTGTTTCCATAACTATGTTAGTTATGCATTGATGATTTTGTGAGTATTGAAAAGTTGTGGGGATCATCCGTAGGAGATACTATCCTACCGGCAGGTCACGTAAACCCCAGGGACCTGGGGTGATCGGAGGGAATTACTATCCTTCCGCTGATCGCGTGACTCGAGATCCCACAAATATAGTGTTTCCATAACTATGTTAGTTATGCATTGATGATTTTGTGAGTATTGAAAAGTTGTGGGGATCATCCGTAGGAGATACTATCCTACCGGCAGGTCACGTAAACCCCAGGGACCTGGGGTGATCGGAAGGAGTTACTATCCCTCCGCTGATCACGTGACCGGAGATCCCTACAATTTTGAGTTTCACTCATGGTACATGTACCCTTAAGATTGTTGAATCATATCACGTTTATACATTATTGTCGAATTGTTTATGGTGGACCCTCTTTATTGTGGTTATAAGATTTTGTTATTGCTTTTATGCATGTTACTTGTTTTACTTTGACTTTCCTACTTTACATGTTTTGAGGAAAAGGACTCCTAGTTTCGGAGCGGAATAAATGTCGAGCAAACTGCAAATCAGTCTAAAGTTGTCTTCTTCCTAGAATATATCTGCAGCTTATTGAAACAATATTACAATATAGTTTGTTCTCCATATGAGTATATTATAAACATAGTTGGTATGGTCATACCGTTTATAGTTACTCATTGTAATGAACATAAGTATACAGTTTGGAGACAAGAATAGTCAAGAATCAGGAATGACAATATGTATTCAAATAATAACTTTTCAATTTTCTTCTGAATACATGTACACTTACAGACCTTTTAATCACAGAATCGAGAGAATTCCAGAACTTAGGACCTGTATATATTAAGGTATTTTGAGCAAAGCTTGTTCTCGTTCTAGGAAGGTGATAGGAAAACGCCTGTCGGGTAGAATATTCGTGGACTTGATTTCTTTTCTTAAACATATAAGATAGTGCCTGGGGCAGTTCGTTGTTATTCAGCTGAAACATGAGGCAGCCTAATTGTAAATTAAAAATATCCCGAACTCTCAGTACTTTAGTGTTAAAGAAAAGAGGGCTCGAGTGAGTACGAATAGGTACATTGCAAATTGTCCGTATTGCTCTTTTTTGAACAACCAGGATTTTGTCCAGTTGAAGTTTCAATGACCTACCCCAGGCAAGAATACCATAGTTCAAGTAGGGCAACATTAAAGTGGAGTACAACATTTGCAATACATATTTTGGGAACATAGGCTTCAGTTTGTATATAACACCAGCATTTCTTGATAGTAATGAACACAAATAATTTGTATGTATTTTCCAGGACATTTTATCATCGATAAACAGGCCAAGAAACTTGGTTGATTTTACTTTCTTAATTTTAACATTGTTGAAACAGATATCTCCAGGTAAATCGGAGATTGAATTGCTAAATAATATGAAATTAGTTTTAGTACTTAATGTACACACGTTCTTGTATAGGTCATTTATTTATTAAATTTTCAAATGCCTTCTGGCTTTCAGCAGATGAAATATTATATTAGTGAGGTTTTGATTTCACAGTAATAAACCTATGTGACTTTATAGGAAAATAATTGTAATTACCTATATCACAAAATAATATACTTGGAAGAAGATTAATGATAAAACCCCTAAATATAGAATCATGAAAGGACTGCGTGTGCACAACAGCAAAATAAAAATATTAGTAGTAATTTTCAGAAAAGAACATATTTAAGTCTCTGCACTGAATGCACTCTCGGTTTAAATGTTGTATCGATGTAAGCATAAAATGAAAAAGGGAAATTCTGAACTTGGCAATCATTTATTTTTCTGTCGTGCAGTGGGTTTTATTGCTGGAAAAATAATTAACAATCTAATGGATTCAAGGATTAACAATTTGATGAAAGATAAGCTGTGTAACCACAACAACCAGACCCATACGTCATGATTAATCTCTTATGTGGTTAATGTGGTTTGAGATTCAACTTGATTGAAATCTGCTCAATTTTTCCATCTGAGATCGTGTTTCTTACATGTAGGAAGGGGAGAGAGAGGAAGGGGAGGGGGTGAGGATAACCAATGCTAACTAGCAGTCATGATATTTTTTCTCTTTGTGGTAAGCCACTGAAAGTTTTATAAAATCCTTTTTGAATGGCATTGATAAACAATGATTTGTGTGTGTTATCAGTATTGAATATGATAGCCAAATTTCCTGAACTCCAAGGTACATTGTATATTTGTTATGTAGACAAGGCTGGATGGTTTAGCAGTAATTGAAGTGATTGATGGATCACATTGTTATAGAGCCCTGGACATATTAAAAATGCAATGCATAATTGTGATTTCTAGCATTAGTTATATAATGTAATACAGTTCCTTTTATCTCATTGGATTTCCATTGCTTTAACCACAACAATGATCATGAACCCATTGGAGATGATTTGGTTTTCTTTCGAGTGAATTTCCAATTGGTTTCATCTTAAGGTATCTCAGGCTTAGTATTAGAAGGGAAATTCAACCTTGATAGCAAACAAGTCTAAAAGAAAGCAGATAAATCGGAGAAGCAGACTGGTGAAAGGTGGAATGAAATCAGACAAAAAAATAAGAAAGTTATGAATATTTAAAAGTTGTGATCACTTTACGTAAAGGAACTTTAAACTGAATCGGTTTTATCACTGTGATTTAGTGCCGGACAACTTTGAACTTTCTTCCACAAACAACAAATTTTGCTCTAACACAGAAATCCTGAGCTCCCTGTAAACAGATACATGTAGATATTTATTACTGCCGAGAATAATTCCTTTACATAGCTTAAGATTTAGATCTATTTACCATTCATTACATTTGTAAATAAGTTATTCATTTGTGTGTGTGTTTCTAGGAAGTGTTTCTGTAGTCGGTCTTTCTCTGTATCTCTCTCTTTATGAAAGTAAAAGAAGCCCATGGGAAATGTTCAACTCTCATTCAGTAGATTCTCTTTCTTCTAATATATCCAGACTCTGTCTCTTTAAGTGCTTCGATATATAAATATGTTGTTGTGATTTTTTTATTTTTTTAAATTTATGAATCATATTCTTTTTATTGTTAGGGAAAGTCATGCTATGATATTGATTTGTTTTCTATTTTCTTATCTATATTAAATACTAAAATGTTTTGTGAGGTGTTTTTGCAAGGAGTGTGATATTCTATGATCTGTGAAGTATCCTAGATTTTAAATTGCACTAACACTATGTGTGAGTGACTTTGATATTACTAAATTCACCTAACAACTAATCCTCTATAATATCTAATGTCTTTGCATTTGTCAAGTCTTGCATGTTAATGTCTGTTGAGCAAACAGCTTTCTTTATTTGTTAATAAATAGGCTATGTTAGGTTTACATTATATGAAAATTGATTTTGATATGTGTAATGAGTGTAGAGTGAAAGTCATGATATTAAAACGTGACTGATTGGTGATATATTGGTCTTCTTAAACATTTTGATATTGTATGCTCTCTTTGGGCTCTATATTTCTTTTATCCTAAATTATATGCTTTTCATTCTTCTTTCAGACAATGTATGATAATGCCCTAATATAATTGCAGGAAGTCAGATCTGTTTGTCATGATTATTGTTACACTTTGTGTGGAACAGTTCAATATAAAGGTGCAAAGCATATGAATTTTAATGATTTTCATATGAAATAACTGATAACATGACACTGTTCTGCCTACAGACACGGAACCAGGTGTGCAGGAGAAGTAGCAGCTCAAGCAAACAATAGCATCTGCAGTGTGGGGGTGGCATATAATGCTGGTATTGGAGGTAAGTCAATCAATGGTGGAGAAGTACATGTACTTCACAGAGAGCTCCATCTTTCTCTCCCTCATCATTCCTTTGAACCCAAAGCCCCCAAACAAGCATAGTTTGTAAGCCCCCCTCCCCCATCCTATTGAGATTCTTTTCTTAGTTGATAATAGGAAGAGACCAGTGAAAGAATACAATTGGTGTGAGCAATTCACCTCCGGAAAGCTTCAATGAATGAGCTTCAGAAAACTGAACATGAGTTGTGTTAAAAAAGGTGGGATGTGTGATTTATGAAAGAAAATGAAAGATTAGAATAAAGCTGGAAATAGAGAAGAACATGAAGTGAAACATTCATCTTGATTAAAAAAAAAATATTTAAAGTAGAAAAAGGAAGACAAATAAGAGGGGAAATACATAAAGAAGATTTCATTTAGTCCTACAACAACCATACCTGCTCCAATTCTCAGAAAACTCACTATTTATGTATATACATGTCTGTATGTATATAATGTGTTCAGTGTTTTCTTGTGGGAGGAAATTCCAAAGAAATATGTAGGGTTACAGATTAGAAGGAAGTAGACAAAGAAGAGATTGTGATTGCTTTTGATTCAGTATGGCTCTTGAGAATTTCAGGATGTTAGAATATGTCTTACACATACATGTATGATGATGTTTGAAGGTTTGCATGGTGGTATGAATAATCACGGAAGAGGTTTACGGTACACCATGTGTAAAAGTCCTCGAGGGACTGAGGAAAGTAGATAGAGAATAGAGGTGAGATGAAAGGCGAGAAAGTGGAGGTTAGAAGGAAGAGTATCTTTCGGAAGTGAGTTTAGTCCTGAAAAGGACTGTAACCCAGAAAGTTTGGGCAGGATGAGAGGTTTGAGTAGAAGACTGGATTGAGTTGGAGAGTTGAGTACTCGACGTTTCGGACAGGTTGACTGTCCGTCTTCAGGAGAGACGGACAGTCAACCTGTCCGAAACGTCGAGTACTCAACTCTCCAACTCAATCCAGTCTTCTACTCAAACCTCTCATCCTGCCCAAACTTTCTGGGTTACAGTCCTTTTCAGGACTAAACTCACTTCCGAAAGATACTCTTCCTTCTAACCTCCACTTTCTCGCCTTTCATCTCACCTCTATTCTCTATCTACTTTCCTCAGTCCCTCGAGGACTTTTACACATGGTGTACCGTAAACCTCTTCCGTGATTATACATACATGTATGTCTCTAGAGGATGTCAGAGAACTACATTGGTCACACTAGAAATCGTGATAGATATGGTACATATATACATAGATTGTCGTGTTTTTTTTAAATAGAGAAATGATTTTAAATGAGGACATTACATGCTTGCACTATGAACAATGAGATATGTGATTGACAGTTAGCTGGCAGATATAAGGATATTTATTAGTTACTGTTTGTCTCACCAATCCCAATCCACTAGCAGTAATATATTGATTTGTCTGGTAATGATTTAGGAACATCTGAGGTTCTGACCACTCTACCAATCCATATTGTTCTGAGCAAGAACTGGCACAATTTTTAATACTTAATTACTTAATTATATTCAGATTGTGGAAATTCTGGAAACTTTGGATTTATAAGTTAGTTGACGGATTGCTGTCCTAACAATGTACCATTAAAAAAAAAATTGTAGCACATGTGACCGTGCACCACAAAACCACCAAAAAGTTTAGTTAAGGGTTGTTTATGAAAGTGAAGATTCTCAGCCTTAAACTGATATATTTCTCATCACTATTGGAAGTCCCAAACTCAAATAAAACAAAGAGAAGAATGTCCAGTCACATGGAATGTATTTAGAGAAAAAGGTCTGTAGTCTAAGTACTCTGGCTCCTTGTGCAAGGTAAAAAAAAAGGATTAAAACTCTATTGAAATTTCTGTGAAGTGATAATCAGATTCTCCTAAAACTTGGCACACTAATTCAGCACATCTTGTTCTCTATTTTTTCAAGGAACAATGGTAAAAGCTTATTCTGTTTTAAAGTAATTGGATATGTAAATAAATAAAATCTACTACAAAAAAAAAGTCAAAATACTTCAAAAATACCACTTTTGAATTGTTTTGTGCTTCCAAATTTTGAAATTACATAGAAGAAAAAAAACTCTTTCAGGAAATGCTTAAGACTTAAATGTTACAATCCTGATCAAATACATGTATCGTTCCTTCGTTCGGTCAATTTTAGAAGATAATGTTATTTATCACTTCCTTACATTATATACTCCCTAAGGCTAGTAGTTAATACTTCTGGGGGGTGTTTCACAAAGGTTCTAAGTCGAACTTAACTCTAAGTTGGACTTAACCATTATGGAAAGCCGTTAGCATCATTGAAACTATTTTGTAAAAAATATTTTAAAAGGCATAGAATATTGATTCAAATCATTCATATTTTCTGTTATCTTGCGAGATTTCATGTTCTTGATGTGGAATTTATGAAAAGTCTAAAATACTTGAATTTTGCTTTTGAATGTATTTCATTATAAGTTTACAAATGGCTCTCGATAATATTTAAGTTCAACTTAGAGTTAAGTTCGACTTAAAATCTTTGTGAAACACCCCCCTGAAGTCTTACGTCATCTAACAAAACTAACGTCTAACGTTACCTAACGTCTAACGTTACCTAACGTCTCCTAACGCCTACACACGTTAGATATATAAGTAATGTATTGCAAACGTTACACTCGTTAAGGGTTTAGTTTATTTTGACTCGTACTGTACACCTTTTTTGAGCTCAAATTGAGAACAACACTACAGGTATGCGACTTTTGGGTGGTTTTTTTGTTGCAGGGTCACATGTATTGCCTGTTGTGTTTTACCAGTAGGCCATGAATTTCTACTAATTACATTTAATGGCTATGGCTATCAGGAGGTGATTATAAATTCCTGTTTATAAAATACACGAGTGGGAGTAACCTTCATTGTATTATCAAGGTATATTTCTCTCATGTATGTAATGATGCTTCATTGATTGTACATACAGTAATGATGTACATACGCTATAAGAGTTGGAGTGTTCTCTTTTTCAAACTATGACGTACATCTGTCTCAAGTTCATTGAAAACATAGGTCATGTGAACGAGAATAAATTTATGATGAACTACATGTTGGTAGAAGCATCAATCTGTAACCCCCAACCTAACCCATCTGTCAGACGTCAAACCCTGATAGCTCCTGATAGCTCCTAAGAGATAATCAGGATGAGAAGACACAATGAATAATTCAGTCATGAAGAGTGGATGGCCTTCTAGGGTCCCATAATAAATTGCCTATCTGCTGGGAGTGCTAGTGATCATTTAGACCCACATCATAGCTTAGACTACAAATCTATCACAAGCCAAGATACATGTTTAAAATAAAACAGGTTTCTTTTCCTGCATGTTTGTCAATCTGCCTTGCCTTTACCCTTTTCAGTACAACATGTGTGCTTAGTTAGTGGTAGGCCTTTTCATACTCTGTTTGGGTATAGACAGTACTCATTTACTAAATTGCAGCCATCCTGTGGGCTAGTACTATCTTCCTCATATCATATGCCCCCTTCTGATGTGAATGTATACCTGTACATTTACATTTCTCAAATTTTACCTCTGCATGTAGCTAATTGCACTTCATAACTAGAGAAACCATGAACATGGAGTGCTTGAAAGTATCTTCAATTTCCTCCACTTGACATTAATCCATACTTGTTATAGTGTACCAGGCAAAATGCCAAATAAAAATTGATTCCTAGTCTCATCTGGATGTTTTGAAAATATGGAAGGGGTGATGTGTTTTTTGGTATCTGATATTTCTCCTTGCACATACTGAATTGATATTATTCAATTATAAAACAATATAAATCTATGATTGAATCAAGCAGTAAATGAATATAGATTGCTTTCAAAGTTACTGTCCAGATTAACATGATTGTCTTCTACTTGTTTTGTTTGTGTATTCTGTCAGGTGTTCGTATGTTAGATGGTGATGTGACGGATGCTGTTGAAGCACAGTCTTTGAGTCTCAATCCTCAGATCATTGATATCTACAGTGCTTCTTGGGGTCCTGATGATGATGGGCAGACTGTCGATGGTCCGGGAAAGCTGGCTAAGATTGCTTTCCTTAATGGAACAACATCGGTAGGTATACCCTGGTTGATGTTTGGCTGCTCAAAGCCAGGAGAGCATGCACTTGTATCCTCTATTAACCCACTCAATACAATTTAATTTTGGTGCAATACAGGCTTAACATTTAGTGGGTTAACACAAACTTTGTGCTCTTGACACACTGTGTATCATTGATGCCAATTTACCAATTTTTCTTGTTGAAATTTCAAAAAAATGATATTAACTTCTCTGAGAAAAAAATTTGGGAGTTTATTTGGGGGCCTGCAGGGTTTATTTCGGTTATAGTATTACCTACAGCTTGAATTCATGACATTGAATCCAAACTCTTTGGCACTAGGATGCAGGCTTGCTCTGAAACAGGGACTTTCCCTTTCCAGGACCAATGTTATGACCTAATGACCTTCTGAGAAACCTTTTGATTTATAATGGCAGAGTTTCAAGGTTTGTTGATCTCTACTTTGTTCCTGTTACATGAACTTGGCTACATAAATGTTGTTTAAAAATGAACTTTGGATTTTGGGGGAAGTCACTCGAGTTGGCCTCCTTCCCTCTCATCCTGTAACCCAAATATATAGGTTAAATCTATTTGATCTTAAAACAGGATTATGCTTTCCCTCTTCCTCTTCATCAAATAACAATCACTTATGTTTTGCATCCTTTTTAATTTGATTATGTAAAATAATACAAAGCCTATGAAATAACCAACAATTTTGAATTTTTGTTCTCAGCATGAAATGTACTCCTTTATTTGACCAAAATACAATTTTGTTGTGGTAGTCAAGAAGGTCAAAGGATCTTTTGTATCGCTTGTGGACCATGAAGACGTATCTATAGAAAATAATTGACCAAATATGATACCTCGACTGCATTATCTGTAAAAGCAATGTTGAATACAGGTCTGGAATTAGTTTCCCAAATTTTCATTATTTCCTTTTTTCAAACTACATGTATGAAATGCATGTGCATGTATATGTGTAGTCTTTGCCTTGATTTGAATGCATTGTGTATTACTCTGTGCTTCAAAATGTAAAAAAAAAGAGGTAAAACAAAAAACAAAAACACACATGAAAAATATAATAAATAAAAGCTTCATATGTGTACATGTACATGTAGCCATTTAATAGAAGTCAAGATTTTGAGCACACAATGTTTCAGCGTACCAGCAGATTGGTTGTATGGTTAACATACCGTAATCATAATGCAAATCCATTCATCAAATCTACCACTGTACATATGGGTATATGCATTAATCAAAGCTTAAGGCTACCATCATTTTCAATTCATATTCATATATTCAGTTACGTGGGAATAGTACTTTCAACTTGAAATGCATAATCAGAATTGCCTATAGTAAAACAAACTTCCCATAGATTAGGTTATTTCTGTATACAATTATGTGTGCACATTTCTCATTGAGAGTATTGATGCATAATCAGTGAATAGAGCATTAGGTTTTGACAGATTGTGAAAAGATATTCAATCTATAATCATTGATTTCCCATTAGCTTACTTTTGATATTCATATAAGAATAAAAGTAAAGTCATGAATAGTAGAAGGAATATTAAGCTATCACATTTTGCTAGAGCTGTGAAGGATGGAATTATTTAAAATCATACTTTCACCAATGTTCCTGTCACCGAATCCTGCTGAATCGTCAAAGAACGCCTCGAAGCTGACGACACTCTCCCCGACAGAACCCCCCTGACACCGGATGAAATACATGACCTCCTGTACTTCTGCCTCAACTCAACTTCCTTCAAATGGCGAGACAACTACTACCAGCAACTTCAAGGCGCAGCCATGGGATCGCCTCTTTCACCGGTTATAGCCAACATCTTCATGGAGCACTTCGAAACAATGGCACTCCAGACTTTCTCACAACGCCCTTCTCTCTGGCTCCGATATGTCGACGACACATTCGTCATCTGGCCACATAGCAAATGTGAGTTAGACCACTTTCTTGCCCATATCAACCAGCATCACCCGAGCATCAAATTCACCATGGAGACCGAGCAAAACAACAGCATCCCCTTTCTAGACCTTCTCGTTACCAAATCACCATTCGGCAAGCCCGCTCATCAAGTCTACAGGTAACCCACACACACCGATAGATATCTTCACTACAGATCCGTCCACCATCCATCCGTACTACAATCAGTCCCCAACGCCCTCATCCGCCGAGCCCATCAACTCAGCGATGCAGACCATCTAGACCAGGAAATCCAGCATGTCACCACAGCCCTAACTAGGATCAACAAATACCCAAGACATAAGATCAAATCCAAGACTCCCGCCAACAAGCCCGCAGCCAACACCACCCCTGAAGAGAACCAACCCGCAGCTACACCACCAAAGCAAACTATTGTTCTTCCCTATATCGGTCAAGCCTCTCACAAGATTCAACGTATCCTTCAAGCAGCAGACATCCAAGTTCGACACAGTTCCTCCAACAAACTCCATTCGATACTCCACTCCCACAAAGACAAGCATCCAAACCACAAGAAAGCTGAAGTCTACAAAATACCATGCGAATGTGGAAAAGTCTACATTGGTGAAACAGGGAGAAATCTGGAAACAAGACTCAAGGAGCACAGAACCAGCTTCAGACTCAGCGATTGGGATAAGTCCGCTATCGTCAAACACGCCCAGCAACACGAACACACCATCGAATGGGATAACAGTCATCTCATCTCCATAATGAAGCACCGGCATACACGCCAAATCCGAGAAGCCATCGAAATTCACCGCCACAACACCATCCCCCAAGACTCTCCTCCTCCACCACCGCCTCCAGCATCGCCCTCACCACCCCGACAAACACCCGTACATCAACCACCGCCACCCGCCGAACCCCCAAAGCAGCCGCCAGCCTCACAGCTACAATACACAGCAGACGACAACAGACTACAACGCCGCCTACGTCGGGGACACACACAGCGTCTCGCCGACAGCACACCCCACTCATCGACTTGAAACTCTCCTAAGTCCGCAACCCGGAGACTCCAGCCCAGACGGACAGTCAGACGTACCAGCCGACCATCCATGCCAACCCGGTCACCTATTTTTCCCTGACGTCCGCACCCCGGTGACTTAAGCTCATGCACGCTGTTCAGCATAATTAAACATTATAATTGATTGTCTGTTGATTTTGGATTTAAACGTTCCCTTTTCTTTTTCTCACCTTTTTTTGTGGTTTGTTTTGCAGGGTCGGGATGGTCTTGGCTCTATCTTTGTGTGGGCATCTGGAAACGGTGGTCGCTCTGATGACAGCTGCGGTTGTGATGGTTACACTAACTCCATCTTCACCATCTCAGTGAGCAGTGCTAGTGAGAATGGAGGTGTTCCTTGGTACTCAGAGAACTGTGCTTCTACCCTGGCTACCACCTATAGCAGCGGGAGTGGCACTGAGAAACAAGTGGTAAGTTACCCCCTTCCCCTCCCCTTCACCCTGGCTACTACCTATAGCAGCGGGAGTGGCACTGGGAAACAAGTGGTAAGTTACCCCCTTCCCCTCCCCTTCACCCTGGCTACTACCTATAGCAGCGGGAGTGGCACTGAGAAACAAGTGGTAAGTTACCCCCTTCCCCTCCCCTTCACCCTGGCTACCACCTATAGTAGCGGGAGTGGCACTGTGAAACAAGTGGTAAGTTACCCCCTTCCCTTCACCCTGGCTATCACCTATAGCAGCGGGAGTGGCACTGAGAAACAAGTGGTAAGTTACCCCCTTCCCCTCCCCTTCACCCTGGCTACCACCTATAGTAGCGGGAGTGGCACTGAGAAACAAGTGGTAAGTTACCCCCTTCCCTTCCCCTTCACCCTGGCTACCACCTATAGTAGCGGGAGTGGCACTGAGAAACAAGTGGTAAGTTACCCCCTTCCCTTCACCCTGGCTATCACCTATAGCAGCGGGAGTGGCATTGAGAAACAAGTGGTAAGTTACCCCCTTCCCCTCCCCTCGCCCTAGGTTAGTTTAGTTATAATATGAGTCCTCTGATATCTGATTCTCTCGTATTTGCTAGCTCAGGATGTGAGTTCGCACATTCATTAGAACGTTCGCTTCTCGGAGGAGAGGTCAGTTTAAAATCCACAAAGTTACATATCCCCTCCGCTGTGCTCCATCATTTGTTCCAGCCTTTATGTCATGTGTACTGTATACTGTTTAGAGGTGGGGTTGTAACTGGGTTTATGGTTTGGGGAATGCTAAAGGTTCAATGTAGTGTTGGTTCAAAGGATGAGGTTAGGAACTTGAGTTAAGTATAACATTTATTCATCTGAGCCTACAGTGTCATACATGTATATTCGCTGTTGTGTAGATGTGGGTTAGGGAGTACTGGAAAACAGTCTGCCCCTCAGATAGGATGTTGAATAGAGCTCCCACCTATAGGAAACATGCAGCACTCATTGTTTATTAAGAACCCACTGCGTTCTTTGTAAAGAGTAGGGTTGACCCCAGGTTAGAGATACACCTGCACATTCCAATCAATTATATTGGCATCAGAAATCTAAGGACCATAAATATTAATTCACTTATATTCACTCTTTTCCTCGTAGGCTCAGGGGATGCCAAACATTGTATGAAAATAGTTATTTACATCAATAAATCAACGTATCTACCTATTCTACTTTGCTATTGTTGCACCTCAACATTGCATAACCGAAACTTAAAACACATCGCCAAATTGCTCATACCCCCCCGCCCAAAGGCGCCCTCCGTGACCCTTGCGTCCGAGCGCCGCCAACGTAACCTCTTCCTCTTATCTCTTCGCATCCGAACGGATAAGTTACACTAAAAATCGCTCCCAAAAGTTGAAGAGTTTTTCCTCTTTTAGTCACTTTTTGGTTCGCATTTTCGCCTTTTATAATATTCTCTACGATTTCCTGTTCGTTAGAGAGTAGTTTCACTCCGTGAATTTATTTATTTATCAGTATTCTAGAACGTTTTCTTGCCGACTACTGTTACGTTTCCGCTTTCGTGTTTGCCTGTCCTCACTCCTCCGAGGCCTCGGGTGCGTGCGGGGGTAGTCGGTGGGGTGTTTTAGTCACTGGTAGTTTATTTAATTCTTGTTGATAATTGCTCGTACCCTTTGTTTAATTTTCTTCCCGCAGGTTATAATATATCTCGCAGTTCTTATTTTCTCTTAGCAGGTTTCACGAAGAAGAAATCAAGTTCTGTCGCGAGAAAGAAGACGAAGGATTCTATTAATAAGTACGCCCCTCGGGAGCGGTGGTGACACCGCAAACCCCGGGGATGCGAACGTCAGTGGACGTTTATGCGGGCAAGGGAAGCCCAGGAGAATGGTTGAGCAAGGCGATACGTCGCCCCTCAATACGGTTCCCGGAAACCCAGGGTTCTTATCCTGGGTGGAACGGGCCTTAGTTCTGCACCGCCAACAATTGTTCCGTCGGTTCTTTTGTTTGGTCGGTGCACAAATCCATTGACGGGTACGAAGACGAAGGATTCCAGTTATAAGTCTTCGTTAGTTACGCCCCTCGGGAGCGGTGGTGACACCGCAAACCCCGGGGATGCGAACGTCAGTGGACGTTTATGCGGGCAAGGGAAGCCCAGGAGAATGGTTGAGCAAGGCGATACGTCGCCCCTCAATACGGTTCCCGGAAACCCAGGGTTCTTATCCTGGGTGGAACGGGCCTTAGTTCTGCACCGCCAACAATTGTTCCGTCGGTTCTTTTGTTTGGTCGGTGCACAAATCCATCGACGGATATTCGGGTTGCTTCTGTGGATCCGGACTTGAACCGGTCTCCGTTCGGTTCTTCTGTCCCTTTGTCGGATTTGCCGGTTCCGGATTTCGGTCCGGATACCCGTGCATCCGAGTCGGATCCTGGGGCTTCAACTAACCGCGCCTCTCCGTCGGTGCGTGTTCCGTTTTCCCGATTCGGTTTGCGGGGAACTCCTACCGTCGGACCTTTATCGGATAACCGTCCCGTTTCTTCGGCCTTTTCCGTTACCGCTACGTCTCGTAAGAGGCGGGGTTCCCGGGACGCGGTGGCCGGTTCTTCCTCGGATTTTGTTTATCCTTCGAAGAATCCGCGCTCTGATTTTATGGCACCGTTTGCGGTTCCTCGGGGTCCGCCTTTGGTGGCTACTCTCCCTCCGTCGGTGCCTCCACCCCCGCCGGAATTTTCGGATTGGATGCGGGCTTTTGCTGTCGCTTTTCGATCTTCGGTGCCCGAGTCGGCTCCTCCGGTTCGTCCTACTTCACTTTCGGATCCGATCGCGGTTGATTTATTTTCGGAGTTTTCCGAAGATGCATCGATCTCGCCTGAGCAGTCGCCGGTGCGGGTTTCGAGTTGTCGTATTCAGCCGGGGTCCTCTCTTTTTTGCTTCTCCGCCTCACGCTTCGTTGGGCGCTCCGAGAGGCGGGGATCGTCCCTGTTTATCTGGTCAAGATAGGGGGGGCTCGGTTGATCGTTGGGACACTGGTTCCATCGCTCAGTCGTCTGGTTCAGTTGCGGGGGATGATGCGTCTACTTCCGTTTGTGTCTCTGGCGCGGATTCGTTAGCCTTGTTTCACAAATATGTGCCCGATTCTTGTGTCGTCCCGGAGTTATCGTCGGGGCTTCCTGTCTTCTAAATCGGACTCTTCAGCGTTTCAGGGACTGTTTCTTCCTGTTCTACACAAAGAAGAATTTGTGAATGTCGCAGAAGACTTGTCGTCATCGACGGGATTTCTTAAGCGGCAGGTGGACAAGTACGCTTTCGTTCCTCAGAATGCGGATTTGTATTTGTGTCCTAAACGGGTTTCTCCCAAACTTGTGGCGGTGGCCAGTCGTTTGGGGAAGAAGTTTGGGACTCGTGGTCCTTTTGATAAAAGTGACAATTTGTTGTTTGATCTTTTCTCACGGCTTGCGGTGACTTCGCATTCCATCGAGAAGTATCGTCGGGAGGCTGTGCTCACTTATTTGGGCATTCGACCGCATCAAATTCCAGGACTGCTTCCGCAGATTCCAGTGGCCAGCCCCCGCCTTTGTGGAGATAGTTTCACTACTCTACTGCAAGCCGAGATTGATGGTGAGAAGCAGGCTCGAGACCTGTCCGTTGCTTTTCGTGATGTCCAAGAACCGGTTCCTTCCTCCAGACCTCGTAAGAAAAGTTTGAAGATTTCGGGTTCTTTTCGTAAGAACGTCGGCCAGTCTAAGGGCCGCCCTCAGGACTGGTACCCGGCCGAGGAGGAATACCAGGATCGTGGTCGTCCTTCGTCTCGAGTTTCTTCTTACCGTGATTCTTCTATCTTCCTGGACTCCCTTTCGTGGGGTGGGAAGTCATTTTCTAGTGATGGCTTCCCCCGAGTGCTTGGGTCTTAGGTCGGCGGGCGGCTCCAGAGATTTCTCCCGGCGTGGGAGAAGATCACCAGCGACGCATTTGTTCTGTCGGTGGTACGAGAAGGGTTCTTCATAGATTTTGTGGAACCTCTTCCGAATGGCGTCCTCCGGAGCCGCTCTCCGATCATGTCCCCTCTTTTTCAGAGTCACTTTTCCTCCGATTTCGTGTCTCTGTTAGAGAAGGGGGCAATAGAGGAAGTAGACGATCACCCATGTCTTTGTTTGTCGCCGGTGTTCGTGATTCCCAAGTGCTCGGGTTCTTTAAGAATGATTCTCAACATGAAGCGGTTTAACCTTCATTTGGGAAAGGTTCATTTCCGAATGGATCATCTGGCAACCATCCTTTCTTCATTGAATCCCGCAGACGTCGCGGTTTCTTTGGATCTTCGCGACGCTTATTTTCATGTGCCGATACATCCGCGGTCGCGGGATCTTGTGGGGTTTTTGCCTTCCTGGGCAAATTCTACCGTTACAGAGCGCTCCTGTTCGGTTTGCGCCCTGCTCCTCGGATTTTCACGAGAGTCGTGGCGTCAGTCATGCTGTTGGATCATATGCAGATTCTGATCAGCACGACTCAAGATCTCGGATTTCTCATATTTTGGGAGAAATCAGAATTCGTTCCGGTTCGCACGCCGTCTTACCTAGGTGCTCAGCTGGACATTCGTCATCAGCTGGCTCGTCCCAGGCTCGACAGGGTCGAGACGATAGTCAGGACTGCTCGGTCTCTGAGATGTGCACGTCGGGTGAAAGCCGAGTGTTGGCTTCAGTGGCTAGGGTTTCTCTCCAGTCTAGTCGGCATGCTTCCAGATTGTCGACTTTTGATGAGTCCCTTCCAACTCTTTCTGTTGGAGTTTTATCAGCCGAGCGTGAGTTCTTTTATTGTCGTGGATCTCCCTGTTGTCCGGAGTCAAGGGTCCTCTAGGTCCTTGGCTTCGTCGTTCCTTCTTCCTTCAGGGCAAACGCTGCCGAGTTCCTCTCCCTTCTGTGACCGTCACCACGGACGCGTCGCTGTTGGTTTGGGGAGGTCATTGCCAGGGGTCAATGATTTCAGGAGACTGGAGTCATCTGGACTTTCTGCTCCACATCAATGTGTTGGAACTCATGGGAGTGTTTGCTTCGCTTCGTCACTTCCGTGCTCGTCTGGTGGGTTGTTCGGTTCTGTTTCTTACGGACAACGTATCGGTGATGGCGTACATCAACAGACAGGGAGGCACTCATTCTGTGGCTCTGAACGAGTTGGCCTCTCGACTCTGGGCGTGGTGCAAGGGGACGAGGGTGTTCCCGATTGCATCACATATCCCGGGCGAAGAGAATATCTTAGCGGACTTTCTCTCCCGAGGCAAGTGCCTTCCCTCAGAGTGGACTCTGCCTCCGACTGTCTTCAGGCAACTGGGGAGAGTGTTCGGTGTTCTCGACATCGATCTCTTCGCAACTTCGCTCAACCATCGTTTTCCTCGATATTCTCGAGAGTCTGGGAACCAGGAGCTTTTGCTCTGGACGCTTTTGCGATCCCGTGGAGGGATGGAGGGCTTACGCCTTTCCCCCGTTCGCGTTGTTTCCCCATGTGCTCTGGAAGATCAGGGAAGATCAAGCGATGATGATTCTCATAGCTCCTTGGTGGCCGGCGAGGTCGTGGTTTCAGGACCTCCTGACCCTCCTGGTGGGGGCTCCGTGGTCGTTGCCGTGTCATCCGGATCTGGTGTCGCAACCTCTGTCTGGTATTCTACACCAGCGACCGGAAATCCTCCGTCTGACCGCTTGGCGGTTATCGGGAAGAGGGCTTGTTCGTCAGGTTTCTCCGAACGTGCTGTACAATTTCTAGTCCAGAGTAGACGAGAGTCGACCAGGACGGTTTACAACTCCTGGTTGGATGCTTTTCACACTTGGTGTGAGGAGGTGGGCGTCGCCCCTAGAGAGGCGTCTTTACCTTCTATTGCTGACTTTCTGAGCTCTTTGTATGACAAGGGGAGAGCTCTGTCAACGATTTGTGGCTATCGGTCTGCTATCTTCGGTTTCTTCTGCTCCTCAGCTAGCGGCTCTTTTGAAGTCTTTCTTCCTTAAGAGGCCCTTCTTCAGATCTCTGACACCAGTGTGGAGTTTTTCCAAGGTTTTGGCACTCCCTTCGAACCGCTGTGTTCTGCGACGCTTCTGCTTACTACGGTCAAGACGGTTTTTCTCATGGTAATCACTTCTGGTCAGCGTAGGAGCTCACTTCATACCCTTTCGGCTGCCCCTGGGCATATCCGCTGGGAAGGACGTGGGGTTCGTTTGATTCCCAAGGCTTCTTTTATTGCTTAGAATCAGTCTGACACGTCGGGTTCAGTGGAAGTGGTGCTTCATCCCTTGTCGGATTTTTCTTCGGTCTTCAGGGACGGACTGTGGTGTCCCTTTCGCGCCCTCAAATGGTATCTTTACAAGACGAAGCCTTTTCGCAAGTCGGATCAGCTCTTTCTGGTTTCTCGAGAGCCACTTTCGGCGGCATCTCGGGATACGATCTCCAGGTGATTAGTCTTGGCTATCAAGGCTGCGGGTCCTGAGGCCTTGACGCCTGGCAGGGCTCCTCGTGCCCATGATACTCACAGTGTCAGTACGTCTTGGGCTCTTTTCATCGGAGTTTCAGTTCAAGATATCTGTAAAGCAGCTTTTTGGAAGTCTCCAAGTTCTTTTTCTGTTTTTTACCTCAAAGATGTGCCCGCGGGCGAACGAGCCTTTGTGGTCGCTTTTCTGAAGGCGGCTTCGTCGTCTATTTCTCATTTGAATTGATAAGTTTGCTTGGTTTTTACCACCCGGCATTAATCTGTGCTGGTCTTTAGCAAAGTAGAATAGGTAGATACGTTGATTTATTGATGTAAATCATGAAAATCAGTATTGATTTTATTATTTACGATATAAATCTACGTATCTACCTATTTTCCCTCCCTCCATCCCCAGCGCCTTTACCAAGGTGTATCCTAGGGAACTCGTGATAAGAGGAAGAGGTTACGTTGGCGGCGCTCGGACGCAAGGGTCACGGAGGGCGCCTTTGGGCGGGGGGGTATGAGCAATTTGGCGATGTGTTTTAAGTTTCGGTTATGCAATGTTGAGGTGCAACAATAGCAAAGTAGAATAGGTAGATACGTAGATTTATATCGTAAATAATAAAATCAATACTGATTTTCATGACCTATGTATGTACATGTAACAACAATAATTCATGAAATTCAGACTTCAGCAATTACAGGAGAGAATTGAAGAAAAACAAAGTTATTTGGGGAAAGTAGGAACAAAAACGTACCTGTGCAAAGTCCATCACATATATTAATGGATGGCGGCACAACTGGCTTATGCTTGTAAGTGTGCTCCTTGTATAAAAGTTCTGGAAAAAAAACCAGTATGACAATAGGAATTTGAGGCTTACATGTATTTCAACTGCTATGAAATAAGAAAGAAAAAAAAATGGTTGTCAAATTCACTTGCTTCATTGCTGTGACACATCCTGAATGATACTTCCACATTGCTCTACTGATAATAATAATTGTCTCCCCCCCCCCACCTGTTACAGATGACGACGGACCTGAGGAAGAAGTGTACAGACAGTCATAGTGGAACCTCCGCCTCGGCCCCTCTCGCTGCTGGTATATGTGCATTAGCTCTGGAAGCAAAGTAAGATATCATATTCTAACTCTTTCTTATAGAATTAATGATAAAGATGTTATACCAGACCTTATCCTACTTCCAGTCTTATATTAATGTAATAAGGTAATAACTTACCTTTCCATTAAGAGTGACAGTGATTTGCCTCATCTGTGTTTCTATGCAAAAATCTTGAATGAAATGCAACTGGGAGTAAAAACCCATAATTAAAAGACAAATACTAAGCCTGGGACAATCACCCTCCAGACAACTACTACTTTGTACCTCCTTGTTCTTGAGACAATTGTGATTGGGATCATGATTGTTATTTACCTTATTTTTGTTGGTTAGAGGGAGTAGTGTTTTGAGGGTAGTTATTTGGGGCAGGGTAGTCGCTATAGCATTATACCTGTTATAAGATGATGACGTGGATCCTAATCAAATGATTGGTTGAAAGCGTAAACGTGACCGGGCATTTATTTTGCCTAACGCTTAATTTGGATAATGACCGGTCATTATCCAATTCTAATGACCGGTCATTAGTAAAAGCATGTTATAAAACATCATTTTATAAAACAAATAAAACATAATCTTATAAATCAAATAATACACAGCGGTGAGGGCATTAGTAAAATTACCCCCACTCGGTACCTTCAAAACAATCCAAACACCCTTGGCTACGCCTCAGGCGTGTTAGACTGTTCTAAAGGTACCTTGTGTGGGTAATTCTTACTAATGCCTTCACTGCTGTGTATTATTTGTATATTAGTCACCAAATAAAACAATGTATCTCAAGTGGTGATGTAATGTGATGTTTTCTGAACCTGCTTTCAGCCCCCAGTTGAATTGGCGTGACCTTCAGCATATCATAGTGATGACCTCGCGACCTGATAACATACACACATCTGATTGGATGGTCAATGGAGTGGGACGGAGTGGTAAGTTACTTTCAATTATCATTATGCAAGATTCTATGGGTATATCATAGACATGCTTTGAATTATGTATATGTACATTGCTCAGATGAAATAGTTGATTTTAGATTTATTTGTACTATGGTACATTTAGATAAATTCTAACTGTTTTTCTTGAACCCTATAGTTGTGACCAATCAGAAGCCTAGAATCTCAATATACTTTAATCGTTCTGGAATATCATCACGAATCGTAAAACTTTAGTGATGTGTCAATTGTGATTCAAGTGTTTTTCGGCATGAAATTTTCAGCAAACCTGAAACAAGCGTAACATATAAAAGCATGTTATGCAAGTGAAAGATTGTGGGTTTACAGAACTGTATGTTATGTAATGACTGTCTGACTGACTTGGTCTGGCTTTCTATTCCCTCTCTTTCTAGTGAGTCATGATTATGGTTATGGTTTAATGGATGCAGGCGCTATGGTAATGCTGGCAAAGAATTGGACCCATGTTCCTGAGCAACGCCTTTGTACTATCAACTCTTTGAATGGAAATAGCCAGTAAGTACATGGATGGGCGTAATAAGAGGGCTACATAGCGGCTTGAAGGGTTGATAATAATTCATGGGATTAAATCTGTATTATTTATGAGAAATTATCCCCACACCTGGTTATGATGTGAGACACTGTATTGAAATAAAAACAGGTCTGATTGCCATTGGGATAAAGTTTACAAAATTTGCACTAAAGAGTGGGAGGAAACGGAACCCCTTAATTGAACACTATTTTACAAATATCACCCTTACATAAAAGTGAGTGAAGCACTACTTCATGAGATGTGATTGATTTGAATTGCACTTTTTAGTGGAAGGAGGAATCTCCCATTCCATCTTAGACAATTCTCACTCTTTGATGATCAATGATACAACAATTTTCAAGTACTTTATTTTAATATCAGAAAAAGAGTGGTGAAAATAGCAGTCAAATATTTGGAGGAGAATTGAGAAGATTTAATCATCCATGTATATTTGCACTTTGCACACAGGTTTTGTTTTCAATTGGTAGTATAATCACTGCTGTTTTTTAATTGAATAGGAAAATCAATGGACATAGTGGACTGGTCGTCCATGCTCAGACTACAGGCTGTCAGGAGACACCAGACACTCATGTGCGCTTCCTGGAGCATGCTGTCTCTCGTATCTCACTAGACTTCCCGATCCGAGGTGATCTGTCCATAGCCTTGATATCACCTTCAGGTACCAGGTCCTCCTTGCTTCCTCGTAGACCACATGATAGGAATAAGAAAGGATTCAAATCTTGGGAGTTCATGACGACTCATACATGGGGTGAGAATCCTCAAGGTGAATGGACTCTGGAGATTCAAAATCATGGTGCTGCCGGTATGTCAGGTAAGAACTCAAGCTTGAATGTATGAACACCTAGTTAGACTTCTGACTTACATAGACCATCATGATTGAAGACCCACTCATTTGTTTCATCACTTTGTGCCTCAGAATTTATAATTGCATTACAAGTGAAATCACACGAGACAGGCTTTTGCTTTGTTTGTTTTTTATGGATTATATTTCTTTGTTTGTTATCACCCGAACCCTTTTGATATGGCTTGATGAGAGACTTTCATGTCCGTATGATTTTTTTTTTTTTTTTTCCTTGTCAAATTTGATGGATCTTGATATTTGTGTGTTTATTCCTGCCTTTTTGCATCCACTCTACAGGTGTCCTTCATGACTGGACGCTCCTCCTGTACGGTACCCAACCCCATCCAGTCAAGACCCATGAAGGTCCGACACACTGTGAGGAGGGTCAGTTCCTGGTCTCAAACATCACTACAGATACGGTCATCCATGAATGCCAGACCTGTCATAATGCCTGTCTGACCTGCTATGGAGCTGATAACGGCCAGTGTGTCCATTGCTCACCAGACCTTGAGAAGGATGGTAGTTATTGTTTGAAAGCATCAGCCAGCTCCTCTCCTCACTTCCATACCAGCTCCTGGTTGGTGATTGGTGGTTGCATCATTATCCTCAGCCTTGCCTTCTTTCTTCTGTTCTTCATCATCTTTGGTTCGCTTCAGGCTGCTGAGCATGGCTACTGTGTGTGTAGTGGCAAAGACTGGATCAGTAGCAGTGACAGCGATGACTTCAACTATCGGCAGCTCATGAAGCTTGAAGAGCAGGATGAAGAGGAAGAGGAGACACTTCTGTCCGTTCAGAAGAAGGCCAAACTGCCACCTTTATGAAGCAAGACATTTCTTTAACAATTTCTCTCCCCTTTGTATAATTTTCAATCCATTTCCATAAGTTACTATTATACTATTAAAATTCAAGATATATTTTTCTTATAATGAGAATAACATGTAGTGACATCTGTGTGAATGTTAGTTATTTCATATGTATGGATAGATCTTTACTTTGATTAATACTCCAGCCACATCCCCAGACCAACTCCTAACCAAATGATAAACAATGAAATAACTGCCTTTTGGGGGTAATACAATTTAGCGTAAATTTGTTGTCAACATGGTGTTTGACTTGTTGATGTGATTGGGGTATAATGCTCAAGCATGAATCTTTTGTACTATTTGTGTATCTTTATAAACCTGAATGTATAATCCACATATTGATTGGGGAGAAGATTTCCTCTAATTTTGTTCTTCTTTGTCAATTTTTCCTATCCTTTTTCTTGAATGCCAGTTGTACTGAGCTTGGGTTGCATGTTGAAATCCTGTGTGACCCTAGATGATACCAGTCTCCACAGCTTGCATGATTTGTCTTTTATGTGTCTTTTCTGCTTTCTTATTTTTCTTAGTTTAAACTTCAAACTTGTATGTATTGGAATACATTGCCTAGTTACCAAAGCCTTTAATTACAGATATAAGGTACTTATATTTCTGTTTAATATGAGAGGTTTGGTGTGTATGATGTAAACTGCAGTTGAAATGTATGTTTTACCAGAAGTGTCTTACTTTGTATTGGTATAACACATCATTAATGAATGTCTTTGATTAATCTTCGTAGTCAGACATAAGTGTTGTTCAGTTCTGTGGGAGATTTTATATCAACATTGTTGCTTCCTTCTGTAAATCTTTTATTAAACATGGAATGTGTTATTAACCGCTTGCTCATTCAAGCATCATTATACAACAACGAAACAAATTAGTTCTTAAAACGTGAAACAGCAAATAAACCTGCCGAGGTTCATCATCACCTCAAAACCACCGCAAAGTCATCCAAATTTAGTTTGTATTTTTGTGTATTTTCTGAAAGCAAAGATCTCAAGATGGCGTAGATAGATTAACACTTGTATCAACCAATTAAGATGGCATGCTACATGCATCCAATGATCCATTAATGATCAATCAATGAGAGAAGAGCTTCATTCTTCATTGGTTTCTTGTTAGAACTGTGACTTAATGGTAATTTGATGCTGTCGGGTCATTATGTTGGAACATAAATGTAAGCTTGATGCAAAGCCGGGCATGATAGGAAAGTGACCATCATAAGTCTAAGTTAGCTTAGATATGTTTTCATATGTCACCGTGTTTGGAGTCTCTTAATGATTTTAAGAGATGTTACCATGTTGCAAGCTCTCCTACAGCTTGTTTATGTCCAGGTATATATATGTATATAGTAGTATGTTATGATGAAGAAACTGCCTGCCTCAAAACCAATGGATGCTCTCTAAAAAGAGATTTGCTCATGGTGACACCAATTCTGTTTTGCATTTCCATATCTTATTGAAATAAGTAGGAATGTAAAGATCTCGGTATGTTAACATCAAGAGACTGATGTGGAGAGGAATGTATGCAAATTAATTTGAAGTCAGGGAGAAATTGAATAGAAAGAATGTCTAATTTAGAACAATCCTCTTTATGTACATGTTGTTATAGCATTATAGAATGATTTACAATTTGCTTATTTTGATTGATTGAAAAGTATTTTTTATGTTATATAGCTAGAAATATATTATTTATCCTTACTGCCTGTGATTTGATATTTCTGAACTGTTATTAAAGAAGTGGTTCATGTAATGAAAGGAAGAGAAAATCATGAGGCAAAGAAATATGAGTATATTCTTATCAATTTTACAAGTATGTCCTGTGAAACTAGATTTGGGACAAGAATTTGAAGGAAGAAAAAAGAAGAGTTTGAATATATAGAATGATTTTTAGATAAACGTTCTTATGTAAAGTATACTTCATCAAAAGAGTAGTGTTTGGAGAAAAAAAAGGGGGTTGGGGAGTTTCAAGAAGACACCATTTTTGGTTTGTAAATATTAGAGGTTTACGCAGATGAATAAATATCAAATTTATTTTAGTTACTTTCAATTTTACATGAACCTCCTAGTGGAGCAGTTTAATTTACAAAAAATAAGTTGTTTATCATATTTTGCATGTACGTATGGAAACTGCTTTCCTCTCTAATGATAAATGAAAAGAAAAGGGATAAACACATTCAACTGTAATTAATAAACATCTGTACAGCCATCAGGAAAGAAAAGAATACTTATTAGTAGAAATGGTTTGGCTTATTTTCATTTTAGCATGCTTGTATCAACATGTACCATGGAAACCAGTACTTATTATTAAAAGGATAGTTGGGTTCTTGTTTATAGCCGCAAATGCCTTCAAAGTGCATGTTTATTGCTCTTATACTTATTTATGACATTTCTAGTGCCCTTTTAGGACCTAAAACTGCTATGAAGCTAATTTTAGACCCCAACATGTGTGAAATTTAGATTGAATACGATCATTCCAATTTACTGAGCTCCACTTTACAAAAATACGGTGACCGTTAATTAATTCATTCATTCATTAACGATAACAATACACAGGGCCAGCTGCTTGTGCATATTATAACCAACATGAAAAAGCCAACATTGGCAATGGCTTGAATAAAACGTATTAGGTGCTTTCTCGTTTTTTCAAAGCCTAGCTCAAAATTATAGAAAATTTGTGGGGCTCCACAAATATTAGAAATAGTTATATTTATGGATATTTCAGCTATCTCTGAACCAATTTTGATCAAACAAAGATAATTTTGTCATTCAAATTGTATGTCCTTTCAAATTTGACACTCAGTTTTTCATTATCTCACCAAAAAAAAATGTCATGTAGGGCCCTCTGCAACAAAACTCAACTATCCCTTTAAGTTATTTTTCTACATGTGCGTGTTCTACACTAGATCATCTAAATACTGTATAATGAAACAATGTAAAGATATCCCTTGGTGGAAATGAAAGCATTTCTGTTTTTAAAAAAATCTAAAAAATATCAAGATATAAATTTAAGTGGGGGCTGTGTTTGGGCAGTAATTTGAAAATTTTCCCTTGGATGCTATAGAGATTACAAAAGGGCTTCAGATCTCACAATTACTCAAACATAAGCAGTCACAGGCTTGATATATGTGTATCTCCCTGCTTGTGGATCCTTATATATTATCTATATCTAAGAAAGCATTTTTAGTTTTGGAATCATTTGTTTTACTAATTATAGAGCTGTATGCCTTAACCTGTATATCTCATATTATATGTGTCCATTGCATCCATGCATTGTACATGTAAAAAGAGCTTTTGGCAAGGCGTGTTTTAGTATTGCTCTGCATATCTGATGTAGCAGTCCTTTGATACAAACCTATGGTCAGTGTAACCAGTCAAAGGCCCATACATTAATGTGTGTTAATTGAAAGATACTGAAGAACAACTGTTGTGAAAGTACACATAGCGGAGCAGAACATTTTGTTAGTAGATATTAAAGCCTACTTTGATTTATTAATTTTCATTTGATTTACCGGTATCCAATTAAAGTATCAATGTTTTTTAATATGTTGGTGTATTTCAATTGTTTTCACTGTGGCATATGAAAAAAGAAGCATGTAGAATATGGCCGGTTTCATAGAGAAATTCAAAATCAAAGTCATAATGAAATGAAATAATTTTCTGAATAAAGCAAAGTCAAACAAAACACACAAGCACCAATTATTGAAGAGCAACAAGATTTAAAGAAAGACCATGCCTCATTTATTTTGATACAATAGCAGTGCAGCGTCAATCAATTAAATATTTGTCAATCTTACTTTACCATAAATAAATACTAACCTTGACCAAGAACTAGATATAATCAGACCTTACACATCCATGTGATATCATAAAAACAATATATACAGAGATAGAGTTCTTGTTCATAATCTAAATTTTTCGTAAAAATTATCATAAACATGTTGAACAGAATGCATGCAATACACATTGGAATGGAATGAGAAAGGAATGTTCAAAAGTCCTTAATTTTCTTATGAATGACAAAACTTTGTTATCAACCTTTCACATGTTTCAGGTCTGTACATAAAAATGATTATAACAAACACCACTCTCATAAAAAACTGTGATTTGAAGTTCTGCCTGCCAAGCACTTTATCTATCAAGACTTTATACAAATGTTTGATGGCACATACAAGTCAACAGCACGATTGCCTTAATATTGTTTTAATTTAAAAATTGAAACCCATGTGTGCACAAAACAAAATTGAATCCACATTATGATTTTTCAGTTATTTTGATTATTTGATCAAATATTTGTTACATTTTTACTTTCTGTACATAAGGTAGGTTTTGTAAATGTATCTTACAAAGCTTAGATGTAACATGCAAACAGTTCTAATTTCAGCCTCCTATGATAAAAAGCTAAATATAAGCACACAAATCCGAGTAAAAAAATGGCTACTTACATTTATTGTGTACATATATTGATTGCTACTCTACTATCCTGTACATGTAGCACTAAGACTTCAAACAATTTGTACATAATTGATTATAAACCTACAACATACAAATTAAATACATTATTATCTTCTTGAAGTAGGTACAATATACACAAAGATTGCACTTGTAAATGAACTTAATTATAAATATTGTAAATTTCATCAAACATTTAACATAATATGAAATTCATTAAAACATTCTTTCAAATATATAATGCATCACAATTAAGTGCAGCACACCTCGTAGTATAAGAAATGTCAAAGGTCGTTTTCAAATAACAGGTTTTGTATGTATATTTGTATATATATAATTATATTCATATATATATATTTCATTCAGTAGATTTCCTTTTCTTTTTGGTAGGCACACATTTGATGACCCTCATTGCAAGAAAACATGTGTAAGTAAATGTAAAGTAAAATCTTGGATAAAATAGTATCTTTACACAATATACATGAACACATGTAATACACTGTGTTAGATTAAGACAAATATTATGATACAATTAAATAAAACATGTACTCACAAGAATTATAACATGGATAAATGACTAATCAAATTTCCAATGCTTATCCCCCTCTCCAGCAAGAATAACCAGACATCTAGAACAATAAGAAGTAAATTGCCTGAGAGGGTAGAACTATCTCACACATGGTGTAATGCTGTACAGAAAATTGCTATAAAAAGATGTAATTGGTGATGGAGCTCAGACCAATTTGAGAAACAGGTTTTGGGTTTCTAATTAAGAACTCTGAATTCATCATGATACAAAGTGATGATAAACAGAAGATTTTTTAAATAATTACGAACTAGGTAAGATAAAATCATTAAATGGATGTTTACATGTAAAGCTGGATCAACTTTGAATGAAATTAACAAGTCACAAACACAAGTTATTTTTTATCATGTTGGTAAGCTAGTGTTAATCTTTAAAGAAGAAAAAATAATAACTAATATAGATTTTAAATGTATTTAAGTCTTTAAATGCAGTGAAACTGTGATAGAGTCTTCTTCAATATAACACATGTATCTACATGTATCTACAAAAGATTATTATGAAACTTGCATATAGATTTATTTGATTAAATTATAAACCAATGAAATTAAACACATTTCAGCAATCTGCAGTAAGTTTTCAATTATTCCATTACTCTGGCATGTTGAACACCTCTATCAGGCGCGTACGCAGGGGGGGGGGTTTGGGGGGTTAAACCCCCCCCCTTGGTATTTTTATGTGTATAAACCCCCCCTAAAAAACCCTAAAACCCCCCCCCTTTGGGATTTTTTTTTTTTAATTTTTTTTTTTAATTATTATTTAAAAAAAAAAATAAAAAAATAAAAAAATTCCCATGGATGACCTAAACAAGTGACCTCACCCCCCCCCCCCCAACGGAGCAACATGTCAAATTTTCAAATTTCGAGACAAAAAAAAAAAAAAAAGTGTCCTCTTACCCCCCCCCCCCGCTTATTCAGCGGTCGGCTGAGTCGTTGCGATTTTTTTGGGACCAAAAAAAAAAAAAAAAAAAATGTCCTCTTACGCCCCCCCCGCTTATTCAGCGGCTGGCTGAGTCGTTGCGAAATTTTCGGCCCGATTTATAAATGTTAGTTAAAACCCCCCCCTTGAAAAAATCCTGCGTACGCGCCTGACCTCTATACATTATTCCATTACTCTGGCATGTTGAACACCTCTATACATTATTCCCTTACTCTGGCATGTTGAACACCTCTATACATTATTCCCTTACTCTGGCATGTTGAACACCTCTATACATTATTCCATTACTCTGGCATGTTGAACACCTCTATACATTATTCCATTACTCTGGCATGTTGAACACCTCTATACATTATTCCCTTACTCTGGCATGTTGAACACCTCTATACATTATTCCCTTACTCTGGCATGTTGAACACCTCTATACATTATTCCATTACTCTGGCATGTTGAACACCTCTATACATTATTCCCTTACTCTGGCATGTTGAACACCTCTATACATTATTCCCTTACTCTGGCATGTTGAACACCTCTATACATTATTCCCTTACTCTGGCATGTTGAACACCTCTATACATTATTTACATTATCTTGCTTCTGAGTGTTAATACAGATTGACAATTGATCTTTGCATTACCAACTTTGTAAGGTGAAGGCAAAATTTGATCAATAAACGAAAATAAAACTTAAAGAACATTGAACAGAAAACGGAAAACATCTAAAGTGGAAGAAGAATGATAAAAAAATAACTGAAATGTTTAGGAGACGTGGAGGTATAATTGAGCAATGGAAGGTGAATGGCAAAGGAACAAACATTCTGTAGATAATATTTCAATTCAACTCCTCTATATACAGAACCTATATCAACAAAGGTAGTTCAAAGCTACACCATGATCTAAACTAATAATTTACTATGGGACCTAGCTGTACAGGCCCAAAAGAAAGAAAAAAGGGGGATTTCTTCTTATATTTGGAAATGTACTTGCTAAGCAAACAAGAAAATACACAAAAAAGTGATGTCCTCTGTTTCAGCTCTATAGTGACAATTATTTGATTTTTAAAATCAATTTTCATCAATTTAGCTGCCCATATTTTCATTTGAATTGAATTGAATTGAATATAAATCAGTTGTTTAGAAAACAGTTTACATTTAAACCGTCTTTGTAATCTCAGGAAAGTCGGTATACACAATTTTTCATGTTCCAGGAAGAAAAGGAAATAAGTATCAAATGAATTATTCTCACAACTTATAAAAAACAAAAAACAAAACAGACAGCATGAAAATAAGAGTAACTCTAATCACACATAATATCTAAAGGTAGCAAAATCAAATACTGACAGAAGAATACTGACTGCAAATTATTTACCAGTAGATAAGTACTTTTTTGTTTGTTTAGAGAAGAGCATTAAAAGATAGTCAGCACACAATGCTTGTACATTTCCTATCATACATGTATAACTTTTTGATGAGCTCCTACTTCATGTAATGGCAAATTAAATATGGACATTTCTTACAGTATCATCTCGTTACTACATGGACTGAACATTTATAGGTTGATAAATGATAGTGTTGGTGGTTATTTTACCTGACAGCTAAGAAAGCAATGGATGCTTGTTAGTAAGCAACCAGAAGACCGACGTCTTAAGGTCCTCTCCAAAGGACCTGGTAATGAGGATTACTGCCTTACCAAGGTTATCCTTTAAAGCGGACTAAGCAACACATTGGTAACCTCACATCTCATGATCCAACTATGACTATAGATTTTGAAAGAAATAACTGTAGATACTTGTACTGAGAAGTTGTGTTGTTGAGAGTAGATATTTGACAACACCATACAATAAGAGTTATATTAAATCAAAGCAGGTGACTGTAAGAATAGGCCTATTGTCTTCTTTTCTCCTCATACATTTCAGCCTGACATTCAAATAGAAGTCACTTGATTTTATTTCAGTTTATCATTATCTCTATTATTAATACCACATGAAAAAAGCTGACATAAATAGAGGCTTAATTGATCAAGTAATCATTTGTAAAACGGCTTTATGTTTTTGAAAGAATGAAATTTGTTTCATGTAATTTGTAATTCACATTTCTTGCATCTCGTTAACAGCAGGGTATACAGACATGCAAGTATAGCTCTCATAATTTTATCATATTACAAATATATATTTTTTTCAAACATAATGTTAAGTGCTGAAACTTCTCTTTCATAATTGTTTTTAATGCATTGTTTGATCATCACTATATTTGAATAATGATCACATGATTTTGTGCAAAGAAGGCTGTAAACAATAATACAGTACATATTTTCATTTAATTCATACAGCTTTTCTCATCTAAGTGGTATATTTAAGATAAATATAATTATCTTGCAATCATAATGCAATTATTTCATTTTTTTGAAATAACCTGTCCAAAGTGTTTGCAGTATTTATTGAACTATCATTTCTCTTTTGCATGATTTTCCAATTTTAGGTTTCATCACTATCTTAGTAATACGCCAATCAATCCATCCACTGGCTCCACATGGGAATCTAAAGCACTCGTTTGTAAAAATGGACCTAAACAATGACGAAACGTAATGTTACTCTTCAGCTTCCAAATTGATCCTTATTATCCTTGTTCTGCAAATCTTTTATTAGTTCAGGATTGGTTATTAGAATGTTTAATTAGTGAAATAACTACCCCCTTATCTCTAATCCTTGCTTAAGTCTGAATCCAACACTACACCTCTTTCCTCCCCCCAGACAGTTTGGGTGAATTTTTTAATGAAAATTCAACCATTGTTGCAACTCTACCTCAGTATTTCTCACCCCTGCTAAACTGTACACCGAATTTTCTGCAAGCTAATTCCTCTTTAAATTCAGCGACTGTACACAAATCTAGCTCAACATTTTCTTCCCTGCAGTCAAACCTCACAATATAACTGGTGTTAGCTAGTGAATTCCTCTGAGATTCCAAACTATTGTATAAAATGATGTTCCACCCTGTTCCGCCCTACATGTAAACCTCTGACTTTATTGTCCTTTCCCTCTCTGCATGTACCATCAATGCAGCTAAATCCATTCTCTCAGTCAATTGATTTGGATCTAGATCTATATTCTCTCACAGTCAATTGATTTGGATCTAGATCTATTCTCTCAGTCAATTGATTTGGATCTAGATCTATATTCTCTCACAGTCAATTGATTTGGATCTAGATCTATTCTCCCACAGTCAATTGATTTGGATCTAGATCTATTCTCCCAAAGTCAATTGATTTGGATCTAAATCTATTCTCTCACATCGTTCTGACACGATTGCAGTTCTAGTTTGGATCTAGATCTATTCTCTCACAGTCAATTGATTTGGATCTAGATCTATTCTCTCGATCATAGTCAATTGATTTGGATGTTGTTGAGGGTGAGCTCTCATATGCTTTTAGCCATCCTTGTAGAATGTCGTGGTTCATATGCTTTTAGCCATCCTTGTAGACTGCCGTGGTTCAAGCTCCAGAGACAAGGCATACATCTCGTCATCATCCATGATCAGAGACGTGTCCAGGAGGTAGTTTATCACCTAGGAAACAAGATGGATCAAAATCTATCATCACTCTCTAACAGATTAGGTGGGGTCCAGATGATGTGCAGTCAAGCTTTGCTATAAAACATCAATCTCTCTGAACTGATTTACCATCAAGAGATAATGTTTCTAGGAGAAATGAAATGCACTAGATAAGGGTGGAGGATTTTACAGTATCTAGTTGCATCAAAGTTACAGTGAGAAAATCTTTGGGTCAAACATAACCATCATTGTATTAATAATCATCATATTAGATGTCACTGGGCTCTTTAAGAACTTATTACGAAAATATGTGTATGCATTTATACCGTAATGATCCGTTGGAAAGTAACATACAGATTATCATATATTGCTACTACCTAAGGCAATAACAGCTAATGCACTAAACAAGGAACAATATATCAAGAGCAAATATAAGTTGTTATGGCTACAAGAGACATAGACTAAGACAGAAGCTACATCACAATGCCCATTATTACAAACTAAATCAACACTATCCAACCACGCAAAATGTACAGGGATGTATATGCATATACACGTATGCAAATAACCAGTATTAACATCCTCACCACTTCAACAGTTACCTTCAAATAAAGAAGCAGCAATAACAACACAGTTTGTGATTGATATCTAAGGTAGATAGAAACACATAACCTACCGCTACCAATTCAACAGTCAAAACAATCTAAATCAAAATAGTCATCTTTCCAACATTAGGAACATTATCAGAGGTAGAATGAGCAGCCATAACATTCAAACAACCTAGCCTAATGGTCATGTACACTCCACTGGTCACCTTGCTGTATGGACCTTCTGAAAAGCAACAAGACTACTCCTACCACTACTGAGCTAGGCCAATCATGACATGTTCATGAATCTCAACCATCATCAAAATCATAGTAATAGCATGCAGGAACATCTTTACACCCCCATCCTTTCTGACTGTATGCAGTGGCAGTTATATAACTTACCCTTTTGTCTGGTTCTATGTTGTAGTTGGTATGCTGGAAATGCCTGATTTCTCGAACCACATGAGCAATCTAAAAATAGAGAAGAACTAAGTGATCAATAATTGTATTCAATATTAATTTATTATGGGATATAGCTAAACAATGCTATTGCAATGTTTGTTTTAAAGAGATTTTGTAATAAAAATTCTTCTGAATAAAGCTTCACTATCAAGTTACATGTACATTTATCTATAACTTTCTAATAATATATAGTAACTTTATAGCCCACCTTAACCAATAATGAGAAATGTTTTTGACATCCACGTTGACCAGTATGAACAATGATTTTTACAGTTGATACACAGGTCATTTTGTGATACATTTATAATATCTACTGTCATATATTCTCTGTTTATAGCTTAAATTAAGATAAGTGTTTAATAAGCCAAAACTCTCAAGTTGACTAACCATTCTCATCTTAGAGAAGTTGATGAGTCTATCATCAGTGATGTTTGGAGTGCCATCCTCTATGAAGGCGAGGTCAGTCAGGTAGAAACCAAGGTAGGGCACACAAGGAGGATCAATTCTGAAAGAAACAATCACAAACATCGCATAATAAATACCAATGTTGACACTTCTTTTGATGGATATCTATAAGAAAGTAAAAGATCATGCATCCATTATGATTTAACCTTGATTGTCTACTTCTAGTTTGAACTTGTATCTAAAAATGTAACAAAATCAACCCATATTTTCTTCATTTTGTTCCAGTTTCTAACCAACTGTTACTTCCAGGATTCTACCTGCCATCTTTCCTAACTGATTCTTTCCTAACTGATTCTTTATTCATAAGTATCTCTATACATGGAACAAATTATGAAGCCTAATACTGGGCTACATTAAACTGAAATCAGAGTACTGATTAATGTACATTTGCCCTTACAAGTGTTAGTATATGAAGACATATAGTATGAGCAATAATCCATTTCAACAACAGATTTATTATAAAGATCAATTTCTCTGTCCATTTATCATTTCTTTTTCATTTTTTAAGTATTCATCATTTAGGAACAAAGGTGGAATTCTTTCTCAGCAAACAAATTAATCAAATCCATTAACTTGAAGCACATGTGGTAGGACACAGCATGCATGTATTTACCTATGTAAGGCATCTCTCATGTTCTTGAACCTGCCATCTGAAGATACTAACACCTGAAGTTTGTCTAGAAGAGTCTTCGTCTAATGGAAGAAAATAATATATACAATAAGAATGATTTCAATATAATCTAAATGATATTCCCTTTTGATCATTGTTATTTTTTCATGGAACCTCTTTCAAATAATAAAAAGTAGCATGCAGCTTATGATTATAACATATTTAAAATCAATTTGCATTTTTAGAGAATTAAAACATTTTAAATCTAAACTTCTTCTGTTCTTATTCTATACCACGAATTGAGCTCTAAATTCATCTAACTACGATTTAGAATAATCATCATCAACTGGCACTGACAATATTTCATAGAGAGAAAGAAAGGGTGAGAAGTGAGAGAAGATATAGAGAAAGAAAGTGATAGAGTTGTAAGGAAGTGGGGATAAAAACAGGTAGAAAAAATAAAAAGGAAACACAGAGATCAGAGCAGGTTTATATTCATGTAAATGTATTATACTGACAGAACATCATGTAGTGATGTGATACAACAGACTTACTTGCTTAGGAACCTTTTCCCAGACTTTCTTGAGTCTGTAGACTGAGCTGTTCATGAGGGCTGAAGTGATCTCTAGTACACTGTTGAAGTTATGCATACACCTGCAGATATCAGCCACACCAGCCCATCTCTCTATGGCTAACGCTCTGGCTGCTACAGACTTCTGACGTAAGATTTCAGATGATACCAACTTGCTAACCTAAATAACACAAAAAAGCAGGGACATAATAAACACATTCTTTGAACATCCAGCAATGTACACTATATAGCATAAATTAGATACAGAAAAGATATGGCCTTATGTCTTTATATTTTATATATAGAGAAAGTTGTTAAAAATTACATTGCATAGGCCTTTAAGCTGTAACTAATGTGCGTTACTGGATCCAATAAAAAGAAACATTACTCTAAAGGCTCTCGACGACTCCACCCAACAACCCCCTCTCTCTCTCAGTCCCACCACTCCTCTCTCGCGCTTTTGGGAATTAAAAGCCTTTGTAATTGACTTCATCAGATACCCTTACAGTGACCATATGGTAGGAATATTCCCCAGGGTGTAGTAACTATTGTGTGTCCACATTCCTGGATCTGATAATAACACACCTGTATTAGGTACAAAGTACTAAGAGATATTAGTATGGAAGTACTATATAAATCCTCATCATTTTCATCATAGTTTTGGAAATTTCTTAGAATAAAAGGTTATCAATAATGTTGTCTTTACCTCATTGAATCTCCTAGTGACTGCAAGGATATTTGGCGCCCTCGTTGCTTTACCCTGCTTCATCCAAGCCTGATTAAGAAATTCCCTACAAATCAGAAAAAGTCATCATTTAAAAAAAATATATGAATCAATTCACATTATAATCTTCCATTAAAAATTGCACATTCCAAATTTGGATATTATAAAACACATTATAGCACTTTTGAATTAGATGTGAGTTAAAGGTTGATATCAAAATCCATATATGATGCCATCATTAAGACTGCTTTTAGGATACAACAAGTCTTGAGTAAAACATGTATTGTAGTTTGTGTTCACTTCATTTATTTAACAAGCCATTATCCTCAGTTAAAAATATATAGTTGGAGTTCCCTAAAGTGTTCACCAATATGGGATAGCCCTGAGTAGTTTATGTTCTAGGTAGCTGAGTTGTTCTGCCAGCTCCAATGCTGACATCCTGTCAAAGGTGTCCTCAGGCAACGGCTGTTCAGGAACCAAGGAGGCAAACTCTGCTTCACCATGTAAACTGATGTTTGCATGATCCTGCATAATTTGCCTGATATAAAGATAATACAAAATAATCACCGTAAAAGAAATTAACAGGGATATGAAGAAAAGAACAGAGTGACTATATCTCGTTTTCAGAGTAGAGTTTGCTACAAGAATATTCTACGAATTCTATAAGGGATTTGAATGAGTTATTTACTGTGACAATATCTTGTTTATGAGACTTACAAGTTATAACACTGTACTGCCTATTCAGATAGAGGGCGACAGCACTGAATAAAGACACACACTTCATGTCAGCCATCTTTGTACACATGTGAGTTATTCCAGCCTTGTAATTAGGGACAAACCATACCATGGTGGCAGCTGGTGTTTGTAACCCACTCATTGGAAGTCTTGCCATGATTTACCAAGGACTTCACACAATTTGTTAGCTTATCTAAGCTGTACTTGGAAGGTCAAATGTGCAAATCGAACTGAAGTTTTCTACGGTGGCCCCACATGCTTAACTTTGTGTGAGTGACTGCACAGCTGTTGTCACTGTTCTACGACTACGGTAAGCTTGTGATTTTCTCTACTGTGCTTGTGCTTATATAATAGTCAAGATGCCTGATGAGCGAAGTGATAGTAGTGATGTGGCCAGTAATGTGTTCAAAAGGCCGAACATAAACCCTCCTGCTCACCTGAGGGTATCTGATGGAGATGCGATTGAGGGATGGAAGATGTGGAAACAGATGTGGGACAACTACTGTGTGCTCACAAATCTATCTTCTCAACCTGAGGAATACCAAACTGCTCTGCTCCTTCATAGTATTGGACCGGATGGAGTAAGAATCTACAATGGCATGAAGTTTGCCAGTGATGAAGACAGCAAAAAGTGTCATCTTATCCTGGAGAAGCTGGACTCCCACTTTCTTGGAGAAAGAAAGGAATTTTTTGAGCGGTTCAAATTTAATCGCAGGAATCAGGAAGGGGAGAACATTGAACAATACGTCACTGTGCTGAGAACCATGAGCAAGTCATGTGGTTTTTGTGAATGTATGAAGGACAAGCTACTGATGGACAGACTGTTATTAGGTGTGTCAGATGACAGCATGCGGGAGAAAATGATGGGAATCCCAGACCTCACTCTGTCCAAAGCCATTGACATATGCAAAGCTGTAGAAGCGGCGTCATTGCAGATGAAAGCTCTCAAGAATGAGGAGGTAGTCTACAAGGTCTACAAGAAGGTCAGCACTGGTGCATCTCATTACTCTAAAAGGCCTGGCAAGAGCAGTGGTAAACTGAAGGATGCAACTGACCCAAAACGTTGCAAATTTTGCTGCAAAATGCATGAAATGAAGAAGGAGAAGTGCCCTGCTTGGGGCCGCACATGCATGGCATGCAAGCAAAAGAACCATTTCAAAGGATCTGAGGTTTGCAGAGCTTCAACCATACACTGCGTGGATGATGATTCTAGCTCGTCGTCAGGTGAGAGCATTAGCTCTGTCACCGTACAGAATATCAATGCGGTTGATGCCAACAATCGTCCTGTTTTCTGCAAAATGCTGCTCAACGACACAGAGGTTGAATTCCAAGTGGACTGTGGTGCTACAGTGAGTCTACTCCCACAGAAGTATGTTGTTGCTCACAACGACATAAGAAAGGAAGCAGTGCAGCTTCAAATGTGGAACAAATCAACAGTCACTGCAGTAGGAAAGTGCAAGATTAAGACGAGGAATCCTGTTAATAACAAGAAATATGTTGTTGATTACGTGGTGGTTAAAGAGAACCTGACTCCTCTCCTGAGCAAGAAGGCAGCAGAGAAGATGAACCTCATCACAATCAATTATGATAACTTTGAACAGATATATGTTGCGACTTCAAAGGATCTTGCAGAGTATCCCGACGTCTTCTCATCCTCCAAGATTGGCACACTCCCGGGAGACCCAGTCCATCTCTACCTTGACGACAATGTAAAGCCCAGTATTCGACCTGCTAGGACCATTCCTGAATCCTTGAAAGATACTGTCAAGGCTGAACTGGATGAGCTAGAGAGAAAAGGGGTCATAGACGTCATCACTGATCCTACGGACTGGGTGAGCCAACTTTCGGTAGCGACACGGAAATCGGGCAAGGTTCGTCTGTGCCTGGACCCACGACCTTTGAATGTGGCATTGAAAAGGGAACACTTCCCCCTTCCAGTGCTAGATGACATTCTACCCTCACTAACTGATGCCTCTACCTTTTCTGTGTGTGACCTGCGTAATGGCTATCTTCATTGTCCCTTAGATGAGGAATCCAGCCTGCTCACAACATTTGCTACACCGTGGGGTAGGTACAAATGGAAGAGGCTTCCTTTTGGACTAAAGGCGAGCAGCGAGATCTTTCAGAGACGTCTACACCAAGCGCTAGATGGCCTAGATGGAGTCCGCTGTGTGGCCGACGACATCATTATCTGGGGTTCTAGTGAACGGGAGCATGATGATCGACTGGAAAGCCTGCTCAAGAGATGCCAGGAATTGGGCATCGTTCTCAATGCGGAGAAATGCCAGTTCAAAGTCACAGAACTTACCTTCCTCGGACATGTTGTGTCCAACAAAGGAATGAAAGTGGACCCCTCAAAAGTCAAGGCGATCCGTGAAATGGATCCTCCCAAGTGTAGAGATGACGTACATCGACTCCGTGGCATGGTGAACTACTTATCTCGGTACTTACCACATCTCACAGAAGTTCTGCAGCCAATCAATGACCTGACCCACAAAGATGTTGCATGGACATGGGATGAAATCCATGAGCAATCATTCAAGAAGGTGAAAGAACTCTTGACCCAAGCACCTCTGCTCAAGTACTATGACCAAAAGAAGCCCTTGGTCATCCACGCCGATGCAAGCGCTCATGGAATTGGGGCTGCTATGATGCAAGATGGTCAGCCTGTTGCTTATGCTAGTCGTGCGTTGAGTGATGCAGAGTCAAGATACGCAGTTATCGAAAAGGAGATGCTCGCCATTGTGTTTGCTCTAGAAAAGTGGCACCAGTTCACATTTGCACGAGAGGTGACTGTCTACAGCGATCATAAGCCACTAGAATGCATCGTGAAGAAACCCCTTGATAGGGCGCCGAAGAGGCTTCAAGGCATGCTCCTCCGTGCCATGGCATACAACATCGAGGTGAAGTATCTGAAAGGAAAGGAGAACCACTTGGCCGACCCCCTTAGTCGTTCATGTCTACCGTATGAAGGAGGACAAGAGGAGTTTGAAGTGGTCAACTCGATCACACACCTGATGCTCCCCGATGACAGGGTTCAGGAGATAAGGAGACACACAGCTGCTGATGAGACTCTAAGAATGTTGAAAGACACCATACTCGAAGGATGGCCTGATCACAAGTCTCAGCTTTCATTGCAACTCACACCATACTTCAACATCAGAGATGAACTGACTGTCAGTGATGGTGTTATCTTCCGTGGTGAACGTCTCGTAATACCTAAGCAGATGAGGGCTGAAATCAAACGTGATCTACATGTTGGTCACAGTGGTGTCGAAGGAACCCTCAGAAGAGCAAGAGAACTTGTCTACTGGCCTAGAATGAATCAAGAGATCTCAGAGTACATTCAGACATGTGAGACATGCCAGGAACATTCAATCTCCCAAGCAGCGCTCCCTTTGATGTCTCACGAAATACCTGATAGACCTTGGGAAAAGATTGGAATGGATCTCTTTCACTACGACGGTGACACATACCTTATCACTGTGTGCTATCACTCAAACTTTTGGGAGATAGACAAGCTTTACAAAAGCACTGCAACATCTGTGATAAACAAACTGAAGGTCCACTTTGGGAGATATGGCATTCCAGATATCATCATCAGTGACAATGGTCCTCCGTTCTCATCACGGGAATTTGGCACCTTCATCAAGGAATGGGGAATCACATACAATCCGATCTCCCCATACAACAGCAAGAGTAATGGCAAAGTTGAATCTGCCGTCAAGTCTGCCAAGAAGATGATGAAGAAATGTAAACAGACAGGAGACAGCAGGAATCTAGCCCTCTTGAACATCAGGAATACACCAACGCAGGGTATGGACAGCAGTCCAGCACAGAGGTTTCTGGGACGACGCACAAAGACCCTGACACCTACCATGCGCCCACTCCTTCAGCCCAGAGGAAGCAGCAAGAATGAGATGAAACAAATGAAACTCATTCAAGCAAAACAGGCAAAATACTACAACAGGCGAACCAAGGAGCTGCCTGTTCTTGAGGATGGTGATACAGTACGCATGAAACCATTCCAGCCAGGACGCGACATTTGGCAGAAGGCCAAAGTCCTACAGAAACTAGACGAGAGATCTTATGAGGTGATCTCTGGTGGACATACATACCGGAGAAACCGAGAGCACCTTAGAGCAACAAGGGAATCCCCAGACAGTGAGATTTCCATCCCTACGCTACCCGATATTGAGACGGATGTCAACGATGACGCGGCTCGTTCTAGACCTGATGACACCAAGGACCTACAACCAGCTGCTTTGCCTGATCAACCTCAGACATCAAGCCGCCTACATGACCAGGAGCCAACAGAGCTGAGAAGATCATCTCGTCGACGTCATGAACCAAGCAGCATGAAAGACTTTGTTAGATATTAAAGATAAACAAAGCAACGAAAAAAAACAAAACAAAAACAAAAACAAAAACAAAAACAAAAAAAACAAAACAAAACAAACTTTGTTTCAAACTTTTTGAAAACTTGACTTTGGAAAATTTTTGGTTAAGATTTTGCTTTTTTGGACTTGAAATTTTTGATAAGGCAATTATAAAACCACATGATGTTTTTTTTTTTGGTGTTAGTACCGTGGTACACCGTTGCTATGGACTATCATTTAGACTTTCGTATTAGAATGAGAGCTGCTTTGGAAAGCTGAACACTTTTGGACTCATTCTACTCAAAAAAGGATCAAGTAGTGATTCTTAAAGGACTTTGTTTTTGTTAACGTTCTTTTTTATATTCATGCATGCTGATACATTTTGTAAAAGTCTCACAAACAGTTTTTTTGGGCAAACCTTTAAAAAAAAAAAAAAAAAAAAAAAAAAAAAAAAAAAAAAAACAGGCAACATTTATATTTTGGCTAATGTTGGCCATCCATCTCTCCCAGTAAAAACCACAATGGGGAGGATGTGACAATATCTTGTTTATGAGACTTACAAGTTATAACACTGTACTGCCTATTCAGATAGAGGGCGACAGCACTGAATAAAGACACACACTTCATGTCAGCCATCTTTGTACACATGTGAGTTATTCCAGCCTTGTAATTAGGGACAAACCATACCATTTACAAGTAGTGTAGAGCATATCCTATGCAAAGACATCTTTATAATGGTGGCAGTGGTGGGATCGAAAGACCACATAATGGAGGTATAGAACAGATGATCATACGAAAATGACTGAATCAAGAAGTACTTGTGATGATTTTGTAATCCACTTCTGTGCACTCTCGTTATATACTCAATTAACCCATTATTGAATTATCATAAACTACCTAAATCATTTCTCATGTTGTAGCAGCAACATTATGGTCTCTTGCTATCTTGCACATGGGAATTCTGTCTTGGAAGCAGGGTGTCCACATTCTCTTAATCTGTAGTAGATATACATTATTGAACCTTTAACCAATCTCTTAAGTCTACATAGATGTACCTTGTGAAAGTAGAAGGGAGCTGCGTGGAATGAATGCAGATGTACATGAAATAGAATCACCAATTACACAAATTGATACTCTGTAGGTTGATTCTTACTGACTTTTATTATATTTTATTATATCTGTATAAATTCAGGGACATGTCAAGAATCACTTACAATAGTGTGCATACAGTTTCAAGCATAACCGTTAGTTCATAGCTGTTGCACATTAGGATGAATGGCATATTGCACTATTTGATCCAATCTGCTGTAATATCTACCTCTGAATGGTGCTAGCTGCTCTGTGTTCTGATGGGAGAAGGTTGGGGTTGGTTGCTACTTCTTCCAAGAATTCTAAAACCCGATTGCGTAGGCCTTCATTGATTTCAAAATTCTGGTGGGAAAAAAAATTGTTTGTGGGAAAGATTAATGAATACATTATTTTCACCAAATCATGTTTATCCTGATAATACAATGCATTACTTTTTGGTGAAGAAGTGGTGATATACAGATTTGTCCAACAATATATCAAGGTTGACAGGTTGTAGGGCATAAATGATAGATGTATTTTGAATTCCACAAAGAAAGTTTATTTAAATTCAATAGTTCTACATGCGCACGGAATGAATAACAGTTTTATATTTTCAAATTAGCACCAGAAAAAAATAAACAAGGACTAATACCATGAAGTTCAGATCAATATATAGAGAAATGTGTCATATACCAGTAGTTTCTCTGTGATACATACCTTAGAGAACTTCGAGACCCAATGTCTGATGACATTGATAACTCTGACGGTAGCAGCTGAACTGATGACTTCTTTACTCAAGCAACTCTGAAGCTTACCACCTGACAATAAAGAGGGATTTAACAAATATTATGATAAAAACCATGCATGGTGTAAATAATGTGACCAATCTTTAAGCTGAATCAGTAACCATCTATCTCTAAAAACTCATATTGATTTTTTCGTTATTATCTTGATTAGAATTCCTCATTGAAACAAAATTTGAAAGGGACCTGTCTTTTCTTGAACTACCTGTCAATGAATGATAATTTTTTATGTTTCTTTTACATGTTTAGTATACCAACAAATAATTCTGTTGCTATTATTGGAATAAGGGTTAAAGATAAAGACCAGTCATGGTCGTGCGATTGCATTGTGAAAGAAACGTTGTGGAATCGATCAGAAATGGTTGATCATCTAGCATATAAGGATTGGTGTGTACTGCAAGGTTCTGGAATCATCAAAATGATAAGAAATTTGGCCCAGTCTTGGTAAAGTTACAAGCACTGTACACAGAAAGAAAATAAGTAGGCGGTTCCCCGGGGCATTTCCAATACTGGTCTTTACCTTTAACCACACTTGGCCGTAGAAACATAAAACTTAATTTAGCTAAACATAATGAACTCATAAAAGCCATAGCCTCAATATAATAATCCGTTGCCTGCAATGACTCTTGGTTCTTGTACATAGCCCATGGTAATGAGAACATTCAGTATTTGAAGGTTAATTACAAAATTTAATGCACAATGCAAGGGGTTATGTTACGCTATTGTGTGTGTGTGTGTATCATGTGCTGTCAAGTGATATACATCATTCACCAGTAATGTTCAGTGCATTAACTTTTCTTTAAAACAGGATGGCTGATCATTTGAATAACATTGGTGAACAGTGAATTCATTAGTATTACTCTATTGCTAATCTACGCATTTACCACAGATGACAACCACTTGTTATGAATTCTCTACAAGGGGAGCAAGGAGGTTAACTAAATACTCCAGGGATTGGAACTAATTCTTAGCTATGCAGGTACATCAGTCTACAGTTTGACAAATGAACACGGAAGGGGACAAACAGATGGTCAAATACATAAATACAGAAATAAAAAGATGATTTTTTTTTTAATCATTTCTTCAGGGAATCGTTCCAAATTTGAAATATTACTTTGTTCCTTAAATCACATTCACATTGAATGCACACTTTTTCTAAATAAGCAATACAATTCAACTGAAATCAACTAGGACAATGGATGATGAATAAAAGAAAAAGTGTTAGATACTTTACATACTCCATGTAATGCAGCAGGTTAGTAGGGAATGAAGACAATCTAGCTAGCCACCAAGATGTTGGGTTACATTTAGATATCAAAACTTAACTGTTTGGCCTTGTTTCATCAAATGTAAATTCCATATCGTAAAGAAATATTCCCAGCTTACGTCCGTAGCTTTTCTTTGCCCTCTTCCGACTCAGCATGTTGTTGGGCCCACCAAATTCCTTTGCATTGGTGGCGCCGGCCGTTGCAGCGGCAAAGGCCACTGCAGCGGAAGAGCAGCTTGACCTGCGGGTAGACATACGGGAGGAGGTGACCACTACACCGGCCGAGACAGTGGTGTTAGGGGGAGAACTGCTAAACTGGAAGAAGTTATTGCCAGCAGGTGATCGGTGGGGTGATGTTGGAGGAATGGGGATGGGATCTAAGTAGAAAAGGTGAAGGTAAAATAAAGAGGACTAGCTGTGGGTGGGTACTTGTATCACTGCAATCATCTAACATTCATTTAACATTCATGTTTTGCTTCTACTATTAAGCTCAGTTCACTTGGCCATATCATACTAAATATCTGGTGCTGTGTTACCACTGGGTGATTTGAAGTAAAGTGTTAGATAAATGTGTTAGTGTGAATATAAAAGCTGTATTTAATCCTAAAGTGATAAAATAATGTTGCTAAGGTTAGCAATCATGACATAAAATCCATATGTGGTGCAAACTGTTCTTTTACTAATATCTATAAAAAAAAACAGTGACACCATTTTGCTTCTAATAACAATTTTAGACGCACTTGCAAGATATTTCTACTTTTTTAAAAGTTTATATCACCAAGGAAAAGCTATGGACCTAATCAAGTAACATATCAAAGTGACCGATGGCACAGAACATCCTCATTATTCAAATTTAGAATTCATGCATACCTTTATCAATTCATGTTGTTAAAGTTTAGAATGCACATCATGCTTATCAAAATTGTTATGTAGCATTACACTCCACTCAATAATCTCATGGATTTTGCAGAACACTAAGTCCTTGTATTTTGTTATAAAGTTAATCTCTTACTTTCAGAGCATGTGAGGGTCAAAAACTTGTCTTGCTACAGAATAGATGAAATCACTTTGGAGAATACAAATGTTGACTGGAGTTAACATTGAGGATACAGATAAGTTTGGCTGGCCTTGTAGGGGATATCAAAATAATGTCTGAGCTAAATAGAATATTTGTTTGTCTTGCCCTTGGGAGTGACATGGTTTGCTCTAAGAAATTATGTTCAACATCCCCAAAGGAAGAGCCAATAATGTTATTATCAATATTTTCTTGTTGCTGTTTTGGGTTATAGGTGTTAATCATTGAGAAGTGAATATTTACCCTAATTTAAAGCATAGTCTTGACAAACTGTTAATATACTGTGAGGCAACAACACTCTCCAAGTGGAAGGAGATTCATATATCATGGAAAATAATGGTCAATAATATCACAAGCTCTCAGTTGTGAGATAGAGACAAACATCACTCAATATTGCTCGCTATTAGAGTAATTTTGTCTTTCAGAAGAATTACAAGAAAAGCTGACATATCACAAATATTGCCTGTACAGAAAAGGCCATGTTAGTGTGCGTATAGGGCTACAGATCAGAAAAGAGAAAAAGTTTTAGTTTTATAGTATAATGCCAAATATAGTCACTTAAGCGTCTTTTCTTCAATAAATGCATACACCCTATAACTCAATGTGCATCTATTTGCTTCAACCAATGTTGATGTGAGTGAAAGTCATAAAGTGTTGATTTTTACCTGGTTTAGTTGCCTTGACTAGAGCAGCAATGTTTGGAGCTGAATGACTCATAGATAGCATTCTCTTAGGATGTAGACGAAGGGTTTCCAGCTGATTTGGGCTAGCAGGAGGTGTAAGGGTATGGAAATAAGGCGGAGAGTCTGGAGGAGAGACATGAGGATCTGCTATGCTCATTACCACTGAACTATCCGTCTTGCTTTGAGTGTCATCAGCCGCTGGGAGAAAGAGTGAAGAATTGAAAAGATTATTGTGCACATCAAAAGTAACTCATTTAATTTAAAAGATGACTAATTCAGAGAACTATTCAATCTTTATTCATTTAATCAAAACACTCTTATATGTATGATTACAATAGAAAAAGGGATTTTTCTTCAGGAAACGTCACATAAAAACTGCATTAAGATACAGGAGATTCTGATATCACATGTGATTTTAAATTGAAAATTAATGATTTTCTTCTCTTTGTCCGCTGTTTCTCAAACTTGATTAATATGCTATTTTAGATTATATGGTTCTACTCAAGCAAGATTTAGTAAAGTGTTGTTTCCCTTTAAATGTCTTTTTAAAAGTGTTATCAGCAGTAGATGTGGAGTTGGTCTTATTATTTTATTTATTTATTATTATTTATTAATTATTTATTCAAGTTTTATTTCGAATAGAGGGTAGGTACATTCTTGAATTACACAATGACCAGCTGCCACAAGGAGTGGTCAAACGTATTCAGATGTAAAAATGATCTTAGGACATAAGAAAGGAAATTGATTTAGTAAAGCAATGCATCTAAATGCAATTTTTAAGTAATCAGTTTATCTACATGTCTACATATACAGTGAAAGCCTATACACTTCTATAACAGGGTGTTACACAATGAGATACCTTTCTTGAAGCTTCTCCTGAATGGATGTGCTCTGAGAGTTGTATTAGCCTCAAAGACTCTCCCACCTCCACCACCACTGCTTCCTCCATCAGTCTCCATCTCCTCATGATATGGTTTGGTCATGGTCACCTTGATGTTAGCTCCTGCTCCAGGATGGTTGTTGGCGCTAGGTCGACGATTAATGAATCCTCTGGAAGGACTAGCTGGAGGAGGGCTGTTCTCATACTGATTACCATGGGAGTGATGTGGGTCACCATGGTGACTAGGGGATGGAGGAGGATGTGGATGTACACTACATTCAAAATGGGAGACGGAGAGGAAAGAATTTTTTTTTTTTTTTAAGTACAATATTTATGCACATTTTATGAATTAAACCTCAAATGAAAAAGCTTAACTCGACAGTAGTTAATTCTATCTTATATTTCAATAATGTTCTGGAAGAATTTTAAAGTGTAAACAAATTAGATTCCCTCTCATGTTGCCCACTTACTTCAACTGACCCTCCACTGTATCTGGATTCCTGTAGACCCTCTCCAGTGTAGAGACTATGGTCTCCCAGTCTGTGAATACCCTGAATGTTAGTAAGAAGGTATTGAGGAAGTCTATACTGAGGAAGCGAAGGTCTGTCAACCGCTCCAGAAGTCTCTCTAGGCTGGCATAACGGATCTGAGGTACCTTGCAGGAGTTGAGAATCTTACTGAACCGGATGTCATGGTCATCCTTGAAGAGACGAGTGTCCGATCTATCAAAAGAAGATAAGATCCAAACAGTTATTAAACAGACATGATGGTCATTAAGCAATGCCTGCATATGGTCATATACTTTCCTCTTAATTAGTATATTCATGTACTTTTACAATTATTTTTACAATAATTATTCCCTTAGATTGTATGCTGCTAGACAAATACAATTTATTTTACACTTATGAAATTATCTAACTGATTGTTCATGTCATTCTCAACTATTTCCTATTAAAAAACCTTCTTCTATGTTTAATCAATTATGCAAGGAGAAACTAGCTGAGGATCACAGTAACACATCTTAATTCCCTTTTTCCCTCCTTCCCTTCTCTAAATTTCCAAATATAGACTTTAAGAATCATTATTTTAACATGCAGGTATACTTTAATCATGGAAATCACCAGCCTCTATCCATACAACACGTTTTTACTACAATTCTTTTTCCTGTAAACTTGAAATGTGTAAAGATTGGAAAAGATTGTAACATTGCAACTTCTCAATTTTGCTCTATTTATAGGCGAAAGATAGACAATCCTTCAATTTTTATTTCTGTTAATAATTTAATTTTCATATCTATCTAAATATTGATTGATATAAGTCACTCCATGCAGGTTTCGCGGTGACAATCACATGTTAAATGTATACATCAAAATGCTAAATGTTATACAGAGGTAGTGAATATAAGATGCACACATAATAAAGATAAAAATATATTACTTTACTGACATGATTAAAAACCTATTTCAGAGATCAGCAATAAATTCCTTTCCTCTCTTTATACTCTACTGGTTAGTGATATGATTATTACGTTATTGTACATAAATATATTTCACTATTTTTCTTCATAAAAGATATAAAAGATATATGTAATTTTAATCATGCCGTTATACAAATAAACCTGTACACATTTTTTTATAGAATACTATACACATGTATTGTATATACATATAAATTACATGCAATAGCTCCCTATAAATGCTACTAATACAGATAATATCCCTGGAAAAAAAGTAATAAATACAGCCTATTTACTAGTCACCCGAAAAGAGAAAGAATGTCCTTTAATTCCACAAAAAATACTACAGCATGCATGCAATTTAGTTTGCTTTCTATAAGAAATAGAACATTGGAATTACAATAAAAAATAATCTTGTAATATATTCCTTTCAAGTGTAATCTTGATCAAGGCACATTTTAATAAACAAGTAAGTCACTATAATGTTAACTAGTATTATCTCTCTCTTCAAAATTATTGTAATGATGTGGATATCAATTAAAATCACAATTATTTTGAATGTTCTTAACTATTCCTTGCATTACTATTATTTAATTCATTTCTTGAAATTAAATGATCACTTAATATCTTTAACTACAACACAAAGTAAAAATAAGCATTTCTTGACGATCCAAAAAAAATAAACTCCTGATACATTATAAAAAGATTAGTAGTATTGACCATAGAGCTAAGAATTATATGATATTTGATATATAATATAGTCCTTATGTTCTGAAGTAATTGTTTCCATCTTTGCTGTTTCATATACATAGGCCAACTTATTTCTTTATTTTAAAATATTTCCTTGGAAGCTTGAATAAATGAAAGAAACCACCAAACACCTAAAACCAAAACCTTTAGTGAAAAGAAGCCTTTATCTACAACCGAAAGAGCTACTATATCCCCTACATATACACTATATAAAGAATAGTATGATTTTAATAGCTGGGAGTTGGAATACCTATATGGTGTAGCGCATAAACAGCTAACCATGCTTGAACATACTTTCCACATACTGCCATGTCAGGTAGCAGAAAAAAGGCCAAAAATAATTCAAACCATTAAGATATTGTAAATACATCATTCTAAAATCATAATCAGCACATTTTTTACAAATTAATCTTTACTCAAATTCTCCTTTCACAGAAAAACAATTTATTTTGCTTAAACCCAACATCCATTGAAGACAAAGAAGGGGGTAAAATAGAAATCTACATATAATGTCACTGCCTGGGTAATGCTATAAATGTTACAATTATTAGATATTGTTATGAAGTTCTGCTTGTTGATATATCATTTAGAAAAATATTCTTAAGAATTAGAACGGATGGAAAACATAAGACCCAGATTATACATGAATATGTATCTAACAAAAATTGAGCTTCTGTATACATAATATTTCACAATCTAGATTTTAATCTTGATCTTAACAGGAGATTGTTACCCCCAAATCCCCTTCAATTTTCTCTGTATTCCGATAAATATATACTAAATTGAGTACCAAGAATTAGTTTGTCTCCATGACAGTCATTTGTCCAAATAAAACTGTGTTGATTGTAAAACAGATCTAGATATTAATTTTAAGGTAAATATAATTTAGAATGATGTTGTGTTGCTATGTCAGGACTTACTTGATACACTGAGGGAGATGAACAGAAGATCCACTATCCTCTAGTGAACTGTCGAGCAGACCATTGTAATGTAAGTTGTCAATGCACTGTATCAAAGGAACCAAAAAAGGTCTGAATTATAAATCACAATCTCTACCGGCTTTAGCTGGCTAATGAAAATAATGTTGAACTGACATGACACATAGAGTCTATATGTACATCTACATTAAACTGGCAAAATAATGTTTTAGTCCAGGGTTGCAATCCATACTGAAATAAAGAGTTTATACAGAGAAAAAAAAATCCCTAAGTGATAGAGAGTGATACATAAAATGTGAAAGAGGCTTAAGTTTGAGCATTATCACCTGACTGATATCACTAGTCCAAGCAGCTTTCTCCTGTGGTGTAGATGCTACCAATGTGATGACGAGGGGTGGTCCACTCTTAGAGTCAACTATGAGCTTGAAGTCTAGGTTATCATGATCACTAGTCTGATTAGATGGTGATGGTACACCTACACAATAAAAACAAATGTCACATCAAAGCCATCTCACTCATGTGTTATATTTGTTCATGTACAAATTTGAAATTGTGTGATAAATGATAATTTATTGACAAAACAGGAAATCTATGAAACTGCATCATGATTCAAACTGGACTGGAAAAAAAAGGAATTTAATTTGACCACACTTTGCACTGCTTCTCTAGGCAGTAGCATATGCAGATATTAACTCAAGCTGAATGAGATTTATTTGTCACATCTTTGTACATCACATAATTTCATGATTGACATTAATTTAATGTTAACATACATATTTGCATATATTTACACCTCAAAATATAGTATTTCATATTGAGTTTTATCAATACTCACCATCATCATCAAAGGGATCAAAGTCCTCTACAATAGTGGAATCAATCAGAGGAATCTTGCCTCCAACCTTAACACATCAAATAAAATAAAAGAGAATTAATTTGCATTAAAAAAAATAAAAATACTTTTTTGACAACAGTTAGTTCCATAATTGTCTTTCATACCTGTCAATCTCCTTAAATATTCATGATTAAAGCAAATATACAATGAATACAACAAATTTATAAACTATTTTTTAACAAATCATTCTTACTTTCATTTGAGTGATTACTTTTGTTTGTACTGGCCAAATACCAGACCAAATACAGTCACATTTTGTTTTAAAAAAAGACCCTTTTGAGGCAGTATAGATGGACAAACCATGTAAAGGGGTTATGACTGGTTTGTGGTTTACCCCAGGGTTACATGTTTGTACCCACCTTGGCCAGATGTAGCTTTCCACCTGATGTCCTAGAGGTAATAAGTAGATGCTTAGTGAAGAGGAAACACTGCCTGACACCCTCTTTCCGACTCTCCACCTTGCCTCCTAGGGAACCCAATCTGCTTCTACTCTGTCTTGATCTCTCATGGGTTACCTGGATCAAGTTACCTGCATGCATAAAAATAGTCATCAATCCTACTACCTTTAGAATTTGGTGTATCAATGCTGACTTTGGTTTACAAACTAATTTCCTTTCATGCTTTTCATTGCTGCTTTTCACTGTTGCTCTATCAACAGACAGAATGAAAATATTGATTTGGCATATTTACTGTCTGCTGAGCACTGAAGTGTTAGCTCTGGGTTAAAACACAATGGCCTTCAGACTAAGCAGTATAAAACAATAAACTCATATTATATTGAAAGTAACCATGACCCTGGTAAGAATTTTTTTTAATAATAGCTGACTGATATGAAAAGGCATGTCCAATGACTAAAAGTGGTTGTGATTACTTATAAGCAAACAAATGCAAATCATTTGCTTTGTGAGTAAATGATATTATGGCACTCATCAGATGAAATAGGAAGTTGAGGAAAGGATAAAACACCAAAGTCATAAGCATTTAAATAAGTGTTTCAAATATCTCATAGAGTGATAGATAACAGTGATTATTAGTTTTGTCTTCATCGTTTCTGATTAAAGAAAGATAAACATATGAACATATACATATATGTATGTAGAAGAGGAATCATAACAAGTTTAGTATTTTACTCCTTTTGAAATCCTGTCTCACCTTGTCTGACAAACATCTGCTGGACATCAAGAAGAAGATCACATCCTTCTACTATCATCCTCTCAATCGACAGGTTCCGTCGGATGCTCTCTGTCTCAGATACCTCATCATGCATTACCTAGGCAACCAAACAGGAGAATAGATACAGCATAAGTCTTATGATTCTACAATGATGCCCCATTTGCTACTAATAACACCTATACTTACAAAAGACCTAAAAATATATATTTTTAAATGATCTGTAAGCATAACATTTAAGAGACAGAACAAAAATTATACTCTTCTAATTTGGACATTTATTCATGAAACAAACTGGTTTCCACAACAACAAAGTGAGGTTTAGGAGTGTTTTCTTACCCTAGATAACTCTTCCAGTTTAAGTTTGGCATACTCCAAGCTCTTCCTCTCCACATGATCATGAGGTGTGTGTGCTAGCAGCTCATGTAGTGAGATAATGTACCTGGGCACCTACACCAAAATACAAGATAGATGTAAGATAAGTATGAGATGTGTGTCATCATGGTAATTTCTAAATAATATGAAAAATATGCTCAAAAGACCTCATCATTGGAGTCTTTGTATTCTGGTAACTGCTTCATAATTTTCTTCCCACTCTTATTCTCTTTCCCTCTATAATACAGGTGATTATTTTCTTTTCAGCCCAGACTTGAACAAATTCTCATTTGAATTATAAATGATATTCAAGTGAGAATAGCCATACCAGCTTGCATTATGATTGGTCACTGTTTCATGGATCACCTGCTCCCTGCCATATGGTTGGCCTACGAGCTGGTATGTTTTTGAAATAAATTCTTTAGACATGATTTTGGGCAATTAATTGTATGTTTTCATAAATAACTTAGTAAGACTAGAAAGATAAATGTTTGAGCTTTAAAATGATACAGAAACAGTGATAATTGGTCCCAAAATGTGATCAACTTAACCCAATCGCGCTTTGGACCTAAGGTAAAAAAAGCAAGCCTAGATATCACAGGCACAACAGGTTAATCCTGGGTCCAGACGTATTGATAACTACATGTGCAACAATAAAACCTTTCAGTATCTCTTAATAGTGGAGATACCAAGTTCAAGTCTGTTGCATTGATTAAAAAGGCTGGTTGACATATGTCTCAAGGCCTACTGTCTTTGCAGCTCCACTCCTAGTATACTAGTGTACAAACTGCCTCACCAAATTAAAATATGGTATTGTAATTGCATGTGAACTCTAATTCCCTGTGAGTCTACATACTACAAAATGCTTTTAAACAGGAGTTTTGGATGGAGCGCATGTTCCCAGCTAAAGTAGATCATTGGCAAACATCAGCCGGAGTCTGAGCAAACATAGCTCTACTGCTGGCTGGCTGGCTGGCTGGCTGGCTGGGTAGCAGTCATCAGGACCCGGCCAGGCAAGAGGTGAATTATTACACCGTGTTCTGTGTGCGGTTGCCATGACAATTTGTGTCCCTGTGAACCAATCATTATCATACGCCATCGGTCTTCTTGTCACTCAGCTACTCAAGTCTAGAGTTCAAAGCAGGAATTGAATGACCTCCAAAGTGAACTTAAACTGCCTCTGATGGTCAATCTCAAGTAAGACCCTTTAAGTGAATTAGAAGGGGCTGTGATATATGTATACAAGTAGAAATAAGGAACCATTAAGCGGATTGAAATTGTTATGATGTTCAATTAAAAGTGGGAATAAGAACCCACTTACTGAACCTGAAGTGGTTCTGCATGATTTTCAATTTACTTTAGGAATAAGATTGCTCAGTGAATTTGAAGTGGATGTGCAGTTCCATTAAAAGCAAGAGTAAGAAACCACTAAGTGGCTTTATGTTCAATTCTAAGGAGGAATAAGGACCCACTAAGTGAATACTAAGTGGATGTTTTTGTTATTTGTTATGCAATCACTGGCTATATATGACGCATAACAATTAAAAAAATATATATATAATTGAATATTGAACAATCAAGATTTACATCTTCAGCTGATTATATCACCTGATGTAGAAGCTCAAACAATTATGACTATACTTTATTTGTATTATACATTCAACTGGCAATATCTTAATGGTGCAGAGTATGAGTATTAAACTGAATGAGCTGTGTGTTTCTAAAGGCCACTTCTTCCTTGTTTACTGCTGTATGATCTTGTCAGCCCCCTTGATTATATATGCCAAGGAATCTGTACGCCCATTCTTTATCTGCATGATGCTGATTACTTTCGGCACTCACAATAACCATCAAAGCCAAGACAAAGTGTTTCCTTCCATCTCTCCATTGAACATGTTTTATCAACTGCCTTAATTAATCATCCTAGCTACTTCAATATCTAAATTACCAACTCACAGGAAGAGATAGGAACTGGTTTGACTTTGATTAAATACAATACAATATGCTCTAGATTTGGATAGTTCTAATAAACTCTGTTAGTATATAGAAAGCTACAGGGAATGATAATTGACTATTGAGGGGGGGGGGGGATTCCAGAAAGCTAACATGACATAATTATATGAGGTTGATTATGGATATTTTGAGAAATAAAATCAATAACTGGTTTGTACTTTTTAATTTAAAGTGCTCTGGGTTTGTCAATTTTTCCATTCTTGTTCTCTTATTTTTCTTCTTTCATACAAATTATATTGGGTTAGATTGCTGCTTCACATTAATGATAAACACTTATAGCAAGACAAAACAAGATTTTATTAAATATTCTGAAATATGATGTCCATAGCATACATGTAATGGAGATACTTGTAGACTAAAAATATTAAAAACCCGATAGTGCTAAAACAGATCAACTGGAGAGAATGCAGCCACCCTGTAAGAGGGGATATGTGAGAAGTTCATACTCTTCATCAATACAACACTTTTAGGTGACTACATCTGCATGCAGGTCAAAAAGGTGTTACTTGTTCATCCCTTTACTGATACTGAATACTGAATAATACTGATATCTACCAATTATAATAATAATTACTGTTTTTGGAGCATGGGATAATAAGATTTGGAACATGGTACAAACCCTATACACACAAACTAACTTTTAAATTGACATATGTGATTGTGATTAGGTACCACAGCTAGACAGTACTAGTCTAGTTCTGACCAGGGCAATTCAAAAGCTATACGAATGCTAAACTCTTCCACAGTCATAGCCAATTGGAATTTTACCTAAAGTGATTTAAGGTTTCCAAAACCCTGCAAACTCATGATGAAAAACTGCATATTTTCATATGAGTCTACGCATTTTGATATTAAATATCTTCCCAGAAATTTGCTACAAAATATTGTTTTAATCATATCCTAAAGTGGTCTGTAACTTGTACTTTTCACCCGTCTTCACTGTGTACACACATACACACAGGCTGATTGAAGCACCCACTCTCACTCTCACACACACGCATACACGCATACACCATCCGATCTGTGGAGAGATTTAGTAGGGATAGGGGAAGGGCCGGATTCTATAGGTATCCTTCACTTGTCGTATGACTTCCACTCTTGACGATTCATGCGCTAGGTTATTAATCACAGCGACACTTGGTTAGCCATATCGGGTAAGACAGATATACGACCAGCCACCTGCACAACTGCATTTATAAAGCCCAGTTCAGAAAGGATGTAGTAATCCGCTTAGAAAACCAGCATCAACAATGTAATTAGATGCAAATATCTTAGAAGACACTTTCAGTGGAAATGCATGAGGGTATTGTTGCCGACAGCTATTTTTTACCTCTCCCAAATAAGTAAAATAAAATAATGAAAAATTAAAAATAGTGCTTCTTGCCAGGTTTTGCCCATGGCATTTCCTTTTTTGGCAGTTTCTTTGAGCCACTTTGTGGTGGTTCAATGCATCATATCTGGATAGGGTTCAAGGGTCAGAGAAAGCTATTTTGATGACACTCATTTCGAGTGTGTCATTATCATCTTTCTATCCAACTGACAGGAATAAATATATTTGCTCACCAATGAAGAGAATATCTGGGATTATACATTTTGTTCTTCAATTGATGTAACTACTCTTTTCTAAAATATTCATAAAAAGTTGTGATTATAGGCATTAATATTCAGCTATAATTTAAACAATTGTATTAACTTTGTAAATGGTACAAGTGTATATTTGGTACCATACCAACATCTCATTTATCATTCCAGTAATTGTATTGTATCTAAAATCGTTTGAATATTAAGTTGTTTAAATTGGATATTGTAAATATTATAATTGCAATCACTTCTCTATGGAATAAGGACAATTTTAGAGTTTATTTTTTATAATATATTTGATAATTTGATGAATAGATGTAAACAACCCTATGTTCTCATCAGGAATTATAAGTAGATATATGTGATATAGCTGATTAAAGTTATGATAAAGGGATTGGAACTGGTAATATAAATTCTTATTCAATTCACTAATCTAAGGCATGTAGGAATGACTCACATTCTGGGATCCAGTATCTTAATATCTTCATAGGAAAGCAGTTGTCTATCTCTGCATACATTTCATGCATACATCAACCAACTCTGCTCTTTCATAATCTAACTTAACATTTTCATTTATTTACTTATCCCTTGTCTGTTTTTATACAAATCTTCATTTTTGTAGAATAGCTCTTGCACTCATTTAAAGGTATTTAAAGGTATGTAGTTATTAATATTAGGATAAAGTAACAATTCAACAGAATTTTACAGAGTATCTGATATTAGACCCAAGATTTCAGATGATGGTAAAATGTCATCTGTTTGAAGCCAAAAGGCAGTTAAATTTGTTACATTGTTACAATGAAAGTGACTCAAACAATTCCCCTTTTAAAATATAAATTCTTTTACTGTGATTGACATTAATTGTTTGTCCCCTCTATCTTTCAAGACTATAGATATCATAAAATTGAATACACTTTGGGGCCTACAACTCACAAGCATAACCTTTGCCATAGGCCCCTCCATATTTCACTCTTATTTTTAGGTTAAACTTTTAAGACAATGCGTTCAAACAAATTGACATGAGGTACTCACTTTCAGGTTTTTTGTCACTGTTAATAGAATCTAATATATTTTAACCATTTAATTTGTGTTATCATTGCAAAACGTTGTATAGTATGTGAAATATGAAACAATAAACTGAAACTGAAGTCATATACTTTTACACTGCTTACTTCGAATCATGGGGTCATTGCGTCCGGCTGGGCGGTCGCGTTACACGACCTTTTGTGAGAAGAAAGTGGAAGATCATGTGAAGATGCACCTTTAATTAGGACGCGACCCTTCATAGATTTACCGCAGGGTTTTCACAAAGTGTCAGATAAATTAGACCAGACCATTTGTAAATAAGAGGGGTTTACTTCACAAATGTTATGGCTGACAATTCGCGAATAAAGGGGCATGTTTTCACAAAAGGTTGTGTAATATGACCACCCAATGCGATATGACCCAATGATTCGAAGTAAGCCCTTCCACACATAGTTAATGCCTATCTGTCTCTGAATAGCCAATATGTTCATTTTCTCTTGGCTTTACCATCTACCCAAGGCTTACATGAGACTGTAAGATTATATGACAAGCCATTTCCTGTTATTTTGTGAGGTCTCACTGTGTTCTCTATCAGTTTTCAATGTCAGCATCGCTGGACCATAGCAAAGCCATCTGTAACGGCACACCCCTTGAATCAAAATGAGCTTATTTTAGGATTGCACAGTTGAATCACAGACAAGATATGAGTTTGACCCTTTCTTGACATTATAACACTACCACCCGGCAAGAATTTAGGCAAACTGTAAGATTTATATTAGCTAGATCTTTGTCTATTATAAGACCCATTCTCCACCTCTAATTATAAATAAATCAAATCTCAACATTAATTGAATCTCAAATTTTGACCACCGACCTTACCCATACCCTAATAATGAACCTTACCTTATAGACACAATCGCAACCCAAGACCTAAATCTTCTAAAACAAAGTCTAAAGGACACATTTCAAGGGTATATGTCAGATCACTCTTGTGCTAATTATAAATGTGTATAATCTTTTTTTGATTATATGCCAACCATTGCTGGATTTTCTTATTCTTCTTCTGTTAATATTCAAAGGACTATGCAGCCTACCACAAAGATCTGTAGAAAGATTACAAGTTGTGTATGCAGGTACACTAAACACTGGGCTAACACCCAACTCTTTGGGAAAAGTGTAGCGTATTAACGTTCATAGGGTGTGGCTCTCCTGCACATGGGGCTTCCACTTAACACTCTATCAGAGGAACAGAGTGTTCCCCCCGAGTACCCGAGCCTGCTTCGTGAACAAAGGGGAGGGGCGTGTATCACATTCAACACAATAACAATTGTTTTTGCATTTTTTTGTCTGCTCAGCATGGGAATCAAACCCAATTAAGCTCATGACATAGGGCATGAGAGTCAGATGATGATCCTATATTGCACCAAATTACCTCAAATGTCATTTGTTTCTAATAACACGTACCCTCTAAATACATGCATGGCTGTATCCTCTCAATACACTCAATCAATGCCAACATTCAGATTCAATTTCACATCTTTCAAATGTCTCTTCATGTAGAGACTACCAGCAATATTCATGTTTTAAATCAAGTTTGAGTTAAAGTTACACAATCTACATGACAGTTTAATGCTATGAATTACTCTCAAATATTTTGACAACTACAGCTATATGTAATATGGAGGTGCTAACTACCTGCTGGTTCCTTCTTAGCCATTGTGTGGAATATCATGGTATGTCAGATTTATATTGTGAGACAACTCATATTCCCGCATTCGGTGTCCTTTTCATGCAGAGATCTCTTCTAAAGTTTCTCATTACTCAGAAGAAGGGTAGCATATTTCTAAATGTAGACACTGCCATATCCTCATTGTATTATTGTTTTCAAGTACCTAATGCAGATCATTACAAGGCAAAAACATCCACGCCCACTCTGCATCTCTGTCATCTTTCTATATCTGTGGGCTCTTCTTACAAAATAATGAGACATACCCAACCCAAGAATAATAAAACTTGAGTTCGCCCATGAGACTAAAGTGCTCATTATAACACTGTCATCTTCTTTAAACCAAAGCATAATAATTATATATTAGTTTAAAATCAATCCTAGTACCTCATACAATTTTGGTGTGATTCTGTAATCATGGGAAAAACAGATTGAAGATGTTTTGATACAGTGTATAACCTTTACATAAAACATTGACAATTAAGCAATCCTGCATAAGAAAAACAAATAATATTCTGGAATGCTTCAATTTCTTGATCATAAATATCTTCACAGCTGAGCAGAAATATCATGCAAGAACCTCTCAAACATTTTCTGTTGCTAAAGCTTTCATACGTTTGACAAGATCCATGTCAGTATTGTAAGCTATGGTTAGGGTTAAGGCTATACACTTCAGCTCATTTAGCTTTTGTAGTAATATAGTCTTAAAGATTATCATCACCATCTTTATCGTTACCCTCATAATAATCATCATCATAATTACTGACAATAAAAGACCAGTGACTTCCTGTATGAAACTCTTTGATTAATTCTACTCCAAAATAAACTGCAAGTCATAAATACATGATGCTGATGAGTATATAAGTCAATCTTGACTTGATATTTGTGGTCATGCAGTGTCCACAAAAAGTCCAGTATTCAGTATTGCATCAATTCACTTCTTTTTCTAACATCTTTGCAGTTCAATATAGTTGTTTCAATAGTATCACTGTCTTTGCCTGGTATAGCACAAAAATGGCTTGTATATACATTGCCTATGATAACTATCTGAATAAAAATGTTACAATAGACAGATGCAATGCATGCATGCACAGGCAGCTGTAGATACACTTTCTTGATGACATGCATGACATGGGGAGAGACAGACTACACAAATCTCTATAGGTCATCATCAATTCACTTCAGTCAATTCACTTCAAGCTAGAATGAAATATCTAGAGCGTTCAGTGACCCCTGGCCGAGTTTATATGTAATCTGATATAGACTGAGGGCAAAGATAGCCTCAATCGAGAGAGAAATAGAGAGAGAGAGAGAGAGTGAGAGCGAGAGGGGGAGGGAGAGAGAGAGGGAGAGAGAGAGAGATAGAAGGAGGGAGAGAGAAAGAGAGATAGAAGGAGGGAGAGAGACAGATATAAGGAGGGAGAGAGAGAGATAGAAGGAGGGAGAGAGAGAGAGATTTGGCTCTGCAGGAATCAGATCACTGATGGGTTATAAGATACCCTCAATCATTTGCACACATATAGTTGCATGCATTGGAAAGATTACTTGACACAGGGTCTAAAACACCTCCCTGCTTGACATATCATTTTGGAGACATGAAAGATATGCTAAGCTCCTGAAATTCTCAAGGCTAAACAAATTTCATGGCCACAAATAACACTTCAATTCTATTTCCTCTCTTACAGAGCATCTAGAGGAGTATATACTAATTTTGGTATTTAATTTCTACATACAAACAATGATAGAAATGCGGGGTTTCAATTAGATTTGCTTATCTTAAGATGATTTTGTTGGTACCCTGGTTTTACCCTGGTTTTAGCCATGCTGCCCCAAGGCACTTGAACTTTATGCTACAAATATGCTACGAATATGCATATACAAATATATACTACATGTAGTACAAACAACAAAACTATCTAAACAAATATAACAAACAGTGCAGTATAAGATTTTAAATATTGTATTGTATCATCACTCTAAAATGTTGATAGATGCTGTTGGAGCTTACAGTAGATATTCATATACGCCACTGCTCATACTAACATAATGACAAAAGACCCGCCTTGTAGGTCAGGTTTGAGGGTTTTGCCTACATACTCTGTAACATGGGAAATAATGAAACCCTCACAATAGATCCACCTGCTGGTCAGTTAGTATTTGTTTGTGTGTAAACACAAGTTATGAAACCATTCAAGTTACATGCAAACATATTAGTTTCTGTTTGGAAAGCATTACAATACGGAACTGAATAGTATATTTACTATGACCCCATTTAATAAATACATCTTTATAAACAATACAAGTAGCTGTTTCTGCCACTGGATAAGAAATTTGTAGATGTGTACAAAAAAAAAGGCTCATATGTAATTAACTAGTATATAACCACTACATATATAAAGAGAGATTTTGTCTATATCTGAATTAATTTAAATGAGAAAATATAAGACTACCAGCATTATGCATGTACATGTATTCTGGAAATTATTTTGATGCAAACAATTTAATGGATAATTGATTCATGTGACAGATATCTATTTTCAAGGTGAATATATATTTCACAGAGCCTTGATTAGCTGTAGAAAAGAGGGTACTTAGTTTAAAATGATACAAAGAACAACTATAATAATATTTAATTAACACTTCAAAACGTTCTGAAATTCTTAATAGGCAATTGAATTCTCAGATCAGCTAATAACATATCCTTTCCTGATTCTGTAATAACTCAATGTTGAAAGTGAGTAACCGCTGCATGGCGCATGCTTGAATGGATTATCGTAACTAAGAGTTAACTGTGAATTCAGAATCAAGTTAACCACCCATTACATGCACTGCTTGTAGTTTTCATATGCTTGGATAAGTGCAGCTGCAATTCATTGTGAATAGTCAACTTCACATATATAGAGGAAGAGATGAGACAAGAAAAGGTCACATTATACACAGTGTCTCTTGGACTCTTAATAAAGGGCATATATACGCTAATCTTGGTGCCTTCATCTAACTCATTTCTTTGACATTTACTCCAGTTGTACAGTATAACGCTGAATAACTTTACTTCATATCCTTAGCTCATTTTCCTTTTGAAGTCTTCTTTTCAAGGAACTGCATCATTCATTTAAAAAAATGCATTCGAATGAGTGTTAGTTTTTCAGTTCTTTCAGCAAATACGTTTGTATAATTTATAGTTGATATTTATTATCAAAAAATGCATATGTATGTGTAAGAAAGAATGCCTCAAAAACATAGTACCAAACAAACATTGATTGGTTAAAGAAAAAGTAAGTTTTTGGAGTATGTTTGCTGTCCCAAATACCAATATCTTGATTGTTTGTTTTTACTTTAAATTAGTGCTAAGAAAGCATGTGAATACTAGTAAGTAAGCGACCAGGGAACTGATGCAAATACATAAAGTCCTCTCTGAGGGACTCGGTATTGAGGATTGATGCCTTACAAAAGAACACTAGCACATCAACTTACTTCTGAACCCAGGACCTCCTGTTATGAGACCACTGCTCTACCACTGAGCCACTTTTCTCTCACTGTAAATGATTTCCCACGAGGTTGTGCTAATTTGTTACCATTTTGATGACTTCAACACAACACAATATACCTACCAATATTCATATTCACAACACAATTAACTTCTCTCAATAACTTCCATACAGATTCATACACGATTCAATTACCTTACAAGTGCTCAAATGTTAAGAGAGTTTTGATCTTACCTGATGCATAGGATAGGTCAGGAATGTCTCCAGAGACCTTGATTCACATACTGGTTTAGTCTCATATTGTTTGAGTAGCATATTAAACGCTGGATTCTGCTTACATTCAGCTAACACCTGTAGACTGTAATGATGATTTCTCACATACTCATTGTAGATACTCAGCATAGGAAGCAGCATATCAAACAAATCACCTGATAGAAGTCAGAGACAATAATATCATCAGCTTCATAACATTAAATGTGTGTGATACAGAAAGACAAAATAGAGACTACATGGTTATAAGTATCTAACAATTACTTTAATTTTTTTCCTGATAGAAAAACAGCTCAAAGAGTGTCACTTTTGGTATAAGGTGTATTAAACCAATGGTTGTTCAACATATATAAGACATTTTCAACTGTTTTTACACATTTTTCAAAATCTCATGAATTTGCATGAAAAAAAGATGCCATCATTTATAAATAAATATATATGATCACATACACCAGGAACGCTTTTTTAACATCTTATACATGTGATTCCTTACTGGTATTGTATATAACTATCAGATTTGCTAAAGGACTAATACTGTGTTATACAACAATGAATTTATAAATGTACTTTAAAAACACATGAACGGGTTTGATTTAGATGTTTTATTCATTAGGAATAAAATAGGAACGAATGCCAAATCTGTAGCATTCTTTCCAGACCTTTCTTACATGTTTAAATCACGGTATTTTACTACCAAAACAAGATAAGAGGTTTAATTTTAATCTTCATATAACAAAACATTACAGGCAATTTTCCATCTGTAAATATTCACAAATATCTAAATAAAAAGAGAAGGTATTTATATTGAAGGTTTGAAAAACTATGTGGCTATAGATAATACATCTGAATACAATGCATTAAGAGTTGATATTATTTGCGAGAAAAAATAAAATCAGACAATTCAATTTGGATATTAAAAATAAGAACTGACAAAGTACATAAACCTCAGAGAGAAAGAGACTCTGACATATCCTACGTGTCTTGCTAATTATCTTGAAACGCATTAGTCTGGGAGTGTTTCAGAAGAAGCGGGAGAGAGTGTTTGAAGACAAGCAAGACTACATAATGGGCTTTCTATGCATCCAGGGTTCAACTAGCGCTGGCTGGCTGGCTGGCCCATTTATCATAGCTATGCAACATGAGATGCACTACGTCCTTTTGATGACCCCCTAGCATACTCAATGTGTATGGAGCTATCTGATCTGGTAGTAGCTACATCATGTTACATCTTACAATAGGCACAGTCTTACACCCAATGCTGATGGTCATGGATGTTTTACCCTCCAATTATTACAACAATTTAAAAATAAAGTATACTCATTTATGCTGAATAAAAATCTGTGCAAATTTTAGTGAATTTATGTTACATTTAGTTCATAGGTGTGCTGTCTTAGGGCACGCATTGGAGAAGACAAACTTCATTATCAATGAAACCTCTTATCTTCTTTGTGTTGAAATTTTTCACTTCTGGTAAATCTGATATGCATACCTCTTCTCTATCAGAGATGTGTGGAAAAGTGTGTCAATCAACCACTTAGCTGGGAGAATAAACCTTGATTTATTAATATTTTCTTAAAGTCATAATGCATGTACCAGGAGAAAAAAAATAGTTTCAACATCATGTTTTAAAGCACTTTACCAGAAAGGGGTGTGATATACTATCATCACTCCCTAATCAGCACTCCATTGTCTACCCTATTGTATTTAATTACGCATAATAAATGGGGTTTTAAATTTCAAAGATATTACATCCTGATCTATTAATAGATCTATTAATACGGAGCATAAACGTACAGTAATAAGTTACCATTTTAGAAAGATCAATGGACTTTCTAGCGAGCTCACAGGTACATGTACTACAGTATCTAGAGTAAATGGTTGCTATAGACAAGTTGCCTTGACAAAGAGATGCCCTAATAGGTTTGACTGATGTAAAATCAATAGTTTCATCAAAGATAATACATATTTGTACACAGGTTCTAGCCATCAAATATATTATGATATAGGAGAAGAGGGTAAGTGGCTACTACAAATACATGGTCTTTATAGAGAGGTGATCACTGAAACTAATTTGAATGACAGGAAATACATCACTGGAAATACATGTTATTGTAATAAAAAAACCTGTCATATTCTATAATAAAGCAAACAAATGGTCATTATAGATGGGTGGTCTTCCCACAGAGATAACATGTTAGTACAATAATTTAGCTTAAGAATGAAAAAATGTGGCCATTCTCTGGATTCTAGCTTACAAGCATTATTATATCTAGGAAAATATTGGCCACTCTAAAAAGCTTATCTTGGCTATAACTGGAAAAAAAAAGTTGTTTTACATCAGAGGAAGAAAAGACGGGTGACCTTTCTAGAAAGGTTCTAGTTACCAAATATTTGCTTTTTGGTAAAAGTAGCCATTAGAGACAGGTGGTCTTTAGCATGAGAGGAAGAAAAGACAGTTCCTATCTGTGAAATGTATTAATCTAGGTGTAAACAAGTAACAACGGTGTGGTCTTCATAGACAGATGATACTTGTTACAAAACAAGTGGAGTTAGAACAATAGTTTTACTTCTAAGGAAGGCAAGAAAGTTGACCTTTCTAGACAGGCTTAGCCATGATAAATACCACTTTTAGGAGAAATGGTATGTCCACCATAGACATGATGTCTTTTTAGAGATGTAACATGTTCAATAGATGTTAGAAAAACAGTTTCACATCAGGGGAAGATAGTATAGGTGTCCTTTCTGAAGAGGTTCTAATATAACTATCTAATATGTAATGACTGTAAATCAGTAAACGTGACCACTATAGACAGGTTGTCTTGGTAGAGATGTAACATGTTCAATAGATGTTAGAAAAACAGTTTCACATCAGGGTAAGATAATATAGGTGACCTTTCTAGAGATGTTCTAATATAACTATCTAATATGTAATGACTGTGAATCAGTAAATGTGACCACTATAGACAGGTTGTCTTTGTAGAGATGTAACATGTTCAATAGATGTTAGAAAAACAGTTTCACATCAGGGGAAGATAGTATAGGTGTCCTTTCTGAAGAGGTTCTAATATAACTATCTAATATGCAATGACTGTGAATCAGTAAACGTGACCACTATCGACAGGTTGTCTTGGTAGAGATGTAACATGTTCAATAGATGTTAGAAAAACAGTTTCACATCAGGGGAAGATAGTATAGGTGTCCTTTCTGAAGAGGTTCTAATATAACTATCTAATATGCAATGACTGTAAATCAGTAAACGTGACCACTATAGACAGGTTGTCTTGGTAGAGATGTAACATGTTCAATAGATGTTAGAAAAACAGTTTCACATCTGGGGAAGATAGTATAGGTGGCCTTTCTATACAGGTCCTAATATAACTATCTAATATGTAATGACTGTGAATCAGTACACGTGACCACTATAGACAGGTTGTCTTTGTAGAGATGTAACATGTTCAATAGTTGATAGAAAAACAGTTTCACATCAGGGGAAGATAGTATAGGTGTCCTTTCTAAAGAGGTTCTAATATAACTATCTAATATGTAATGACTGTGAATCAGTAAACGTGACCACTATAGACAGGTTGTCTTTGTGGAGATGTAACATGTTCAATAGTTGTTCTGGTTCTGGTTCTGGTGGGCTACTGCATAAACTCCTCAGCTGGGATGTTACATGCAGGCGCAGTCGACTGAGCATAGTATCCTATACTTAATTTCTGAAGTGGGCTCTAGCAAGGGCAGAAAATCAGTTTCACATCAGGGGAAGATAGTATAGGTGACCTTTCTGAAGAGGTTCTAATATAACTATCTAATATGTAATGAATGTGAATCAGTACAAGTGACCATTATAGACAGGTCCTCTCCATAGATTTGTAACATGTTTGCCAGTAGTTAAATGTAGATCAACAGTTCCACATCAAGGAAAGATAAAAGATATGCCCTTTCTACACAATTTATGGCTATTTTTAGAAAATCAGAACAAGAAGCCACTATAGAAAGCTGGCGTTAATAAAGACATGGCTATGATTTCATGTTTGACTGCAGTTACAAACATCGGTTTCATATAAGACGAAGATTGCATGGTCACAAAATAATGACAACTTATCTTATTTCAAGCTGAAATATTTTGATATCTACTCACCAAGGACCAATTTTGGCCAGTGTTCCATCCTGGCGCTTAGTCCCTTGTAGAAGATTTGATGCAAGAAGAATATTGTTTCACTGTGATAGATAAACAAAACAAAGAATAAAGAGAGGATGTTGGTATACTGTTTATCTAGGAGAATAAGTTTAGGATGATTTGTAATTACTATTTGTGAGGTCTAGTTGTCCCATGCCATGCCATGCCATTTTGCAGTTATTAAAAGAGGCACTATGAGGTGAAAGAATCACCATGAAGCCTAAGATCTAGGCTACAGTAATATTAATACAATATTATAATGTAGTAGTGCTAGGAATTGCTGAAAATAGTTTTGTACTAGTCACTGATATTCAACACTTTCATTACATTTTGAGTATGAGTACAAATCATGATAGACCTCTTCATTAGAAGCTGATTTTTGTTACACATGCAACATATAGATTGCTGATTACCAAGAAATTAAAGATGTATTCAAAATGTTTGTGAAATTGTATATGGGGGGGGGGGGAAAGGGATGAATGGAATGATATTTCACAAATGAATATGTTTAAGTAGATTCATGTCGAGGCCTTTGCACACTTTAACTGGACTATAATAATCTGACTCACTTTCATGAAAACACTGTAACACCAGAAACAAGGAAGAATAAAACTATAACAAAAGTTCCTTAAACTTTAAAAATCAAGAACAAAATAAAAGATCTTCCAAATTGCCTTTTACTTATTACACAAAATGAATGAAATGAGACATGGCGAGAGAAATGTATACAGGAAGAAGAACCTACTACTGTGAACCTGGAATAGTACACATTGAGCAGTATACATGTAATACAAGTTATCAATCATGGCATGCAGATCAGCATAACCTACTTTTACAACAGATGTGGGTATGCAATTCAACACAAAGTACACAATAGCATAATATGTGAAGGCAACCTGATCAGTATAATCTTGTTGATATAGTACAAGTAATCATGTTTCCTTGAGAAATGAATTATGATATACCGGAATATTCTTATACTTTTAATAGTATTAGTTATGCTTGTACATGAAGTTAGAACTCGAAAATAGATTTAGAATACCTTTTGTCCTAAAGGAGCACCAAAACAAATTGTATCTAAAAACTTACAGGAGAATCAAAAGAAATGTGCCCATCAGTAAATTACTGATATGGAAATTTGGAATTTTACATGATGCAAATCACCCAAGAGAAAAGAGAGAGATATTAAGGAAGATACCATGATAGAAATAGAAAGGCAAAAAGAGAAAAAGGAAGCATAGTGAGATTGACAGCAGGGATAGATGCAAGATGAGAGAGAGAGAGAGAGAGAGAGAGGGGGGGGGGGAGTGGAAATAAATGACAGCAAAAGCAAAAAAAGGAAGGCAATGATAGGGATAATAATGGACAGAAAGCCAAGCAAGATATAATGACTGACTAAAATAAAGAGAGAGAGGTAGATAGAGAGATAGAGATAGATAGAGAAGAGTGAGAGAGACGGAGAGAAAGACAGACAGACAGAGAGAGAGAGAGATAGAGAAAGAGTGAGAGAGATGGATAGAGAGAGAGAGAGAAAGACAGACAGACAGAGAGAGAGAGATAGAGAGAGAGCCAGAGAGGAAAGGGAAAACAATTCCCAAACCTGTTATCTTATGGCTACTCCAGCAAGAATGATATCAAAGGGGGAACCGTTTACTACATCTAGCAGACGGTTGCAAGCTGATTTCCTCTTTTCTTGATGGGAAATTTATGCATGCCCCATAAATTTTAATATTTGCTAGCATGCCCCGGGTACCAGGCAAGCTAATTCGCTTCTTCTCTTTTTCGATGTTGCTCCTACACACATGAGTTATGTATGAGGAAATATTCACGGTATTACAATGATACAGGTTTTATATACACTGCCTTTACTCTGTTCCTCTACTCTTTTTCTCTTTTTCATCAATTCTCTTATCCCGCCACCTTTATGAAGTTGGAATATTCATAAATCTCTCAGAGGATCAACTCGCAGGAAGTGCCTACTCCCGATGGGAATGGATATCTCTCCTTTTCTCTCTCTTCCAAGGAAAGAGATGTTCTAAATGTGCTGTATTTAATGTTTCTTGCATTTCATCCGTGCCTAAAGGAGACACGAGTCTACCCATATCTTGATATAGAAAATTGTGTCCATGAGAACAAATCAACATATCCCTAGGGTTCTTTTTTTGCTGTCCTTGATTTTTAAATCCGGAAGCAACAGCTTTCTCCTGTGTTTACAATGTCTTGCGTCCGGAAATTGCATGCAGAATTATCTACAATTTTCTAGCATACATCTTATTTTTGTAACCCAGCTACGATTATTTTGATTTCAAACTTTTCTATCAATCATTTAGAGATGTTTCAACTTCCTTTGTATAAAGGTCCCATCCAATTGGAAAGATATTTACTGGGAATGAAACAAGACATTTTGGGGAGGTTTTGAGACACAAAACTTAAAAAATTGTAAATAACAGCCATTTTACATCAGGAAACCTTCAAATACAAACATTCAACTTTGTATGAGTTGTGGTTCAAGCAATCATCTAGGCCTATAAGTTATAGCTTGTATGCATCTGATCTTCTGCATACAATGATGCCTTTTAGGTACCAACATGCTAATCACATAAACCTTTCGAAATGATCAAATCTGAAGTTTGCCAAGCTTGACTTTGAATACAAGAACAAGTAACAATAATTCATATAATTTAATGAAATACAGCATCGGATTGACAGTGATTAAAGGTTTTTTGGGCACCTGTTATTAATATCACGTTCAATAAAATAAAAACTGATCTGATTCTCACCTGTTGAGAAAGATTGAGTTGACGTCCTCATGGGAAATGAGTGGTTTCTTGGCACTGGCAGCCATCTTGAGAGGGCGCAGAAAGCACGAGACAAGCGTGGAAAGTTGCTCAACGTACTCTCGTTCACCTTCTATCATACCGAACACAATACTGTTGCGTTTGCGCATGCTCTCTGCATGTGGAGATCTAATGTAGTCCTGAACGATGGCTTTCCAGCGCCGTCGGCACAGCCAGCCTCGTATGAAGCTTTGGACCTGTCGTTAAAACAATGTTACAAAATGAAATGGTAAATACAAAGAAATGTTTACATCTATGATTTCTATATCAAATTGTGCGGTAGAGGTATAGGAACCGTCCAAAGTTATTCATCTTTACTTTGCATGAATTATTGAAGGAATAGAATAATCAAACATAAGACATAGGCTTCTAAAGATAGAAAACTATAATAGTTGCTGTATTAGCTGAAATTAATGTAAAATCCAAGCCAGTAATCATGAAGGTACAAACTATAAAATTATCACTGTGATTTGAAGAAAAAAGATTAAATTTCGAAATCATCATATCTTCCAATTACCCAAACCCGAGCCCTCTTACTTTTATGCTGCATGATAAAGCATCAGTTGTCCATCTCAAAGGAAGATGATAGGAGAGACTTACTCTCTTGATCTTTTTGATATCCTCAGCCTCATCATCTTCTGGAGCTCCTTTTATTGAACCAGACATCTTCCTCTCTCTCCTTTGCAACAGGTTTAGCTGATATAGCAACATACAATATGGTATAGTGACATTTCAATTCACTGTTGTTAGTGTGAGGGTACAGTTATAAATCTGTAGCTTTAGCACAGAGTATTATACTGATAATATATTTATCACATGCTTAGAGCCAATAGATCACAAAGTCATAATGAAACGAGTGGTTTCAGTGCTTTTTAAATGGCAAAGTAAATTTGAAATCATCATTCATGTTGCTTTAGATTTTCTTCTATAATGACTATAAATATGATATGACATGTAACATTACGTTTTTATTTTAAACTGGAAAGTTTTCTCTTCTCATGTACATGTATTCATTTTGTCACTTTCATCCCTAGGAGATAAATTACAGTGTAATGCGAAACCACCTCACAATATATTGTTGCTCTGTATATAATGTGTAAATACTCGTACATCAATCTATCATATAAATCAAAAGTAAAACCTAACTGAAACCATGCTTCTTATCTACTTTGGGTAGCTTAGCAAAATGTAGTGGTGTAGAAAAAAATCTTTAGGGATTTGGTGAATTCAAAGTTCTTATTTTGACATATCTATCAAAAGATAAAATGAAAGGTTCCTTGGGCTAGTAGATATGCCACTGGACTGTAGATCACATGGTTTGAGTTTTAAGTCTTGCTGTGGCACTAATGTTCTTTGGCAAGACAATCATCTGTATTTGCCATTCTCCACCCACATCTAGTGAATGGATACCTGGCAGGAATATAAAAAACCTTACATGTACAAAAAAAAAACACCTAGCAATGACAGAGAAGATGGTTTAAAATTATTGTTCTTAGATTCTAACTTAGCTTTCTTGAATGTTGTGGCCTTGAAAAAACAGGCAGCATAATAATGGGACTGCTCCATCTATCTCCTTCTCTTTCTTGCTCTTGCCACCCCTTTCACTATCCCCTCCCCCCTCTTTCTCTCTCTTTCTGTCTCCCCCTCTCTCTTTTTCTCCTACCTCTGGCTATCCTTGTCTAATTCTCTTTCTGGTTTCTTTCTGCTCCTCGCTTGCTTACTCTCCCTATATATCTGTACTCCTCCTCCCTCTCTTTTCACTTACGCATACCCCCCACTCTCTCTCTCTTTCTTTCTCTCCTCCAATCATTATCATCCATTTCTCCTGCATCTTCTTCCCTAAACAAGCAATACTTATTAAAAGCCACTTTAAAATAACGATTATGATTATTATTCTATACTTTAGGGCCTTTTCTAATAAAATTGAATGAATAAGATCAATGAAAAATGTTTTACTTCTGTTTTGAGTTTGGCCACTTCTGCTGTGAGTTCCTGGCATTGCTGACGAAGACCAAACTTTGCTATCTTCTCACTATCATGGATCTGTAGGAGATGGAGATACTTCTGCTCCAGTTCCTCCTTTTGGAGCAGAATGGCATTGAAGCTGTGGAGATTAACATTGGATCAAAGGTGGGGGGAGACGGGTCAATTGGAAAAGACAAGAAGAGGGATTAAAAATGATAGGAAGATGAATTGAGAGAGAATGAGAGAAAGAGAGAAAGAGAGAGAGAGAGAGAGAGGGGTGGAGAAATGGAAGGAAAAGAAGTCAAAATACATATACATATACATATATGTAGAGATACAATGGTACAATAAACCAACATTTAATAAACAATTAAACTATCTTTTTCCCCCTCTCTTACTCTCTCTGTTCCTAAATCTTTTTATCTGACCCCTCGTATCACACTAGGTCTATTTTGTTCATAGTTTGTTCTATTCTCCAATTCGTAGAGCAAACAGGAGATAGAAAATGAATTAAGGTAAAATAAAAAGGCCAGCATAGTTAGAAAGAACCAAATTAATGGACATGCACAAAAATACACACGGAGGAATATATGATAGATATAAATACACAGTGGTATACAAAGAGAAAAATATTGATTAAAAAAAAAAATCTATCAATTTTTCCCTATATATATATATACCGTGTGTCTCAAAAAAAACGTAACACTTTTGAAATGGTTGCCAAATTGAGCATATATAATTTTATGAAAAAATGTCTATATGTATGGAAAGCTAAAGGACCAACCTTTCATATGATATGAAAAAATTTAAAAAAAATCATGCTTCGATGGACAGTGTTCACTTAAGTTAGAGGTATGAAAATGGGCCTGCGCAGGATTTTTCCTTCCAATTTTGGACAGGTAAATTACTTGTAACTTACAAAATAAGGTCGATATGAGATATTCATGATCGATGGATCAAAAGGATATTTTGAATCAAAAGGATATTTTGAATACCTCGAATTCTGGTATTTTCAATGCATAATGAATGATGTACTTAGCTATTACATGTTTGGGTCATTCATAAAACCTGAATAAAATGTGATTGATGATCCACCAAACTTACGGAAGAAAACTGATAAAGAAAAGGCAAGGGGTAGGTGATGGGATGGGAAAAGGTTGTGGGGGGGAGGAGAGTGGGTTGCATAATGTCAATTATGATTTTGAATACGGTATTTCAATTTAACATTTTCCCATTCTTCCTTCATCCTGTTCACATCTACCAGATCAATGATACAATAAGATGGGAGTGGAAGTTGGTGTGTGTGTGTGTGTGTGTGTGTGGCAGGGGTGGTGTTTGGGGATTGATAAATGACAGAGAGAAAGGACTGGTATTCAAAACATCCTTTTAACTCTTAATCCATCGATCATGAATATCTCATATCAAACTTATTTTGTATGCTAAAAGTAACTTACCTGTCCAAAATTGGAAGGAAAAATCCTGCGCAGGCCCATTTTCATACCTCTAACTTAAGTGAACACTGTTCATCGAAGCATGATTTTTTTTTCAATTTTTTCATATCATATGAAAGGTTGGTCCTTTAGCTTTCCATACATATCAACATTTTTTCATAAAATTATATATGCTCAATTTGGCAACCATTTCAAAAGTGTTACGTTTTTTTTGAGACACACGGTATATATATATATATATATCTGTGAGGGAATGAAACAGAAAAGGAATTAGAAATAAAAGTGCCTGTTAGGCATTAACTTGTAGCATTATCCTTAGATTATATTTGAGATGTAATGCCTTTCTGGCTCTAATGAGATGAATAGAAAGCAGTCTTACAAGATAAAGGAATGGAGAAACTTACAAGGAATCACAACTAGGAGTGCATTGAGATGAATAGAAAGCAATCTTACAAGATAAAGGAATGGAGAAACTTACAAGGAATCACAGCTAGGAGTGCATTGAGATGAATAGAAAGCAATCTTACAAGATAAAGGAATGGAGAAACTTACAAGGAATCACAGCTAGGAGTGCATTGAGATGAATAGAAAGCAGTCTTACAAGATAAAGGAATGGAGAAACTTACAAGGAATCACAGCTAGGAGTGCATTGAGATGAATAGAAAGCAGTCTTACAAGATAAAGGAATGGAGAAACTTACAAGGAATCACAACTAGGAGTGCATTGAGATGAATAGAAAGCAGTCTTACAAGATAAAGGGATGGAGAAACTTACAAGGAATCACAGCTAGGAGTGCATTGAGATGAATAGAAAGCAGTCTTACAAGATAAAGGAATGGAGAAACTTACAAGGAATCACAGCTAGGAGTGCATTGAGATGAATAGAAAGCAGTCTTACAAGATAAAGGAATGGAGAAACTTACAAGGAATCACAGCTAGGAGTGCATTGAGATGAATAGAAAGCAGTCTTACAAGATAAAGGAATGGAGAAGCTTACAAGGAATCACAACTAGGAGTGCATTGAGATGAATAGAAAGCAGTCTTACAAGATAAAGGAATGGAGAAACTTACAAGGAATCACAGCTAGGAGTGCATTGAGATGAATAGAAAGCAGTCTTACAAGATAAAGGAATGGAGAAGCTTACAAGGAATCACAACTAGGAGTGCATTGAGATGAATAGAAAGCAGTCTTACAAGATAAAGGAATGGAGAAACTTACAAGGAATCACAGCTAGGAGTGCATTGAGATGAATAGAAAGCAGTCTTACAAGATAAAGGAATGGAGAAACTTACAAGGAATCACAGCTAGGAGTGCATTGAGATGAATAGAAAGCAGTCTTACAAGATAAAGGAATGGAGAAACTTACAAGGAATCACAGCTAGGAGTGCATTGAGATGAATAGAAAGCGGTCTTACAAGATAAAGGAATGGAGAAACTTACAAGGAATCACAGCTAGGAGTGCATTGAGATGAATAGAAAGCAGTCTTACAAGATAAAGGAATGGAGAAACTTACAAGGAATCACAACTAGGAGTGCATTGAGATGAATAGAAAGCAGTCTTACAAGATAGAGGAATGGAGAAACTTACAAGGAATCACAGCTAGGAGTGCATTGAGATGAATAGAAAGCAGTCTTACAAGATAAAGGAATGGAGAAACTTACAAGGAATCACAGCTAGGAGTGCAATGAGATGAATAGAAAGCAGTCTTACAAGATAAAGGAATGGAGAAACTTACAAGGAATCACAGCTAGGAGTGCAATGAGATGAATAGAAAGCAGTCTTACAAGATAAAGGAATGGAGAAACTTACAAGGAATCACAGCTAGGAGTGCAATGAGATGAATAGAAAGCAGTCTTACAAGATAAAGGAATGGAGAAGCTTACAAGGAATCACAGCTAGGAGTGCATTGAGATGAATAGAAAGCAGTCTTACAAGATAAAGGAATGGAGAAACTTACAAGGCATCACAGCTAGGAGTGCATTGAGATGAATAGAAAGCAATCTTACAAGATAAAGGAATGGAGAAGCTTACAAGGAATCACAACTAGGAGTGCATTGAGATGAATAGAAAGCAGTCTTACAAGATAAAGGAATGGAGAAACTTACAAGGAATCACAGCTAGGAGTGCATTGAGATGAATAGAAAGCAGTCTTACAAGATAAAGGAATGGAGAAACTTACAAGGAATCACAGCTAGGAGTGCATTGAGATGAATAGAAAGCAGTCTTACAAGATAAAGGAATGGAGAAACTTACAAGGAATCACAACTAGGAGTGCATTGAGATGAATAGAAAGCAGTCTTACAAGATAAAGGAATGGAGAAACTTACAAGGAATCACAGCTAGGAGTGCATTGAGATGAATAGAAAGCAGTCTTACAAGATAAAGGAATGGAGAAACTTACAAGGAATCACAGCTAGGAGTGCATTGAGATGAATAGAAAGCAGTCTTACAAGATAAAGGGATGGAGAAACTTACAAGGAATCACAGCTAGGAGTGCATTGAGATAAATAGAAAGCAGTCTTACAAGATAAAGGAATGGAGAAACTTACAAGGAATCACAGCTAGGAGTGCATTGAGATGAATAGAAAGCAGTCTTAAAAGATAAAGGGATGGAGAAACTTACAAGGAATCACAGCTAGGAGTGCATTGAGATGAATAGAAAGCAGTCTTACAAGATAAAGGAATGGAGAAACTTACAAGGAATCACAGCTAGGAGTGCATTGAGAAGGTAATGAACCAGCGTAAGCCATGGGAATGAGATGCACAAAAGATGCCCAAAACCTTACATGCATACAATACTCAGAGTAGAGATGAGTGAGGAGAGCTAGAAGAGGAAGAGCTAGGGAAGTCTCTTTAAATATCACATTGCATCTTGATGGAGGGGCTCCCATGAGAAGCATGGCAGTATTACTTTGTTGGTTATCAAGGGGTCCTAGCTCACAACGTACATGCATGCATGCAGCCAAGCCAAGGAGAGAGAGAATCAAATGCCACTTGCTACATTGTATTTGATGAAGATTGTAAATAGGGAATCAAGCAGTCTGCCTGCCTGCCTCCCTGCCTGCACTAGAAAGGTGGTGAGGAAAACCAGGACGGGTCATCAGGAAACCTAAACTATGAACAGAGTGCCAAGCTAATAGGTTATAGCTCTCCTTCTTCATCATTTTTCCTTTCCATATGTAGCTGTGTTGTCTGTTTTTCTGTCCGTCTGTACATCTCGCGATCTCTTTTTACCTCCTGACTTAGTCTCTTCTATCTCTTTTGACTTCAATTTTTTTCTCCTAATTCTTTTCCCTTGGCTCAATTTCTTTTTAAAACCTCTTTTCATCACATTAGCACAATCCTTGTTGAACATTGTACATGGTTACAACCTGCAAATTCATTTGACCTACAAACAAGTTTATACAAATACAAGAACGCCCAACTTTGAGAAAGATTGAAATAATGAATCACAAAAATGGCAAATGAAATTTATTGTAAATGACATTGTATCTCCTCTTTTTAGCACTTTTGAGTCATGTGTAATAGTTTAAGAAGGTGTGGTCAGTTTTTCCCTCATATAAATGAAGAACACACAGTAAACCAGTCTCTACTGATTCTATACAAGACTCAACATATGCTTAAAGGGTTTATGGTATTTGAGACTATTTTGATCTGATGACTTACTTGCAGTGTTTGATAGCATCAACCCATGCATTGACTTCACCCTCTGTATCACAGCGTAGATCATACTGCCTCTGGCTATCATGACGGTAGTGAATAGAAAAGTACCAGAACTGAAAGAAATAGAATACAGCCATCATTAACAAAAATAAAAGCATTATAGAATACTCTTTCATGTATTTCTCTGATTTTGAAGAATGTTATGACAGAGTTCAAGCAGGAAGTGTGCATTGGAGAATATTTCAATTTGCCTTGACTTTGTCTGTCAGTGGATTATTTCACCTAACATTTCAATATATTTGACATGAAAAATTAACTTCACTTTAAAGAATTCTATATATTAACAATTTCCAACATATTTTTTAATAATTAACTTGTGGAAGTGTTATATTTGTTTTAATAGTTTCTGTGGAACTGAAACTGTTAATTGTATTCTGGTTTCAATTTACTGATAAATGTGTTACATTGCACGTGAAACTAATTAATCACGGAAGAGTTTACGGTACACCATGTGTAAAGTCCTCGAGGGACTGAGGAAAGTAGATAGAGAATAGAGGTGAGATGAAAGGCGAGAAAGTGGAGGTTAGAAGGAAGAGTATCTTTCGGAAGTGATACAGGGAAGCACGCACTTACTTCCATCAACCAGTACCCAAGAAGGAAAATCAACACCCGTACTCCCTACCACAAGACCAACAACATCACCACCGGAACCCAACCTGATACCAAGCCCACCGCCACCGTCGTACTTCCCTACATCGGCAAGACATCACACCGACTACAACGCATCCTCCGCTCAGCTAACATCCTCGTCAGACACCAATCCAACCACAAGCTCTACTCCACTCTTCACTCTCACAAGGACAAGCACCCATCCAACAAACAACCAGGCGTCTACAAGATTCCCTGCGATTGCGGCAAAGTCTACATTGGAGAAACCGGCCGCGATTTCGACACCCGACTAAAAGAACACAAGACCCACCACCGACGCAGCGAATGGGACAAGTCAGCCATCGTCAAACACGCACAACAAGAGCTCCACCAAATTCACTGGGATAAAAGTCACCTCATCACCCCCATCCGACATTGGCACACCCGAAGGATCCGAGAAGCCATCGAGATCCACCAACACAACACCGTACCCCAAGACCCAGGCCTTCACATCAACAGTATCTGGCACCCAATCCTCCCTCACCATCCTACTTCCGACCAATCTTCAACCAACTTCACAACCAACACGCCAACCACCAACACTTCACCAATCCAGCCATCTGTTAGCCCGGACACCACCTACAACCACCCAACCACACCCACTCAACTAGCCTCTTCACCCACACAAGCACCGCCCACGCCCACACCTCGCTACAACCTACGCCAACGCCGAAACCGCCGACCAACACACACAGACCGACACCACTAATATCTATCCTCACCGCCGATCGATACACCCACTCAACGAACCACACAACCCCCCCCCCCCCCGCTACCCCGCCGACACCTACCACACGACGTCCGCATAACCGCCGCCCACTCGTTTCCCGCCAATTCACGCAACCGCGCGCCACCACCGACAGCTGCCTGCCAACCTGCCGAGCCCGCCGGCTCATTGCTTTCCCCCAAGTCCGCATCCACGCCATAAGAACCGCCGCACACCTAGCGAACACTCACTCCTGAAGACGGACAGTCAACCTGTCCGAAACGTCGAGCCTACTCTCCTGCTCCTGCTCTGCAACTCTACTCGCCTACTCAACTCTCCAACTCAATCCAGTCTTCTACTCAAACCTCTCATCCTGCCCAAACTTTCTGGGTTACAGTCCTTTTCAGGACTAAACTCACTTCCGAAAGATACTCTTCCTTCTAACCTCCACTTTCTCGCCTTTCATCTCACCTCTATTCTCTATCTACTTTCCTCAGTCCCTCGAGGACTTTACACATGGTGTACCGTAAACTCTTCCGTGATTATTCATACCACCATGCAAACCTTCAAACATCATCTGAAACTAATTAACTGCTTAATTTATGCAAGCTGATAGCAGAGGCACTTAGAATTCATTAGGGATGCAATTAACTACATGTAGCACCTTAATAGGGAAGAATTAATTGAGCACTCTGCTCTACATCTTGCTGGTGTATGAGGTTTATGCAATTAATCAGTAAATCATCCTGATACCTCATCATTTGTCTAACTTCCTTTCCTAATATTTAGGTATACATGTAGTTTGAAAAGAGATCAATCATTTTGTAATGATGTAAAAATGTTTGGAGAAGATGGTATTGAAGAAATATAATAAATAATAAAGAACTCCTAGGGAATGATTGTAATCTATGATTGGGCAAGCTTTACACAGCAGGTGCTGATCCATAATTTGACATGATATTCCAAATTTAAGCATTCTGAAAACATAGACTTATTCAGAGCAAAAAGGTAGAATTGAATTTGTTTAAATTTGTATCAAGATATCCATCAACATGTAATGAAAATACATAGGAACATGGTACTTGTTAGAAATGACACTAAGTGAAGAGGAGGGAGTAGGGTGAATTTTTCAGGCTCATTCTTTCAGCACTACATTTCACACACAGGTCTTATTTTGACTGAATTACGCAAAATTGCATTTTTGTTTACATGAAAGACTTGTATCTTATAAGAGGCCTAATATTGCATGAAAATGCAAGAATGCAGGAGCTGGGATATGATAAATGACCAAGGTTTTTGATAACCTTATGTTCTTGAGATTATAATCATGGTAACATGATATTACTTTCTTTGTCTTCAAATGCAAATGCCATCATGAGTGACATTTAAAACAGTGATGGTAGGCCAGAGCAAGGTAAGTTTACTCTAGCAATGATGTAATGGCATTGCTTGGTCAATGCTCATGTGTACAGACCAAACAAAACGGAAAGCAACAATTGGTGGATGCAAGAGGAAATGAGATAGATATAGAGATAGAGAGAGAGAAAGAAAAAGGGACAGACAAACAGACAGAGAGAGGAGGTCAATAACTAGAGAGAGAGAGAGGAGGTATAGGAGGTAGAGAGCTAGAGAGAGAAGAGAAAGAGAGTGAAAGGGAGAATATGAGAAGAGAAACATTGAGAGATAAACAGGTAGTGGGAGTGGAAAGAGACAATATAGTACTAGACAGATATGAAAAAAGAGTGACAGAAGAACTGAAAGAGGAGCAAAAGAGAATGTTTGGAAAAGAATATGTATAGTTTAGAGAGAGTAAGAGAGAGAGAGAGAGAGAGAGGAGGGAGGAGAGAGAGAGGGGAGGAGAGAGAGAGAGAGAGAGAGAGAGCGAGAGAAAGAGGGGGAGGAGAGGGGGATGAGAGAGAGAGAGAGAGAGAAAGAGGGAAGGGGAGAGAGAGATAGAGAGAGAGAGAGAGGGAGAGAGAGAGAGAAAAGAACATGATAGTGTCAGAAGGATAATAAACATTGCTTAAATCATGCATGAACCACTAGAACAGAAGTAAATGTACATTTACCAACATTAACTATGAAACATATCCTTCCTATTCAAACCTCCCGGAAAGGAATCAGGTGAGAATCATTCAAGAGAAAAACATCCCCCTTTTTTTTTTACTCCACATACAGGTCAACAAAATAAGGCCTCATGCCTTAAGCTCTTGTCTATGTGCCTTTTATGTATATATATGCATCCTGTCTAGGGAATTGTGTGTTAAAGGTACTATGTCCCTTTTGCAGCCAACCTCAAATTCTGTAGAACTTTGCAAGAATTATGAATATGTCACGTATGACCTATCTGTGAAATTTAAACGTTAGCAGTGTCCTAATATTCAAATTATGCAAGGAAACCCGTTTACTTGCTAGACTTCACTGTCAGACACTATTGAGTGACTGACTGACTTTTTTCTTCTTTGGTAATAACATACATAAAATGAGCTGTAAAGGGTACATGACACTATGAATATGACTGACAAAGAAAGCGGACAAAATATACAGTTCCTCAGGTAGACAAAGGAACATCCCTTCACTGCTATTATGTAAAAATGTGTAGAACAGGTGTCACATGCATATTCACCTTTTTACATAATAGCAGTGAAGGGATGTTCCTTTGTCTACCCGAGGAACTGTATATTTTGTCCGCTTTCTTTATCCGTCACGTTCATAGTGTGAGCATTTGTCTACATCAATAACCCGATTCTTGTGATGGCCAAAATTAAACTGATTGAATCTTTGCGCAGCATAAAACGTATGGCCATACGGTACAATGGTCTGAAAATCAAGACTATTACTTATTGGCTCTATAGCTCCTAAGTCAAATCGACAACTAATAGTCGTTATTTTCCCACTTGAAGACATTTTCAAGCCCCACCTTATTTAGGGAAGTTCTAAATTAGTATTATCTTTTAAATGCCGTTGGAATTTAACCTTTTCATTTTTGGGACCTGCAAATGGGACATAGTACCTTTAAGGGAAAACGGAAAATTACATGTTCACCAAAGTTCAAAATGTAAAATCTGTTACATAAAAATACAGGAAAATAATACGTATGATCAACCCACACACTGTTTATAGAGAGAGGATATACGGGAAGTATGGAATCTAGATCTGTTTTAAAAATTTGAGCAATGAGCACTGAATACAAATTCCTAATACTTCCACATCTTCATAAGATTAAGTTTTCACAAATTTCTTTAAAAATTTCTACGGAAAATAAATAATTCAATGGTTTTCTTGCATAAGCCAGATGACACTCTAGTCAAGGCTTTCTTTATATGATTTCTTTAAATTTGATTTAATGATCAAAAATGAAAAAAGGTTATCTTTTCCCATCCAATATATTCTATGTGACGAGCAAGTATCTCAATAAAATTGATGTGTTTTTTCTCGAATAGCACCTCTGCCAGTTTAGGATACACAATTTCTGTGATTGAATTCAGTTGAAAAGGAAAATAACAACAAAATGAGTGATACACAACAACATTTGCACACAACTGCGCCAAGAGTGTCATTTTTGACAGACATGGCGCATTATAAATGTTCACTATTATTATTATTATTATTATTCAAGTTTTAAAGTTTTTAATTTGATGGCTTAAAAAAATGTATATAAATATACTCTTTAAAAAATTCCAAATTAGGTTTCAAGAAAATAGTTTGTAAAATGGAAACCATCATCTTAAATCAGGCATCTTGGCACAATAACATATCAAATTATAACTACAAAGATTAGAAACTATAAATGAAAATTCAGGAATCCCACAATAAATTAGAAGCACCATGTAAAATATGATAATGGAATAATATTTCATGTTCTCTCTCTCTCTTTTCAGCTCTGTAGTATTACCAGCTTTTCAAATTGATCCTTCATATCCCTTAAAACATAGTTTCCTTGGCTTGGTCTGATCTTACTAGTCGTTGTCGGGGCAGGCTAAGAGGCTCAATACTATCCCCGGGAGGGGTACTGCAGCCAGCGCTAGCAACAGCCAGCTTAAATGCAAGGGGCCCTCGTAACCGGAAGCCGTCAGCAAACGCATGCATTGGTCTTCCCTTGAGCACTCATCTCTATGCACATATTAAGCAGATCTAGCTGAATACAGAAGGAGTCAGCCCGGGTCACAGAGGTCACTCTGGGCACCATAAGGGATCAACAACGAGCAAGGATGATCAAGGGACAGACAGACAGACAGAGAGAGAGAGAGAGAGACAGACAGACAGACAGACAGAGAGAGAGAGAGAGAGAGGAATGGGGAGAAGAGATGTCCCAGATATTTTTTCCTCTTTACCCTGGTAATGTATTTTAATCAGATTGTTGCCGGATGTGCCAATTACATTTTAACTCGCTTTTAGGTTGCAGGTAATGGAAACGACTGTGCTGTACAAAATCCAGGCAAGAGAGCTGACTATCTATCTCTATCTTTTATTTCTCTCGTTGTGATTTCTTCTGGCATTATTTATGAGCAATATGCATTGCTCCAGTTGGCAAGAAAATGCATATTACACACATGGTATGGCAATTGTGATATGGTGTACACTTCGTACAAGGCTGGTGGTGTTTAATACTATCCTAAATGGCCATTGCCGGTCTATTGTGTATAATACCATTTGAGACAAAATTAGACCTTATCTTTGGGGACAAGAAAAACATTTCAAACTGTGTCTTACTTGTATTCATTCAACATGTAATATTGTTTTTTCATCACCTCTAACCATCATCAAAGAAGTATCAAAATGCTAAAAATGCAAAAAGGCACTAACTCAATGTTTACATTTGAGAGCATATGAGTTTGTTTCCTTGTGGTCATCAACATAAAAAATAAGGATTACCAAATCATATAACATCATCATCATATTCCTTTTAAGAAATTTTTATTTAAAATAAAAAGGAATTCACCCCCACCCCTTAAATGTATTTACTGAGATGATAGTAAAAGAAGTGTTTATCAGATTTCTGGGAGTAGAATCTCTTTTCTTCATTTTTATAAATGGGAACCCACAACCACATCCGAATGAATTTTGCCTTGAAAGAATGATCAGAAACATAAGAATAAATATTTTATATCTCTATAAATTCTCTCTTCATCAATGTTTCTAATGCACAATGCATTTTGCCTACAATTTTATCTGCTTACAGTTTGACCAGAAAATTATAATTTCCTCATGTATAATCATTACCCATTTGAATAAATAGAGCAAATGAATTAATTTCTGTTCTGATAAGTATGTATTGGTATTAATAAACAAACATTGTTTCATGTACAATTACGTTTGGGTCCTCCCAGGCCCCCTTTCTCTCTCCGTTGAATATTGATCTTGTGTGAGTGCTAAACCCGGGAGGTTTTCTGATTGCTGACAAATTTAGATCAATTTATGGAAGCAATGGCACAGAATTAGAAAACGAGGAGTCAGAAATAGAAAATAAATGCAAGGCAAATCAAATCAGGGGTGCTGCCAGAGCGCCTGGACGGAAATGACGCTGATAGAGGAACCAAGGGCATGAGAGAGAGCTAGCTAGTGTGTTATCATACTCAATGAATTCTTAAAGGCCCATTGGACTGAGTTTTAAATGGTTTCCATTGTGGAATGTCTGTGGTCAAACTCTAATTGCTCATGTATAACACACATCATTCAGGACATTTTCTTTAAAGACCTCACAAGATACAACAAAAATTAACGGGGAAAACAGGAATCAATTTTTCCTAGCTGCATTTTTTAAAACTCTACAATAGCATAATTTAACACTTTCTAACAGACATTCTAGGATGTATATAGTTATGACTTGGTCCAAATAACGAGACTTATTATATAAACTTATTTTGGATTTTTAGTTCCCTTGATTTTTTAATGTACCATCAATCTTTTATTGTATCTTCATCTATGGTGATGGAAATAAACAGTATTCAAGGAACCAACTTGGGATGAATCTAGTTGGGATGAATCTAGTTGGGATGAATCTACCGTAGTTGGGATAAATCTAGTTGGGATGAATCTAGTTGGGATGAATCTAGTTGGGATAAATCTAGTTGGGATGAATCTAGTTGGGATAAATCTAATTGGGATGAATCTAGTTGGGATGAATTTAGCTGGTCATGAATATATAAGATTGATATTATTCATCAATATCCCTGAAAGTGTTTTTCCTGTGGACTAAAATCTAAAACAATATCTCAGTTGCATATTTGGAGGTGACTCTCATACATTTTCTCATTGTTATAAACTTTAGAAACTCATCATAGATATGCTGATGTTGATAAAAGCAACTTGTTCAGCATGTATTATTTTTAAATTTGTGATTTTAGACAATATGCTACTCTGTATGTTTTACGTATGAAGTGAATTATGATAATTAATTGGCCGATTGTAGATTCTGATTAACTGGAATAATTTGATCATAACTGCTGATTAATAAGGAATACCTTTTTATATATTTCTTACAAGGCAGGCTGGCTCGATTAAAGCGTCTGCCTGACAAACCAAAGATCATGGGTTTGATGACTGAAGCCAGTGTTGCGTGTCAACGTGCAACACTAAGTCCCTTAGATAGGATATTAAATGCTGAACTAGCTTCTATCACAACTTCAAACTTACTTGTTTCTTGTAAACCTACATGTTCTATCTGAGAGTGGCGCGATCTTCACTTATGATATCTTGCTATCTCTCTCTCTCTCTCTCTCTCTCCCCCTCTCTACCCCCTTACTAGCTACCCCCACCTTTCTCTTCCTCTTCCTCTCTCTACCCCCTTACTCTGTTCTCTCTCTCTCCGTAATATTCTCCTTCAATCTTTCTTCTCTAGCTCCACTGTGTCCCTGCTGTACACACGATCGGATCCGTCCTGACAGTCGTATCATGCACTCTGTTACACTCAATAATCCATGCCACACTGCATATGCAGTAATGCCCACAGAATATGCACAGCGTCAATAGACAAAATTGGAATAAATAGCCAGAATGCATTATAGGCACAACTCACAATACATCATGTATAACGTGTACATATACATAACTGGCATTATCACTAGCTGTACAGCTATCCTGCTAAAGGTCAAACAACAGACAGTCCCATGCATACTTATAATGTTTTATTCATCGCATTATTTGGGGAGCTTTCTTCCTTCCTCGACATCTTTCAAATAATATAAACCATTCTCCTTTACCTCTATTCTTAATGACTTTCTAAAATTCAATCTTGGGGTAAAATATACTTTGCAATATTTTTTTGTAATGATTCATAAGATGATCCTAAATTAAACACAATCAATCAATTATTTCCTTAACATTTGACATGGTACAGAAAGAGGTTATTTTCCACACTGCCTCAACATTTGTAGTTGTATCATCAAGTTTAATATTTGTCATTAATAATTCATTCATTTTTAAGATGGATTTATATATCAATCAATATATCACTTATGCTAAATATATTACTCATTGCGGATATAGTATCGAAAATAATATCGCTAGTGATATTCGTTTGTCTCGCAATGTGGTCAATAAGGAATCTAAAAGATCACGACGTTTCGTATGCTACTGCAATACTTCGTCAGGTGATAAAAACTGTTGTAAGCAAGGGTCTTTTATACTTTACGGGAGGACCGTAAAGCGGTCTAAAATTCGATCGATAATTGGAACAATAACGCCCAATGCCTATTGGTCGACGCACACGGTGATCGACCAATCACCAAGGCCGCTGGTTCGGCCGCTGGTTCGGCTGATGCACCAGGCCTATTGGCCGACGCATACGGTACTCGACCAATCAACGGGCCGCTGGCTCGGGCCGTCTGCTGAATGGAATCGACCGTTGTTGGCTGGCAGGACGGCGAGTGTCATGGCGGCGTATCGTCCGCATCCAAAATTCGGGGATATCGATCCCGTTGTCTCTGTTGAAATTATTAGGATTGAGACGGGTCTCCCAACAACTCAAGCGCCGCCTAGAGAGCCATGGCATTCGAACGGTTTTCAGATCAGATACCGCCCTACGTCAACAACTTACACGCCCCAAGGATCCAATTCCTCCACATAGACGGGACGGCATTGTGTACAACATCCCTTGTAAAGGATGTGATAGATCCTACATCGGTGAAACTGCCCGTCCGATAAAAGAAAGAATCACTGAGCATAAGAGGGACGTCAGACTCCGTCGAACTGACAACTCAGCCGTAGCCGAACATGCTTGGGACAACCAGCATCAACCAGACTGGGACGGGGTTCAGTGCCTTTCCCAAGAACGGCATTGGTATACACGGAGGGTGAAAGAAGCTATCAATATCCGTCTCAATCCTAATAATTTCAACAGAGACAACGGGATCGATATCCCCGAATTTTGGATGCGGACGATACGCCGCCATGACACTCGCCGTCCTGCCAGCCAACAACGGTCGATTCCATTCAGCAGACGGCCCGAGCCAGCGGCCCGTTGATTGGTCGAGTACCGTATGCGTCGGCCAATAGGCCTGGTGCATCAGCCGAACCAGCGGCCGAACCAGCGGCCTTGGTGATTGGTCGATCACCGTGTGCGTCGACCAATAGGCATTGGGCGTTATTGTTCCAATTATCGATCGAATTTTAGACCGCTTTACGGTCCTCCCGTAAAGTATAAAAGACCCTTGCTTACAACAGTTTTTATCACCTGACGAAGTATTGCAGTAGCATACGAAACGTCGTGATCTTTTAGATTCCTTATTGACCACATTGCGAGACAAACGAATATCACTAGCGATATTATTTTCAATATATCACTTGTGTGAATGATATCACAAGTTGTATTCTTGAGCAGATAATGATATATATATATATTTTTAACGCTTTATGTATATATACATGTATATCAAGTAAGAATTGCTTTTTTATAATTGAAAAAGGAAAAATCAGAGAAAGTATGAATGAAATGTTTCATAAAGACCAGATAAAGAAAAAGAAAATTAGAAATTTTGAAAATCGGGATAATCAACAACAAGAGAAATATCTTACCTGCAATTACATGCATACAGACAATATGTATCCAAAGTAAATGGTCAAGTTCTTAGAGAAATCTGGGTGTACGGCTTGATTCTTGTTTACACATGGAGAAGCACAACACATACAAATTTGCCTTTCTTTGTTATACAATATCTGTGTCACATCCATAGATACTTAGACCAGAAAAACATTGAAAGCATTGTCGATGCATTTATTAGTAGTAAGCTTATTATTGTTTGGCTTGCCACAGTCATACATGATGCAGTTGCAGCATGTTAAGAATGCCTGTGCAAGATTTGTGTCCCTAGCTGGGCCACGTTTATCATGGAATAGATATATATATATACCAATACCAAAAGGGTTGTCATGGAACTAGTCAAGGCCGGAAATTGGTAATTTTGCAAAGCCCTTGTATTGCTTATAATATTTGGAGCATATTACTTTGAGCAACCATGCATATAAGCAAAAAGAGCAAGCGAAGTGTTAATTTTGATGATGAGACCAAAAAGAAGAAAACAATGTGTAAAGATATTTTACCCTAAGTTATAGTAGAAAAAAGTATGTTCCATCATTACGATTGAAATAAAGAGATATTTTTGAATATCTTTATGTACAACAGCAAGGAGGTTATCCCAACCAAACAACAAGTATAATAATCTCTTTGCGGATCCGAGATGATGAGTTTTTACCATCAAAAATTCATACATTTTCATATTAATACCAATTATTTCTCGAAACTTTCAGAGTTAGTATTTATGTGATTTCTAAAGTCATAAAACTATCAGCTTTTTTAATGATTACTTCTAAAGCCAATATCAAAATGATCAGGGAAATGTATTTCATTTACTTCATATGTTCAAAACAGAAATTTGGAACATAGTTTTCCCATTTGGATTTTTTTGGATTACATTCACAAATTTAGTATTGTAAATTAGTATACAGAAGATGCAAAACACAGGACAGATTTTCTAAATTATCATGTTTGGACACTATTGTTTGCAAACTGACTAAAAAATACAAGGTTAAATTCTTAAAATACAGACTCAAATGCTACATTAAAAATCAATCACATCTATTGCATGCATGGTAATTGGTTAGTCACCTGCAAGTGACTTTCGTAAGAAAATAGCAGCTTTTTCAGTTCAGTTCCTTCCCTGCATGCTCCTCTCTCTCTCTCTCTGTCTCTGTCTTACTCTCTTTTCCTCCTTATTTTTTACTCCTCCCTCCCTCTCTCTCTCTCTCTCTCTCTCTCCCTCTCTCCTTATCTCTTTTACCTCCTCCTTCTCTTGCTGTCTCTTCTCCTTCTCTCTGTATGGTATACATATCTTAATTTGATCTGCTTGCTCTGTGTGTAAGAGTTTGAAATTTATAAGAGGAAATTTAACATTGTCATCAGTTGTGGTTCGCCAATTTATTAATAACTGCAATATAATTATGAATTATACTTACTTATACATTTCTATATCACTGTTATCCCACAATTATTTTTTTTTTTTGGAGGCAAGTAGGTCAGGATTCATATATGTTATTTATGCAGAAAAAATAGCTTATACATTACTCAGTTAGTTTTGTTTTTGCACAGTGATAACAGCTTTCCAATGGAATCAGAATGAAATAGTCTTAGGATCAAAACATCGGTGTACATATTTGTTATAGTCTGTACCAGGGAGTACCTACAAAGGGGACCTGGGAAAATGCTCAAATCTATTTTTATTGAATTTGTCATAACAAGGTCCTATAGTGACCATATGGTAGGAACAACACACTGGAGACAATGGTTCACATGTTGTTTATGAATCTGATGCACAATGTAATGATGTAGACATAGAGAGCTTAAATAGTCACAGACATCATATATATCTGCAGAGACTGCATTGTGAATAATTATCATAATTCTCAAAAGTAAAGCTTGAACAACTTCAGCTGATCTTTATGTTCATGGTTACCACTATATGAGATATATTTTTGTTTAATGTCTATTTCCTATGACCTTTAGAAATTATCTCATTTTACCAAACCTCTACCCCCCCCCCTCATGTGCCCTATCTCCCTTTAACAATCTATTCAGATTGTTGTTGACTCACATTACACAGACTTAACATCTTTCTGATTCTCAACAGATCATAGAATAGTTATCATTTGGGATAGTTAAGTGCAGTATGAGGGGGTTGATGTTTTGAGAGGAGGATTTGTTGTCAGCTAATTTCATTTCGGACTCAGGGAATATGTTTGTCTCCCAGAATAATGACAATAATATATTATAAAGACTTTGATGTCTAAGCAACATGGATTGTTCTGGGTACACTAAAGCTATATGATGTGGCAAGACTGATGGTCTACAGTATTACAGCCCTGATGAAACTGTTAAGCTTGAATATATGATAAGGTTTAGAAGTGAGTCACACTCTTGAATTTTAATCCAGATATTCCTCTTCTACACAGGCCACATACCGAGACCCTTGGACAGCGACACAAGGGGTATATTCTGTACAATAATGAGATTGTTCATAAGATATGTTATTGTGAGATTACTGAAGTCTAAATAATATGGATGAAATTACTAAGCATAGACTGTATACTATAATTTGCCAGACAGTCTTTGCTGCACCATTGATCCTATAAAATATTGATGAACAAAATGGCTTTAGGCCTTGCAGTGAGGTGCAGCCTTGAATGTTAAACTAGATAGTACCCTCGCAGCCATGGCAAACACATTCACTGCCATACAGCATTGCTAGATCGATGCCTTGTATGATTCATGAAATGAACAATGCAAACCTAATTACTTTGCTCCTGATCATTAGGTATACAAATTGGTGGTTTTGGCGATACCAGGCAAGACATCCTGTACAAATCTTAGTGTAAAGTGTAACAAAAAATACTATTTCTGTTCTTTTCAACTAGCAAGTGTGTATGTAGGAAAGTAGGTAGCAGTGATATAAAACAGTAGTAAACCTGTCATAATTGCTTTGATGAGGTAGCAATGTGATGTATACTAGCTGTATACCCTTTACACATGGACAGTACAGTCACCATATTGATCCGATAGCTAACGTGCTTGGGAACAGATCAATGCAATTACTATTATGGGAGCCATTTGTGCCCTCCCACCAGAGGATGAATGTTTTTATACTACCTAGATGAGGATCGGTCTACTAGGTTCACCTCAGAACCAGTGCACAGACATGCAAAGGTCACTTATAAGATCCTGCCACATTGCACATGGATGCATGTCTCATCACCTGTGCGTCTACACATATGTTCCTGCCAGGAAAGACAAACATATCACATAGAACAACATACAAGCTGGTATGATATATAGTTTTCAGCAATCCAACCCATGTATTGCTGTATGATGAAAAATTAAAATCCTTTACCATAAGAACCTGCTAACCATATGTGTACATATCTATATATGTTAGTATCATTATACAATTAAAGTAGTATAGGGTTCAATATGTTTGGACCACATCAAGCTAATCTGGCTCTGATTGAATTTCAAAGTGAGTTTAGATGGTTGATACTATGGGGCTATTTAAGATTAAATAGAAATTAAAATCGTGCTTTAACAACTTATCAACGAATCATTCTGACCAATGTTTGCAACTCAGTGATAAATATAAAACTTCATTAATTCAATAGATAAATGTTAAACATAGTGGTTCTGAGAAATCAAGATCTGATATTTAACCTATCACATCACACGATGACCATTACTATGGGACTCTCTTATTCATATCATCTCCCCTCTTTCATACCATGTGAAATCATGTTATTAGTTGTTTATTGTCTGTGTAGGATAGATATCTAAGTTAGATGTTAACAGAGGATTTGCCTCAGAGCAGAAAATACACTTTGTATCTGTCTTGACTCAGAATAATCAACATTTGTTCTATAATGAACAACACACTGAACATTCACTACTGTACAATTACCACCTATGACAACTAACCCACCCTAGACACCCCTCCCCTCCCCCTCCAAGAAGCTAACCCTGGACGACTACCCTTTAGAAAACACCATGAGGACAATTACTTCCACCCCACCCAGAAGTTAGCTGAGAGCACCTAGCTGGGATAAGTGTTTTTGGGGGAGGGAGTATTTTTTTTTGGAGGGGGGGGGGGGGGGAGGGGGGGAGGGGGTCATTGTTTTCATAAGTATTGCCTTGGCTTTATTCTATTTGCCTCTTTTTCTAATAAATAGGCACCCATTTTCGAAACCAGAGTTAAAACATATGATTGTGGATTAATGCTTTTGCATTTAGAAGGAAACCAGAATTTAACGCACAATCATATGACATATAAATAAGGATAGAAAAGACCATTTTAAAAGATAATGTCACTAAACATATCAGTAAGAAAGATAAATTCTAATGTTTCTTGATAATTGTTAAACATTTCATGTAAACACATTCATGTGGAGGATCAGGAAATCTCCTATTGAAATCTTTCTGTATGATTAGCTCTTCATTCGTTAGTATGAAAAAAATAGATTCACATTTATAATCTTATAAACTTACAGAGCCATCTTTTTCACACTCAATCTTAAAGGGGAATTAACCTTTAAAAAAAGTATTAAAAATACATATTGTTTTCCTTGAGAGGAGAATATAGCTCAGTTCGAGATCCCAGAGTAAGAAAGATCTCTAAACCATAATACGTTCATGAACATTACATGCAAAACAGACTCTAATGATCCTAATTCAAGAGTGTACAAGGCAATACAACAATCAAACACAAATACACACTCATACACCACTACACAGATCCATTAGTGACACCTGTTTATGAATAATTGATGATTGTTTAATATTTCGTGGCTGTAAGCTGCCTGGTATGTTTATTAATAATGTCTTGAACACTGCACACTGAACATGTGTAGAGTCGATTGCTAGAATTGAGAGCTTAAATTCAAGGTTATTGGTTTATTAGTGCGAATGAGTTGAGAATTACCAGTCCACATCTTGATGAGTGTACCTGCTGTGTGCGCTAGGCTTAAAGCCACCAACATGCACACTGCAATAGGCTTATATACGTTAGATTTATTTGGTAAAAAGGGATAATCTATCTGTTATCTGCAATAATGGTACACATACTTTTCATCATAGACATTCATAATTACATTAGGTAGTGAAAATACAGTTAATTGCACAGATTCGAAAGGAGGGTCCGATTCATATGGTGTCTACAAAATAATTTATAAGTGTTTGTTTTATTGGAAATGAATAAAGATTTATATATGAACCAGGTAAATAATCAATCCTCTTAACAGTTCTAATCTTTTTCTGTAAGTCATACAATGGCATTGATTGGCCTATCTCTAAGACAATTAGGGCTGGAGAGAATTTACATGACAAAAATGATTGAATATGTACATGTACAATCCCATCTGTACAAGAGCAAGATAAACACAACATACACAATTTAAATACTACTACAAGAAAAGGCAATCTTGATTTCGTCCTAAATGCAACCCTGGTATGCTTCCTAATGCATTTCCCCTGACAATCTCTTATGTGATGGAGATTAAGCAGAAAAGAATATAAAATATATATCCTGTAATATTCTGTGCATTGATCTGAGACACACAGCTGATGAGTGCATGCAGATCAACTGTGACTGACCTGGAAGGAGCCAGGGAGAGACGGAGGGAGGGAGGGAGGGAAAGAGAGAGAGGTTCCACCACCCCTCAAGAGAGAGATAGAGAGGAGATGGGCATTTCCACGGTAATAGGGTACTTCTGTGTGTGAAAGAATTAAGCGCTTACAGAAAAATTAAATAAATATCCTGTGGCTTTCTGTGTTTTTATTTTCATTGTTGATGGTATAAAGAAATAAAAAAGACAATTCCATGCACTAATAATGTCATTTGGTTGTGTTGTCCTCTTTTCTTTAATGATTATTATTAAAAATTCCAAAGTACAATCAGTAAATGTTGAGTGGTGTGATTTTGAGGGTGATGCAAATAAAAATTCTAAAAAGAAATTGATGTTTCATGTTTTGAAAAGAGATTTTGATGCGGGTGGATTACGGCATTGATCATAGTTACGGCGATTGAGCTTTAAAGAGGGAGAGTGAGAGAGTTGAAAATTACATTGGCTGAATGAGAGATTCTGTCCACCTGTGTTACGTACGTTCAGAGTGAATTTTCCCACAATTATTAGTTGTGTCACCCAACAGTTTTATGTGCTTTGCAACTCTTTTGATGAAGGTTGAAATGTAGACCAAGAAAAAAATCGTCAAAATAAACGCAAATAGAGATAAAATCTATTCAAAATTTGGAGTGCAATATTCTGTCCAACTCACGAACGTACGTAACAACTAAAAAACCGGACCGTGGCGTCCGCGAATTTGACGCATGGATAATCCACGTATCAGTCAAGTGAACCAAGGCACTGCAACGTTTGATTGTACTTGCAATCCATGCGCTGACTTCTACAATCGCGGGGCCGTGTAGCTCTATATAACTTCTGTCCAGTTTGTGCGTACGTTCACGGTTGCTGGTAGTTAGAACGACACGTACGCACGTATGACAGAACATGTTTTCTGTCCTATTTACGTACGTGTCGGACGTGAGCAGCAGACGACATCCGATCGTAATTAGATTAGGCTTTGAAAATCGTGGAATGGTACGTATTTGTTATTCAAAATCTTTTTGAAATACAGTAAAAGATCATAATATGTTTCCGAAAATGAGTCATGTGTAACTTTAGTGGTGTACGATTATATTTTCCTCTTCTGGTCTGCTAGTGCTAAATTTTAACGTGTAGTGATATTATTACATTACAGTCCCATATGTAGCTTTTCATGTATGCAACACTGGTAACTCTCGCCGATCTCGCATTTTCAATAGGTGCAACCGCAACCCAATTTAGCTCACGCAAAAAAAGCAACTGCAGTTGCCTAAATCAGGAAAAACAAAAAAACAAATTTATACTTACCAACAGCTTGCTTGATTACTTAATGTTGGTTATCTTCAATAAATTGTGTTTTCTTCAAAAGGTCGCATTAAAAAAAAAAATTATTTTACTTTTCAATGGATGACATTTTATACACAAGAATTATTTCATTATTGAGCCTACACTAAATTATACAAAATATTGCATCTACATTACCTGAGTCATATCATTGCATTGATATTTTACAATCCTTCTGTTAATCATTTAATGCCTTCATGTTTCAAAACCAGGAAATATCTATCTGTTTGGAGTGAAAATGTGCATGATTACTATTAACGTGAGAAAATCTTAACAAGTCAAAAAAGAAAAAAAAATACAAATACATTTAAATTTGAATTAGCACAATGGATTTTAAACTCATGATTTTTTTCATCTTTAATTCTTTTGATTTCAGGTGAAAGATGTTGTGGGAGAAGATCTTGTCATCAAGTACATGGCCGAGTCGGAGTCTCATCCGGGGCTATTTATATGGCCAGCACGTGAGGATGTGTCTCGGGAATGTAGAAAACAGATAGTGAAGAAAATGCCTAACCCTGTCCTTCGGGAAGACATCAGCAGCACTAGATTACAATTTTTCACCTTTGCAGAACTCTCCCCAGAATCATGACTTGTTCCATACAATTTATGAATGTCTTATTACTCATAGATTGGTTAATAATGAATCGAGTCATTCCAACTTCTTCAGAGAACTTGTGTAAAGTCCAGCACACCCGATATCGTCCCAAACCATCGGTTTTAAAATCCTTACAATATTCTCTGACTCTCGTGTAAGAGGAAAACCTAGAACTGCGTGTATTGATGTTAAAAAGGAGACATGATTAAATGGCTGGATCGTGCTAATTTATTGTTCTCACGTTGTACTTCAGTAAGGTTTTAATCACCTCAATAGACTTGTGTGTTATGAAAACAAATAAAATTCATGGAAAATTGGCACAAAGACACAATTATTTACTGAAAATATTTAATGAATGCTCAATTGAATTGATGCATTATAATATGCAAAATAACCCATTGAGTATGCAGTGTCAAATCTTTTTTGAATTTCAGATCTGAATTACATCAAAATGATTGTTATAAATACATGTATTTGATTTGAACTTACTTGAAATGAATGATCATAATTTTGAGCAAAAATAGAATTAAATGGAGCATTTATGAAAAATTAAGAAATATAAAAGGTAAATATCATACACATTGTAGTTAGCAGATAAAAGAACTCTAGAATAAAAGCATACAAATCCTGTATAGACAATTTGTAATTAACGACATGATGTTTGTGAAATATCAATGAATAGTGTTTGCCTTTTATTCTATATTGTGTCAACTACTTTCCCAGTCTTGATGGGAATTGATTACAAGCTAATGCTTACATGTAGTGAAATGCATGCTCAATATTATTGTTTAACAGTCTGTTATTATTGGGCTCTGTGTCCGAGACACATTTTGGCTACTGACTATTAAAGACATCACCTAGACTACTTTTAAATTTGTATATAAGGTTTTGTGAAATTTCAATTTCAATGAAATGATTAGTGTTTGCCTTTTATTCTATATTGTGCCAACTTCTTTCCATGTGACTATAGTTACTATCTTATCATTTTTAAATTTGAATTTGCAATTCAGGTGTTCATAATTTTATAAATTTATATAAATGGTTCATCCATGGACAATTTAAGTTGTACACTGAAGTTCGTTGCTTGCTTTTGCAGTTGGTCAAAAGATTAATGAGAGGTGAGATAAGATTTCAAAACTATCAATTAATCTATTTTACAGATTTACAAACCGTATATCAGTTGGCAAATTCATTGATTTCATTATACTTAATAATTAAAGACCATTCACATTTCACTTATTCTCCATAAATCTGCAGCTTTTGAAGTTCTGATACGGAACACATGTAACATTGGCCAGGCAGTGATTTGAAACAAAATGAATTTACAATGACCTAAACACAAAACAATTTAAAATGATCAATACAATGAAACATTTTAACCTATGCAACGCTTATGAATATATTGATTATGAAATATGTGTCCCAAAACAGAATTCAAACAAACGTTTAGATGCCTGTTCTGTCCAACCGTTACATACGTTCCCTATTCTTATTAATTGGTTCCAACATGCATCAACAATTATAACTTCTAGATTTTATTTTATCCTGGAATATATGAACATAGCATCAACATCCAGTACACAGTGACACCAAATTAATAGAGTACGCACCATTAAAACATGTGTGAAAGATTTATTCATTCAATAATACATGATACATTGCAAACATTCCTTAAATATTTGTTTTTCTGATTCACAAAAAAAGCTATAAAAAAAAATTAAAAAAAGAAGCAAAATCTGAGATGATTGTTAAATTGATGTTTTATTGATACTTAACTCACATGAATGAACATTGCATTTATATATTGAGCAAATAATAAATCAGAGGTAATTTAAGTTACAAATTTCTGTCCAATGTTACATACGTTCCCCCCAATACATGTCCTACTTTACGACCTCTGCAAAGTTAACATGAAATCACACTTATCTTTTCCCTCATAAATATATAGAATATAGATATTGGACAAGCAAAGGGAGAAATTTGATTGCTCTAGGGGTGAAAACAATTTTGACCATATTTACATCACAGAAGTACCCACTTAACATGGAAATGCCCAGATAGAGAAAGGGGTTCCAGCACCCCTCATGAGAGAGAGACAGAGAGAGAGAGAGAGGGGTTCCAGCACCCCTCATGAGAGTGAGAGAGAGGTTCCAACCCCTCATGAGAGAGAGAGAGAGATTCCAGTACCCCTCATGAGAGGGGGAGAGAGAGAGAGAGAGAGAGTTTCCAGCACCCCTCATGAGAAAGACAGAGAGAGGGAGAGGGAGAGAGAGAGAGAGAGAGAGAGAGGTTCCAGCACCCCTCATGAGAGAGAAAAAGAGAGAGAGAGAGAGAGAGAGGTTCCAGCACCCCTCATGAGAGAGAGAGAGAGGTTCCAGCACCCCTCATGAGAGAGAAAGAAAGAGAGAGAGAGAGAGGTTCCAGCACCCCTCATGAGAGAGAAAGAGAGAGAGAGAGAGGTTCCAGCACCCCTCATGAAAGAGAGAGAGAGAGAGAGGTTCCAGCACCCCTCATGAGATGGAGAGAGAGAGAGAGAGAGAGAGAGGTTCCAGCACCCCTCAGGAGAGAGAGAGAGAGAGAGAGAGAGGTTCCAGCATCCCTCATGAGAGAGAGAGAGAGAGAGAGAGAGAGAGAGAGAGAGAGAGAGAGAGAGAGAGAGAGTTCCAGCACCCAGCCAGCCCTTGATGCAAGCTCACACCTTGCCTACCCACCCAGTCTAGCTACCTCACACTTATTCACATTTATGAAGAAATATTGACACAGTTGCACATGTGTTTCCTTGGTGGTCTTTTGTTGTGAGCTAAAATCTCTCACCTCGTAAAAATGCTGTCTATGTAGATTAAAGGATAACAATCTCTAACAATTTTTGATTTGTATATATGGAGGTACATATATGGAGTATCCTGTATTTGAATTATCAGCTTTTAGATACTGCAATTAAAACATCCAATAACCAACCATTGTTTTGGTCCGTATGTGTGGGATTACATGCTACTATATTATGTTTCAAATACAGGTTTGAATACTGAAGTAAAGACATCCTGCTATTGATCATGGCACTGTGCTTGAAATTGTGAGACAGTCGCAACTTGCAAGAAGACTTTTCCATACGCTTGTTTGAAATTTGGTATACAAAAACATTGTCTGTATATAGGGGAGGGGTTAAATTGGATTAAGAGAACTACCATGCAGAAGTATCTGCTCTATAGTAAAACAAAGACATGCAGTATGTCAGAGACAGGAAGAGTATTAAGAATTCACAGTTTGTAATGCATTAAAAGTTATTGATCTTAAGTACTGATTCTATTAAATAAATAACAATGGGTTATTATACAAAAAAGGACATTCCTTTCATTTTCCAATCATGAGGTATGATGTACACATTTTTCTCAAATCATATTTATCTTTTACAATCTTTTAACTCTAACAGTGTAACCAAATTTACAAACTTCTATCACAGAGAAGACTTTATGAGACATGTACTTTTATATGAAAGGGGGTTAATAAGATCATTGAAAAAGAGATTTGAGAATGATTTTTACTTAACACATTCGCATGCTCTTGACCAGTCTTTTATTTACACATTATTAATACCAATCTCAAATGGTAAACTCAACTGCTATGAAGCAAACTAGTTTTGATTATGATCTTCTCATTATGCACGTCATCTCTTGCTGATGTTTATCAAATACATGTTAGTTCAATACATCGTAATTGATCGCATGATCTATGAAGAGATATTAATCATAATCTTTTCTAGACATCTCTTATGTCAATGACAGAGGAAGAGAAATAAAAATGAGTTCTACTCTTCTCTGCTGTTTTTTGAGCACACCGTCCACCTAGTTACAGAGGGCGCATTTTGATAGAGACCATATGCTTCTTATGAGGACACAAATATTTATAGTAGAACCTGTCTAGGAAGGCCACCTGTCTACAGTAGACTATTTTAACTGTATCCCTTTTGGCGGCCTTAACACACAGATTTGACTATACAGAAACTGAGGAAATCTGTAGAAAAGGGCAACACATTTACAAGTAGGGCACGGTAGCTTAGGGTAACGTAGTGACACATAAAAATGTGAAAAACGCAAAATGTTGAAAATCATAATTCATTACACAGAGGTAGAACCACATCATCAGGATATGAATCTGGTAAAAACATGTACTGTCTATATTATTTTTTCCATTTACCTCAATTTTCATTCAGATATGCAAAGAAAAAGAAGTAACAAACACCTCTGACTATTATGCCTTTTTCATTCTGAATGTATGTTTCCGCGCCACTAAGGTTAAACTTAATATTGTCATAAACTTATAATTATATAAACTACTAGAATGTGAGCAGACAATATTGGTTTGCAAAACAAACAATTAATCTTGCAACTGTAACAAGTTATATTTGTTATGAATTGTTGTTGGTTAAAGATATATCTGAGCAAACCTGGAGGATATGCATCTAATTTACACATTATGAAAAGGACAATGCAGCAGCGGATAGAACCATCTTGAATGGCACTTGAGAATAACACCTCAAGCTAATATCAGCTATGCACCATGTACAATGCTTGATTGCCGCAGGTATTCATCCTCCAATTATAACTCTGCTAGAGCTTCCTCACCATACAAGCACAGAGACATAGAGGGAGAGAGAGAGACATAGAGAGAGAGAGAGAGAGAGAAAGAGAAAGAGAGCTACGAGAGAGAGAGAGGGAGAGAGCTATGAGAGAGAGAGACATAGAGAGAGAGAGAGAGAGAGAGAGAGATTAGGGAGAGAGAGAGAGATAGATATAGAGAGATGACATGGTAAATTGCATGTCTTTTGAAGGAGTGGATGATTGGATACGAAGGTATGCTTATTGGAAAATTGGTGGAGCAGCACAGTCATATACAGTCTAGTGGATCGCTATTATATTGGCAATCTCTCATATTGTATGGTTCATCTGTGTGCGCTGCTATACCCTGGTAAAGCTTGCAGGAGTATAAAAGCTATTATATATACGCCTTTGTTGGTTTACGAGCAGAACATATATATTCATTTCCTCTGTCTTTCTGCGAATGCTGTCAAGAAGAGTTCATGCTGTGATTGATTTCCTGGCAAGAAAGGCTTGGCAACAAAGCAGATATTTCATTAATTACAATGGTATTACCAACATCATATGGTGTTTATGGTTAATTGCTTTATTTGCTGGTATTGAATGTGAGAGCTTTAACAAATCTTTATGAATCTGAAATCATTTCAGAACCAGGCATTCACAAAAAGCACTCAAATCACTCATTAATGAATAACTAATCAAACTATTTCAAATGAAAGGATATTTTGTGACAACAATCTGTTTTAAGACCAGCGTTGTTTTCCTTCCTTTCTTGTTATGATGAAAAATTAAAAAAATAATCACTATTTCTTTTCTTACTACTCTATTAAGCTTCATTGTGTATAAAGTACTATATCCAATTTAATTAATGATTAATCACAAATACAATTGTTTTTAACAGGCAATTGCAATTGAGACTTGATAATTTTCTGCATTACATGATATAAACAATATTACAACATACATGTCTACAGACCTTTTTTAAAAGGGGAATTTCACTATGATATGGCACAGAGTTGCCAATTCGTGCAAGAATGATCGCATCTTCAACTAGATGGAATTTTGACTGCGCGCAGTCGAAAATGATGCCTCCGCCATAGAGCAATTTAAACAAGTTTGGAGTTTAAATCTCCAGTGGTTCTTGAGATATCATGATAACAATCTCAATGTATGGAATTTCATAAGTTGACCTCTGTGACCCTTGACCTTTGACCTACGTGCTCCAAAATCTAATCAGATTGTCTTCCTATGGTGATACACACTATCATTAAGTTTGAAGTTTAAATCTCCAGTGGTTCTTGAGATATTATGATATGGTGATACATACTATCATTAAGTTTGAAGTGAAAATTCTCCAGTGGTTCTTGAGATATCGCGATAACGATCTCAATGTATGGAATTTCATAAGTTGACCTCTGTGACCCTTGACCTTTGACCTACGTGCTCCAAAATCTAATCAGATTGTCTTCCTATGGTGATACACACTATCATTAAGTTTGAAGTTTAAATCTCCAGTGGTTCTTGAGATATCATGATAACAATCTCAATGTATGGAATTTCATAAGTTGACCTCTGTGACCCTTGACCTTTGACCTACGTGCTCCAAAATCTAATCAGATCGTCTTCCTATGGTGATACATACTATCCTTAAGTTTGAAGTTTTTACATCTCCAGTGGTTCTTGAGATATCATGATAACAATCTCAATGTATGGAATTTCATAAGTTGACCTCTATGACCCTTGACCTTTGACCTACGTGCTCCAAAATGTAATCAGATTGTTTTCCTATAGTGATACACACTATCACTAAGTTTGAAGTTTAAATCTCCAGTGGTTCTTGAGATATCATGATAACAATCTCAATGTATGGAATTTCATAAGTTGACCTCTGTGACCCTTGACCTTTGACATACGTGCTCCAAAATCTAATCAGATCGTCTTCCTATGGTGATACATACTATCCTTAAGTTTGAAGTTTAAATCTCAAATGGTTCTTGAGATATCGCACTAACAAACTCAATACAAGGAATTTCATAAGTTGACCTCTGTGACCTGTGACCTTTGACCTACGTACTCCAAAATGGTGATAAATACTATTCCCGAGTCTTAAGTTTAAATCTTAAATGGTTCTTGAGATATTGTGATAACGGTCAAACGGGACGGACGTACGGACGGACGTACGGACGGACGTACGGACGGACAACCCGAAAACATTCGGTGGCGGAGGCATAAAAATGTATAACTATCTTTTTTTTAATCAGATTTTGCTTTAACTTTCACCAACATTTTTATCTCATTTTCCTGCTTCTATTAAACCAACTTAATTTCAGGTAGAACTTCCCCTTTAAAAGATCATCTACGTCTCGACTACATGTCACTTGCACTTTTAGGGTCACTGATCGCAATATGTATTGGAGGTAGGTCACCCCATATAAGCCTAATGATGGAATTAACAGTGTGTCCTATATGCTTCCAATCAATAGGTTTCATATCCATGAAAACAGATCCCTGCTCATGCACTTTATTCTATGGTCACATTTGTGAAAAGTGAAATTTCTAATATATAATATTTCATCATGAAATTTGTGCATGAGACACACCTTTTGTTTGCTGCATGTTAATACTTCACCCATACGACCTTGGACTTTGAGAAAGATTATGAATACATCATGGATGGATAAGATAAAAAATGACATAGCATTCAGAAGAGCGAGAGTAAAACCATCAATCATCATCACAACAAAAAAGAGGCAAATCCAAATTGTTTTGAGACAAATACAATAGTAACAGGGAAGATTGCTGGGAAGAAAAGCAGGGGAATGCAAGCCTTACATATTTGTAAAGCCTGAATAAATGAGCTACCAAAATTAAAATCAGCAATACCAGCTTTTAGTAGCAGATAATTGACAGAAAATGGAAGGCAATGATCACTGATATCTGTAAAAGACCGGGCACTATCAATGATTTCCAGGAGTTATAAAAATATGAAAATACCATAATCACTATTACAGTTCAATTAAATTCTGTGTAAATTAATTTTGAAATCTATTTGTACCTAGGGAACTAGTCATGGCTTAATATATGAGCATTTAGTTATTGCAACCATTATGACAGAATCCCATCTCACAAAGAAAGAAATAACACTGAATTAATCTGCATGTAGTACTGGACTGTCAAAACAACGTGCATAATCAAAATACTCATCACTCATTCTCAGAAAGCAATATCACATTTATAATTCTTTGTTTTCTCAGTCATCTGTACATAAGTTTTCCTCTGAATATGATGGCAAGACAAAACTTGCACAATGTTTTTCTCCAGAAGCTGCTGATTACACCTAATGACAGTACTGAAGTATAAGAAAATATCATTTCAATTTAGCAAGTATCCAGCCACATCATATTTCCGAAATCTTGGCATATGTGCTCCAAATCTTCATATGGAGTTATGTCATTTTAAGCCGTTTGGCAGAAGCTGAATAAATTAAACAAATCTACGCCTTAATACTCATTTCAAACTATTGCTGAAAATTATGTCTTTAGATCATTATCATTATTATTATTATGTGGGTGATCATTTGTATTATGTTCATGATAATTATGATGATTCCAATGCTTTAAATGTAAATTTTGGACTGACCTGTTTCTCATCTTTGACACTGCTTCTTGGGGTCACAATGTGTTCTGAGTAGCAGCCTTCAACAAAGATGAGCCCCAAGGGTCGACTGGTCGTCTCATTCTCAAAGTAGAAGAGCAGGTTTTCATAGAGAGCACACCAGCGCTGTTTCCACTTGCCTGTATCAGAACTCTTCTTCTGTAGATTGCCTGCGATGGTGAAGTCTGTCTTAGCACGACCAGCTAGCATCAGAAGCTGAGAGTCATCTAGACGGATTGCTTTCTGCATGGCTCTCTCTCTCTCTCCTATTCACCCTTTGGAAGATTTCTGGAAGATGAAGATTATGGTTTAGTGAAGAGAAGATTGCAGAGAAGAAAATATTATAAAGGCTTCTAATGATACTACATGCCTTAAGGATGTTTACTAAAAACAACTTGAATAGTTATGATGTTATGGCTCTATAAGTCTAAGCTGACAAACCACCAAACATGGAGAGTCAAATATCAGTCACACGCACTCACCCACACAAACTCAACAATTACATAGCTCATATTGGAATGATTACTGAAAACATCTTGAATAGTTGTGATTTGATGGCTCTAACTCCAAGCTGACAAACCATCAAACATGAAGAGTCAAATATCAGTCACAACTTTGACACACACACACACACACTCACCCACATTAGCCATACACACTCAACAAATACATATCCACTGCTCATAAGAATGATCTCTAACCCCCCCCCCCCTTACTCTCTTTACTGAATAGACGAGCATTCTCCTTGCATGGTAGGCGTACTGTAATGAGAGTACATATCTAATTAAGATATGAAAACACTTTCCTTTTTACCTCATTTTTATTTATTCTACTAAGTAAAATTGTGGTGTTTATAAGAAGTTTCCATTCACATTGTGAGGATGGTATATTTCTCAAGTGACATAAGATGAATAAATTAGTAACTTTATTAATATCTAATCCAAATGGATCTGTCCAATGTTATGTTGTTCTAGCTTTATTTATAGCCATATCACTAACTTACACTAACCTGCTTTGGCATTGCTGAATATTCCAGAATGTATACGAAATGGTGTAGTCCAATAATACACGCCCTTGGCAACCGGCAAGGTCAAACAGCATAACCACGAAACCAATAACGGTGGTAAATCGGCTAGATTAGCCGGGTGCGTCGGCCTCGTGATCCACAGACTCACAGTTAAATCAGCTGGATAAAGCGCAGCCTTGAGCACCAACTCCTATCGATCCCCTCCTTGCAAAGCGATTGAAGGTCCACGATCTTTTCCTCATCCAGCAAGGTCAAAATGGAAAAAAGCAAACTTAATTCCCACGATTTGTTTTGCATAGGGATGAAGTCTCCTTTTTCACGTCATTGTCATGTTGCGCGGATTTTTCTTCCCGGATGTTTCGTTTCAAAGTCTTCTGACGAAGAATTTGTGCGCTATGGTAACGTTATTAACGTATGCCGTCTGCTGTTAAATTGCGATCTAATTTATGTAGTGTGTGTATGGTATGGACAAGCTCGACGAACAGGTGCATTCATACACTATTTCAGGTGCCCGAGATACTCTCACTCTCATCGCTAATACACACCAGTCATATTCACACAAGAGCACGCTAAAACAATGTGCTGGCGCTATTGATAGACAGTAACAGCAGCAGTCGATTGCGTCGAAAGACTTGCATAGATCATCGATCTCAATTGAAGAGAAGGTATTAGGATAACGGCGGACATTCTATGTCTGATTGATAACTATGATGAAATATCATTCACTCCAAAATATAAAATCATTTGTAATGAGAAATATTCATCCGTTCAAAGATCATTATACATATTAATTAAACCATAATTTTGTTGAAGAGTAAAGTGATGTAATTGAAACACACGAGAGCATAACATGGTGTCTTTTTTAACCAAAGGCTTTATTTAGAATTATCAAACAGGAAGACGAAATGCAGAAACGTTTATACTTTATTCAGATCATTCATTCTTCACTATTTATGACCTTCAGGGTTGCGAACTAAAGGTAGGTCTTACACTGCATGTTCATGATACTATTTAAATACATTTGTTGTACACACTTATGATAAATGTCCATATGTAGGCCTATGTCCTAACCATATTCATTACAATAATGTAAATGTAGTTTCATGAAAAGTGTTAAAATGTGTTACTGATGATAACTAGATGAGAACCAAACATCGTTTGGCTATAACTCAGTTAAATATAACGTTCATTGACTACAAATTCAGATTCAAGAAAAATGTATTGAAATCTTACTTACAAAATACAAACAACGCATATAAACAATCACCAAATACATGTACATACTCAAATATACCTTGATATCAAATACAATTTATCTTTTGAAAGGGAAGGAGGCTGACGCCTTATTCCCCCCCCTCAACAAAAACAAATTGATTTTTTTTTTTTACTTTGTGTGCGAGAAAAGATATATATATAGCGACACCTTATTTAGTAAAAATATGATAATGTCATATAAATCTAAACAGATTAAGGAATTTCAAATAGACTATATGCCCCTCTGCCCGAATATGAGGGGATGGTTGCCAAAATGATGATTGCTTGAATAATGCGATTGATAACATTCGGGGGTGGGGGGAGGGGAAGGGGGAGCGGGCTGATGGGGCTGTTTATCATGTGCACCTAAACACATATGATTATGAGTGAACACTCATCAAAGCCATCCACTACTTTGTGACTCACGTCGTTAAAAATGGTCAAATAAAACCTCTTTTTTGTTTTGGTCTGTTGATTTTGATAGACGTATAGCGAAAGGTATATGTTCCTAAACCTTTTTTTTTTTATAAATCTTTGGCATTATATAAGATGACGTTCATCCTAACCGTCTCATATAAAGTATGAGTCAAAAAAAATTTACACTTTGCACTCTCACAAACAATGCCTCCAGTTCATCCAAGCATGAACACATACCACACAAAAATGATACCAAATGAGTTGGGGTAAAACACTCCTTCATAAATGTATGATACATTTAATGTTCATTGTTCATTTAATGTTCATAGATGATTTTTAAAATAATTCTGTTTCTGTTTCTGTTTCGGTTGCGTCGGTAGATTCAGGTTTAACTGTACTTCACCAACGTTAGCAATTTTCTAGATGTAAACTTTTTTTTTACTCACATGGTATAGGGATATATCCCCATCTTTACCAGGTACTTAAAATAAACCATACAGGGTGTCCCTGAAAAAATAGAAACTCAAGTTTAATGGGAAAATAACTCAATATTATTAAATTAATCCTTAGTTAATGTTAATATGATTGGAAAGATTATTTTCTCCTCTTTCATATCAGACATCAAAGTCATTATCAAGAAGTCAAGCATGACTTCTTTCAGACAGTCCACAGTGGCAGTGTCATTATGGTTTTAACAAATTATAATAAATGATGTGTAATTGGTAATTGTTGAAAATACACCTCATTAAAAGCTCACGTTTTCTTCTTTCGTATGAGACCAAAGAAAATGAGCTTTCCGATTATTTAAAAATTATATAAGCATTAACAACAAATACATTGAGAAATAGATAGGAAGATTGAGAATGAAATGGGATGGAAAGTAGATAGATAGATAGATATAAAGATAACGAGAGAGAGAGAGAGAGAGAGAGAGAGAGAGAGATGTACATACATTTTGATGCTCCATCCTAACTTAACATGTTAAATGCTGACCAATAATATGGTCACGGGTTTCATACCCGGGTTCAAACCGATGTTATCTTCATTATCATTTTGGTTATGCATACTGCACGGTAAAAACTATAACTTTATTTAACCTGGTCAGTGTCTCTCACAAGTATGTCATGGATCTGAAAAGAAGAAAGAAACAAATTTTTCAAAGTGGAACTATATCTCTTGTCATCTAAGGAAAGGGCCAATAGTATGAGTTTCTACAAAATCATATGAATTAAACGCAACGCATGTCATTTTCTCACATAAATTTGTACGATTATAATGATAATGCTTTAACTCATGGGTTATCTTGGTTATCTTGTATAATACTATAATTTGGTGTTTGGGAAGTTCTTTGTTTTGACGACATCTTTAAAGTATCAAACCCCAAGCTCCTACGCCAAATAAAAAGACAATACAGTTGTTATTCAATTTCATTTATAAACTGCCCTAAAACGTTACCGATGAGAAACAATAACTAGTAAATGTGCTGTAGATTTTCAAATCTTTAATCTATAAAGTACTTTGTATCAAACTCGGAATACGATCATACCTGCACATTGGGTGGTTGTTGCATAACCATAACGACTAGTTCGGCGACATCTTCTCTCTTAAGACACTGAAGAAGATTAATGATGAAAAAAAAAACATTTCACTTAGATGAGTCTTTTAAGACTTAGCGAATGAGTTTCTCTATAACATGGACATTGTTTAATGTGCGTCGTCAATGGTGAAAATGTGACCGAGAATAAATATTTAAAAAGTCTTATTTTATAAATACAAATATTCCAAATAGTGTTATAATATACTCCATGAAAATCAATAAAGAGTTAAAGAGTACTGAACACATACTAAATGTCAATTTTGGCTAAGAAGCCAAAAATCCAAACCCTGTTCTTAAATTAATCACAATTTGCATCCAATGTTGTGTTTCATTTTACCTTAAGCAATAATATTGAGCATTACTTAATGAATTGCTTTTATCTATTTTAATAGATCTGTAGTTAAAATCCCCTTTCGATCTTTTTCAGTTATCTTACCGGTGTAGTTTGAAGCACTTTTCTGCCCTTGTCAGGATCATCGCCAAACAGACGGACCACGAACTCACTTTCTACTAAGCCCGGTGAGAGAGCCTATATAACAATATAATGAACTATAATTACTACATGCCAGTGAAATCATTATTATAATCAGGAACAGTTTACCATGAAGTTTGATTGTGATTATCTGAAGCTTTAGATTAAGCTACATGATTTAATTGTATATAGTGTATATAGTCTTCCCTTAAAAGAGATGAAAATAAATTTGAGTAAAGACCGACTAACGATTGTATGATTGCATTCAATGTGAAATAATTAAATATGGGATTTGTAAATTCCTGTTCCCAAATAATATGTATGTACGTTGTCTTTACTATAAATGAATGTGATTTGGTAATACAAATTTGAGCAGGAAACACATTTTCAGGAGAGGTGTGAGTGTAAATAACTAAGGGTACGTTTATGCTTAACTTTTTCTGGCCAGAATGAGGCATCTGTTACGCGTTTAATTCAAAACACGGTTGCGTCCTTTCTCATTTTTGTAGAATCACCGAAAAATGGCGATCATAATCGCCGATCGTAAACTCACAAAAAGGTGCGTTTACGATCGGCGATTCTGGGGAAGCATAAACGCACAATCATTTTGTAAACGCGTTTAAATGGGGTCAACGCACTGACCTCTACTGCAGACTCTGTACTGCACTTCTCTGGCTCCTCCAAGCATGATTCTGGCTCTGAGCAAGAAAAATGCCCGGAGGAGCCAGAGAAGTGAGCATAAACAGTATACCGTGAAACTGCGATTACGATGAGCGTTTACGATGAGCGTTTCAAATCGCTCAATCTGCCTTCAAAAATTGAGCTTAAACGCACCCTTAGTTTCAGATATAATAATCATGTAACTCATAGGGTTACGCGTATACATGCGTACCTTCTTAACATAGATTTGGTCTAATATCTTTTTCTGTGAACTTCGGGGGATGAGGTTGAATTGCTTTTGTTTTAAGACGAGTATTAATATTGAATGGTTGTCAGACAAAACCTTACATGAAAGGAATAATTAACATTCTTAACTTAATATTTTTATCATTCACATTAACAGGAAAAAGAGCATTTGATCTCAATTTACTATCTGACAGATCCACCACCTTTATTAGTTGGTCTGTTTGTTTCTTATTGACAATTATAGGTATGAATTATATTATGTAATTATATTCGCTTTGGGCTAATCAATCGAAGGCCTGGGGCTCTCCGACCGCAATCAAAAATGTATATGTAATTACCGAGACTCTGATCTTAGAATTCTTCTGTCTCAACTCGTCCCTGTAGCCTTCTGTCAATGCTTTCACCATATGTTTCGTGCCACCGTAGAAGTGCAAATAATTGCTACCTTGTATCAAACGATGTCCTCCCATACTGAAAACACGATTAAAAGAAAGATGAGTAGATTGACATGCAATTAAATTCACATTGTTTCAACTTACATTCGTTGGTAGCTTTCTCACGTTCTTTATCTTGTTTTACATTTTGAGTTTGTCCATTTTGAGGAACATTTTTGGTACATCATGCGGTGAGTGGGATAAGCTACATGCAGGGAGACGGAACGGCTGCCCCCCTGCCCACCCCCCCCCCCATTTCCCCACCCCCTCATCGAATAGACCAAAGGAGATAGGGGTAGGACCTTCTCTTCCTTTCATTGTTGGAGCAATATTTGCACCAGAATTGTATACATTTTCAAAAATTATTTCCTCACCAGAGGGGGCTACGACCGCTAAAGCCCATTTTCGGATTCACCCGTGCTTTGTTAAAAATACGACATCAAATAATATTCAAACCTGTTTAGTAGAATGATGTGCCCATCGTCAACTCCTCTCTCTTTCATTTGTTGGACAGATAGTTTGGTGCATAGACACAGAGCAATCACATTTAACTGACCAAAAAACAAGCACGTATTAAATGTCAAACATGAATGTAAAATACGTTTGAAAGTTAAATTTCGTAGTACATGTAGCTTACCTTGCATAAACAAAAAAAGCCAACATCTTTGGGCAAGTTATGCTGAAATTAGTTTGTCCCATGATGATTTTCTTTATCTCCAACTAGACAAAACAGAACTGAAGTTGGACAAAATATTGCCCTTTCTTTGTGATTTTCTCAATAAAGGTGGCACTTTATATCTAAGCTTCACACATATGTTTTCTATAACGACTGTAGTGGTATTAATTATAAACGTGTGAAGAATCAAGTGTTCAAACGTTGTCCCTTTTTTATCACCTACACGCTTACACTTCTTAATAAGATAAACTTACATCTAATGATTTCTGCCATTCCTCGGGTGTGCCGTCGAGTAATGAAGAGGAGTAAGCCATCCCTGCGTTGTTAATACAAACATCTACACCACCATGCTGAGTTTTGATCTTCTCAAACATAGCGTAGATCTGATCTTTCTGAGTAAGATCACACTGGATTGGGAAGAAAGAGCCCCCTTCTTCTTTCTTCAACTCATCTTCTATTACCTAGAAATAAGGTATTCAAGAGTGAAATATACGGGATTATTGGGCAGAAATCGAGGAAGCGGGATGGAGGAGAGAAAATGAAAGACTACAAAGAAAAAGAGGAGAGCGACCGGAAAGAAGAGTGAGTATACGAGATAAAAACAAAATGACAACAAGAAAGATATCCACATTGTTTTTAGCAGATGATACAATATATATTTGTTATTTCGTAAACAGGCACGTGCCCCCCAAAAAAATTCCAAGATCAGTTGAACTTTTTTTGACCCCTTTTTTGACCTCGATCGATTACATGTATGTGCCCCCCCCCCCCCCAAACATCAAACTGTGGCTACGTGCCTGCTCTTAAACCTTCTCCGACTCTTCAAATCATGATGTCATAGCTGAAACACTGATATTAATAATGTTAATACTGTTCTGTTCTTGTATAGAGCATATCACATAATATGTTATGACGTGTCTACAAGCTTCCAAAGGACTTTGGACATTGCCATACCACTTAGAGCAATCAAGGAGTAAAATCAACAATGTTTTGTTGATTTGAGTGCCTATGATTTAAACCCTCATATTTAGCATTTATTTATTTATTCATTAAGTTTTATTTCAGATGAATAAAATGAGTACTTCATTTCCTAACGACGCCATGGAAGCTTAATCATGACATTTGTTCTGATATGTAATGCTGAGCACTGAATACACTAATGTATGAGAATGGACAGCCAATAACCAGCATACAAATATATAGATGGGATCATTATTGGACTGACCTTTAACTTGTCCAAGTTTCGTGCACATCCTACCACCTTCATATCATGTTTGACCAGAAGACGTGATATGGCCTCTCCTATTCCTTCTGATGCACCCGTTACCAAGGCAACTCTTCCACTCCAACGATGCATAATAAGATTTATTTTCAATATATCTGATGAAGATAAAACACACGTACTATTAAAAAAAGACATCAAACTCATGAAAAAGTCCTTCATATGATAGGTTAGGATACAAAACACCCCTTTCAAATTTGATAGTGGAGGGCTATTCAGACATGAACATTACGATAAAAATACTTTTTGACACAAATTGCAACAGAATATCTTGACATATTATATACTCAGCTTTACAGAACACAAATCCGTACCGCATCGGAACATAAACTTTTGAGTTACGGCACAATAATCTTTTGAATACCCAGTTAATGTATAGACATCAAATAATAAATCCGTTTACCCTTCTTGTAACGTATATCTAATAGGTCTAATGAAATAAAGCCATTCTTGTAACATGCATCTTGATATTACATCACTCAATATAAAACTTGAAACAGAACTATACCTTCCTTCAAAATTGGTACATTCGGTAATCACCTGTCCTCATTCTCAATCACAGTGCATCCTGAAAGGCGGGGGTTTGAATTAAACGCGAGAGAATTATCGTGCTGCAACCTTGTACAGGTTCAAAATGACCTTTACTCCTGTAGGATAATCATCCTACAGAACGCAAATAAACATGAAAAAATAAGAAGATAAAACAACCGACCTTTAATCTTCCAATTGTGTACAGTAAAGAAGTCGCAAAACGAATTAAAAATGCAATTATATACTGGTGCAATAGAAGGGACATAGTTCCACAACGGAGTACTATATGGTTGAATGGCATAATCAGCGATTTAAAGACACGGAGGCTAACTGGATAGGGAAAACGACTGTGTGTATGTGTGTGTGTTTGTGTGAGGGCGGGGGTGCTCGTCCATGTTCAACCTTTTCAGGCCAATTTCCCGTAATCTGATGCAAAAATTGTGTATACAAGTTTTGATTTTATTTATTTATCTTATTTTATAAATTGATATAATATCATATTTTGATACTGTGAAATAACCCGCAGACTCAAACTGTAAAAATCGCCGACATACTTCCCATAAATCTAAACACAAATTCAATATTGCTTCATTTGATAAATACTGGAAGCCATAATGAAAACTAGAGAGACAGACAGACACAAAAAGAGGGAGAGAGAGAGAAGGGGTGGGGGGGGGGGGGGTGAGGATAGGGAACGGGGGGGGGGGGGGGCAGATGCTACGACCCCTCACACATTCTTCCCCAATGGCCTTGTAAGTTCGCATTTCATCATCTCGTAAGACCTGGGGGTGTTTCACAAAGATCCTAAGTCGAACTTAACTCTAAGTTAGACTTAAACATTATGGAAAACCATTTGTAGCCTTAACATAAATATATTCAAAAGCGAAAATTCAAGTATTTTAGACTTTTTACACATTCCACATCAAGAACATGAAATCTCCTTGATAATAGAAAATAGGAATGATTTGAATCAATATTTTATGCCTTATAAAATAACTTTTACAAAATATTTTCATAGATGCCAACGGCTTTCCAAAACTGTTAAGTCCATCTTTGACATAAGTTCAACTTAGGATCTTTGTGAAACACTCCCCTGGCGCTCCCCTTAAATTCTGGACCCATGCCTTGCCCTTGATATCTATGATATGTTCAAAGATTATTATTTTCTTCTCCCTCATAAGGCAGAAAAACTACTAAAGGTAATAAAAAGTTCTGGTATGGGTTCATGAATTTTGTTTAAATGAACATATTAGAAACATATGCGATCCTACAATGTTCAGTGATCGTTGTCGCAGTTGAAATCGAGTGTAAAATATGTTGTATAGCTCCCTCTCAAGGTCAAGATATTAATGAAGTTATAAAACAACGTTTCTTGACTAAAATCGAACGATTCGCTATTCCCGTTTGGAAATTATATATCACAACTACATGTTCTGAGATTTTCATAGTCGCAGCTACCATTGTACGGCCGTAGGTGCTATTTGAAATTTATCAAAACATTTTCCGGGAGCACCGGTAAATTTTTATATTCAATTTTTCTCGAAAGCAGAAGTGTTTTAGTGGCTAAATTTACTAGTGCTTATAATACATCCACAGGGGCATCCAAATATATCAAAATTGTAAAAAATCACTATCCACCCAATTTTTAAAATTTCCCAAAACTTTGTATTACCTTTAAGTAAAATCAATGTTGAATATTACAAGATCTCTACTTTTTATAGTGCGAAATCTGCACCGATTGTTGATGAAACCTTTGATTGAAAATTTCGACACACAAAAAGGTAGTATTATTTGAAACATAATGCTCGAACAGTTATGTGATTCATTATGATGTTGATTTAAAGAAAGAAAGTGAATAAAGGAGGAAAAAATGAAGAAAGAGAAATAAGAAGAGGATGCAGATGGAGAACCAAAAGAAGAAATAAGCAGAGAATTTTATTTTGTTCATTAAACGAATACTCCTTAACACCCAACGCCTCTTGAGGGCGGCATGGATATGATGACTATTACCGAGTTCAGTTGCTAATAGGGACTTTTAGATTCGCACGAAGACAATGGCGAAGACTACGGTCGACGTCCTTTTAATGCACTGCCTTGAATGGACGTCACACGTATCAGGCCACGCAAATCTAAAAGTCCCTAATATCACGTTTATGGTTACGTGGCAAAATATGCAGGATGTCACATGATGCCCATTGCATACATTGTAATAATTTGCCTATTTAACACTCCTTTCTCCTTTTTTCTCTCTCTTCACTTGGCTCTCTTCCATAGCTTTGTCTTTTTCTCTTTGCAGGGGATAAGACGGGTCTTACCCCCTTCAACACCTCTCTATCACTTCCCTTATTTCTCTTACCTTTTCCGTTACTTTAACTCTTAAACATTACCGAGTCAGAGTCCTTTTCAGGACTCCTCAATCCTCTCTCCCTCTCTCACATGGTGCACCCACAAGCTTACTGTATATCTTAATCAATTATGTTCACTGATTCGGCCTGTCCCTTGCCCACTCAATAGTCATGTACCTCGTTTCGTCAAATAGTCACCAACAATCACAAACTCTCGCTATCGCCCACTCATTAACACATTCATTAGCCCAAAGAAATGAATTCGTAGCCTTATGTTTATTTATTTATCTCTGTTTATTACAAGAATGTATCATCTAATCAGAGGCCTGAATAAACCATCTAGAGTAGACTGAAGCATAATCTCATGGCCACCTAATCAATCGGGTCAATGTCGCTATTCATAAGGACCGCTATTCATAAGGTTCACTATTCATAAGGTCCATTATTCATAAGGACCGCTATTCATAAGGTCCGCTTTTCATAATTGAAGAAAAGGGTCATTATTCATAAGGGTCATTATTCATAAGGACCGCTATTCATAATCAAAGAAGAGGGTCGGTATTCATAATATTAGAAGAGGGTCGCTATTCATAATAGGAAATCGGGGTCGTTATTCATAAGGGTCCCTATTCATAATATTACAAAAGGGTCGGTATTCATAACACAGAAAGAGGGTCGCTATTCATAATACGAAATGAGGGTCGCTTTTCATAATACAAAATGAGGGTCGCTATTCATAATGCAAAATGAGGGTCGTTATTCATAAGGGTTATTTTTCATAAGGGTCATTATTCATAATAAGAAATGAGGGTCGCTATTCATAAAAGGAGAAGAGGGTCGCTATTCATAATAGAAGAAGAGGGTCGCTATTCATAATAGGAGTAGAGGGTCGCTATTCATAATAAGAAATGAGGGTCGCTATTCATAATAGAAGAAGAGGGTCGCTATTCATAATAGGAGTAGAGGGTCGCTATTCATAATAAGAAATTAGGGTCGCTATTCATAATAGAAGAAGAGGGTCGCTATTCATGATAGAAGAAAAGGGTCGCTATTCATAATAGGAGTAGAGGGTCGCTATTCATAAAAAGAAATGAGGGTCGCTATTCATAATAGGAGAAGAGGATCGCTATTCATAATAGAAGAAGAGGGTCGCTATTCATAATAGGAGTAGAGGGTCGCTATTCATAATAAGAAATGAGGGTCGCTATTCATAATATGAGAAGAGGGTCGCTATTCATAAAAGGAGAAGAGGGTCGCTATTCATAATAGGAGAATAGGGTCGCTATTCATAAAAGGAGAAGAGGGTCGCTATTCATAATAGAAGAAGAGGGTCGCTATTCATAATAGGAGTAGAGGGTCGCTATTCATAATAAGAAATGAGGGTCGCTATTCATAATAGAAGAAGAGGGTCGCTATTCATAATAGGAGTAGAGGGTCGCTATTCATAATAAGAAATGAGGGTCGCTATTCATAATAGAAGAAGAGGGTCGCTATTCATAATAGGAGAAGAGGGTCGCTTTTCATAATAAGAAATAAGGGCCGCTATTCATAATATGAAATGAGGGTTGCCATTCATAATACGAAATGAGGGTCGCTATTCATAATAAGAAATGAGGGTCGATATTCATAATAGGAGTTATATTTTATCTGTTATCTTTGATAATTATATAGAGCCAACCCCCGCTCATGTGGTGACGAAAAAAAAGTAAAACATAACACACATGTAATCCTATCGTAAATTTTCCTCCTTGTTGGAAATCTTGCCCCACCACCCTGCCCCCGACTGATCTTATCCAGGCTACGCCACTGAGTTATTAAGTACTCCAAGCAGGCCCATTATCCATTTTAGCTTGCTATTTAAGAAACTAGTAATTGTTTATACGACAATAATGTTTTTGTAGAAAGTAATTTTTATTAGGACTTATGGACCTACAAATTACTGAGCGGAATTGGACCTGACAATTGGACCTAAGCCCAGTATCTACCGATCCCCCGAGCCCCCCCCCCCCCCCATCAGTACGCCACGGCGCGGATCCAGAATTTTCCAATTGGGGGGGGGGGGACGGAAATTTGAAAAATGCGCAGACCGTTTTTTCAACTCAACGTACCAATACTGACAAGGTCATATTAGAAGCACGATACGGGTACCTAGAAGCAGGAACAATTTTGGAAAGGGGTGCAAGCTCACTTCACGTCTCTTGTCCGATATCAACATTCCCCGTTTTTAAGATATACATTTTTTTGACATTTTTATCTGGGGGGGGGGGGGGGGGGGGGTGGGGGCTAAAGCCTCTTGCCCGATAATTTTCTAGTTCACAATTCTGCTTGTGAGCGAAACGAGCGAGCAAAAATTTGAGCATTATATGTTTTTTGTGAAAGTGTTATTTATCACCAAGATAAACGAGAAAAGCTTGCTGTCCCCCCCCCCTCTCCCTCCCCCACCCATTACGCGTGAAAGCTTTGAACTTTCATTAATTATTAGAAAAAGAAGACGATTTATTGTACCATTCTCGACTCTTAATCCTTGTCTGAATTCAATTTTCCCCCTCGCTTTTACCTTTCATTAATTATTAGAGAAAAATTACGATTTGTTGTACCGTTCTCGACTCTTAATAATTGTCTGAATTCTATTCCCCCCTCTTGCGCAAAGCGCGTAAGCTTTGACCTTTCATTGTTTAATGCAATTATTAGAGAAAGAAGATGATTCGTTGTTCCATTCTCGACTCTTAATCCTTGTCTGAATTCAGTTCCCCCCCTCCCGCGCAAAACGTGGAAGCTTTGATGTTTCATTAAATTATTAGAGAAAGAAGAGGATTTGAAGAGAAAGTTTCGTATTATGAATAGCGACCCTCTTCCCCTTTTATGAATAGCGACCCCTTACTTCTATTATGAATAGCGACCCTCATTTCATATTATGAATAGCGACCCTCTTCTCCTATTATGAATAGCGACCCTCTTCTCCTATTATGAATAGCTACCCTCATTTCCTATTATGAATAGCGACCCTCTTCTCCTATTATGAATAGCGACCCTCTTCTCCTATTATGAATAGCGACCCTCTTCTCCTATTATGAATAGCGAACCTCATTTCGTATTATGAATAGCGACCCTCTTCTCCTATTATGAATAGCGACCCTCTTCTCCTTTTATGAATAGCGACCCTCTTCTCCTATTATGAATAGCGACCCTCTTCTCCTATTATGAATAGCGACCCTCATTTCCTATTATGAATAGCGACCCTCTTCTCCTATTATGAATAGCGACCCTCTTCTCCTATTATGAATAGCGACCCTCTTCTCCTATTATGAATAGCGACCCTCATTTCCTATTATGAAAAGCGACCCTCTTCTCCTATTATGAATAGCGACCCTCTTCTCCTATTATGAATAGCGAACCTCATTTGCTATTATGAATAGCGACCCTCTTTTCCTATTATGAATAGCGACCCTCTTCTCCTATTATGAATAGCGACCCTCATTTCGTATTATGAATAGCGACCCTCTTCCCGTGTTATGAATAGCGACCCTTATAAGTAATGAACCTTATTTCGTATTATGAATAGCGACCCTCTCGTCGTATTATGAATAGCGACCCTGATTTCATATTATGAATAGCGGTCCTTATGATTAATGACCCTTAATATGAATTATGAATAGCGACCCTCATCTCACGTTATGAATAGCGGTCCTTATGATTAACGAACCTTATTTCATTATGAACAGTGACCCTCTTTTGCCATTATGAATAGCGGACCCGGAAGTACGGGAATTTCCACGTTATGAATAGCGGTCCTTATGAATAGCGGACCTTATGAATAGCGGTCCTTATGAATAGCGAATAGACCCCAATCAATCAGGCCGTGACGGGCGGGTAAAGAGTGAATACAAAGTTTCGGTATAGGTCATGAATTTGGTTCAAATGAACATACTGGAAGCATATGCGATCCTAAAATATTCAGTGAACGTTGTCGCGGTTGAAATTGAGTTAAAAGCTAATATAATAAAAAATAAAAAATAAAAAATAATAAACTCTTTATGTTGTAAAGCTCCCTCTCAAGGTCAATATATTAATAAAGCCATAAAACAATGTTACTTGAATAAAATCGACCGATTGGCTATTTCCGTTTGGAAACTATGTATCTCAACTACATATTCTAAAATTTTCATGGTCGCAGCTACCACTGTACCACCTACTTGAAATTTATCAAAATTTACCGGGAGCACCAGTAAATTCTTATATTCAATTTTACTAGAAAGCAGAAGTGTTTTAGGGGCTTAATTTTGTAGTGCTTATAAAACATTCACAGGGGGATCCTAATATATCAACATTAAAAGGAATCACTATCCAGCCAATTTTCAAAATGTCCAAAAACTTTGTATTACCTTTAAGAACTATAGAAATTAACAAATTATTGAATAGTAAGATACATACATAATTATGAAACAGACTGGTGGGTGCCAAAACAATTGCTAAACCTTCCAAAGAGTCTAAAATTGCCCTACTGGTTCGTTACGATATAATATGTACAAAGTTGTAAAAAGTAGGGCTATAGCCCTTTATTTTCAGCCTTAACATGACATTCAAAATTGAATTGAAAGATGAGCATATAAAGGAACTACTTCGTGGAAAAGACTATGAGATGTCTGTGACTTTAAAGCATTACATCCATGTAGAAGTTCTACATATCACACATAATGACATAATCATGACAAATGATGCATATGCTATCTTACTTTAAGGCCTATTAGGCATATACAAAAGTTTACAGGCATTGCAAATATAAACGGAATTCATTATTTCATCCCGCATTGATTACATTGTTTTAAACTTTGATTAAGATACCTATCTCTAATCATGTATAAAATCTTTCTCTTTTTCTTCTTCAAATGGATATACCACTTTTTATTTGAATAATAATTTTTAAAACCAGATATACAAAACGCTGCCCATTGACACCATGTTAATTATGTATCCTCATGTCTTTGGTCTGGGTAAATAATCACAAAGCAAACAAAAAATGAAGGTTTTACACTGAAGAGCGAAATATGACATCACCAACAAATTGTCTTCCTGACCAAGCACTTGTTTTGATATAAACTTAATAATTAACGCAACTCTGATTTCGTCCTTTCAAAAGTTTGTAAAAATGTTTCAAGCAGCTGTTTATTTTTAAAAGTTGACGACATTACAAAGTAAAAAGTACCTATTCTTGCCAACAACTATATGAGATACCTGTACATGTATAATTGCCGACACACAATTTTAAGCCGCGCTCCATTGAACGAGCAATATCCCTTTTTCAGTCTACAGAAAGAGAAGTGCCAATGTTATTTATTATATTTCAGACTACATCTAAAACAGTGTTCATCATGTTTGGGTGAAATTGGTGAACTTTAATAATTAGTAAAATAAGAATAATTACTTTGTTAGGTTAGAATGACAGTGTTTTTCAGTGTTCGCTGGACGTGTATTACTCAATATCAGACTACAGCATTATTCAAGTTGTGTCCTAGTAGAGTGGGGAAGACAACGCTAGATCTGTCAAAATGCTTTACCTGAAATAGTGACAGATATAAAGATGGGTATAAAATTGTTAACGTATGCATAAAAACAAAGGGAGAAAGAGACAGAAAAAGAGAATATATCTCTATTAAGATATAACAGAAGTTTTTGTCTACACGCCAACATGCACATTCCCTATTAAATGTAATGTCATTATACATCATTATTATAGGCAAGGTCACTTTTACAACAGCGTATTATGGTTTAGTATTTGGTGTCTGTTTGGTATTTCCTCACACACATATGGATACATGTCATTCATAGCCTTAATGTTTTTGTCACCAAGCAATGAGTTATACTGATAGATTAATACAAAACTGGGAAGCACTTGGAGACAATAAAATGATTCTGCTTATCACGGTGTCTTCGCGTGCAACCTAATGTGGTTCTAAATCTAGTAACGTTTTTACAGAACAATTTTTGTTTAATGACAGAGTCTCATTTGAGAGTACATATACGGAGGAATGATACTAAAACTATTTGAATTGAGTGTTTGGTGTAGTCCCGGTGCTTGGAATAGTTCCCTCTCGGGGAACTTGGATGTTACTGTCATCAAAGCGTTCGTATGGTGGTGGTCCTCCAGACATGATTGAACGTCCAGTCGGCACGGTAGATGACGGAGGAATGACGATAGTGGTACGGGAAACACATCGTCGCTGAGTAGACCTAGACCTGATACTTCGTCTGTTGGAAAGAATAATACCTTATTGTCACAAATGAAGAGTATTCATTTTGTTTCCAAAAAAAATTGGGGGGGGGGCGTAACCCCCAAAACACCCCCCCCCCCTGCGTAGGCCTATAGAGAAAGGCGATCGGGCATTGAAGCTTTTAGAGGCAGATGAGGGATTTTTTTTCCCTTTTCACTCTGATATTTTAATATAATCTGATAATATTTAACGAAGACTTGTGAAATCTTGTGGTGAAGCATGACGTTGTTTTACTATGTACAATGCAATCCCATGTTCTTTATTTTATTTTGTTGGAAATGGAAATAAACGAATAAAGAATGGGGAAAAAAGGTCATTATAGATTTCTCTGACACATATTATCTGAATGTGATGTATTTTACCCCCAAAACTAGCTTTCATTATGTTATCCACGAACAGTCCCTTTCACAAGTCAACATTTGTATATTTGTATATCTGAACAAACAGTTCCTCACGAATATTGTATGAATTTTCCAACAAGAGTTTCCTGTTCCTGTATTGATTGTGGTTTGCAGTGCCTACAACAAAACCTCAATCGTCATACTGGGACACAAAAGAGCCAGTCAGAGCTAGACAGCTAATATTTGAATGGGCGTACTTTGCTCCCATTCCATTCCGCTTAGAAAATTAATACTTGGTTTATGATCACCATACAATTTATGAATACCCGATCTTTTGGCCTCTTCTATATAATTTATACAATACACAGTTTCGGTTGCGCAGACAAATACAAGACCATTGATCACTAAACTGAGGCGCTGCTTAAAGTACCCAGCATGCAGACAATAATTTCTCTATAACTTGATGATGAATTATACCTATTTCCCTTCCACCAATTTCTGTATCATGTTCCACATTTCCAAGTACATAATTAATGAACATGATGAAAGTAAATGTTGTATCAAAGTAGGAAACTATCATCAGTAAGTTTAGACCTGTATATCTATCTTAAATTTAGTTATAATCACATTTATTTTTCTAGGATGACAATGTTGGATTGAAATGTTTAATAAATCGTAAAAGGAAATATTATGTACTCATTGAAACTGGAAATAGAATAAAAAGATGTTAATTTAGACAAAAATGCATAAGTTGAATATTTTTTATAAAACAGTACGGCAGTAAGCCTTTCAATATTATTCAAATGTAATACATTTAAGTTGATATTAAACAAGACAAGAGATAAATGGATTCTTCTAGAGTCAGACAGCATATTAACCGATGATATTTACCGTATCAGGATGGAAATCATGCTCACCACAAGAACCACTATAGGGATAACTGTTGGAAAGACAAAATGAACAATTAAGAAATCTCTTTTATCATGACTAGTTTATGCGTTATACATCATTACAGTACTCTCGTTGTATTGACTTGTGTACGTTAGAGAGGGGTTCCATTAGATATCACCATCTTGCTAAACGTATCATCTGTGCAACGATGTCATGCTGGAAAATGATTGTTACCCGTCAGAACATTATCAGACTTTACATGTATCGTCAACGGAGAGAATGTTCATGGCACATAAATATCGTCAATAATTATTGCACGAGCAGAAAATATAGGGTGTTCGGCCAGAGTTAAGGCGAGTGCTATAGGTGTTAAATGTTAATATAAGGGTTTGATTTATGGTTAGGAATAGGGTATTGATAAATCTTTTAATAAGGTTTAGGATAGACTTGTATTCAATAGCTAGTCAAGTTCTTGATAGGCCTTAAATATCACGTAACATCAACAGCAATCAAACATTGAAATCTGTACAAACCAGTTATCAATCTGTATTTACAAAAATAAATAAATAAGTTCTCAAAAGTATTGCTGGGGCCACACAACAGTAAATGGTTGTACTTTATTTCAGTAGCGTATGAAAGATATATATTAAGTTTGCTCCCCACCCCCCATCCTTGCATGGCAATCTATTCCTCACTTTATTGCGTGTATAAGAACTTCATGATCGAATATATATATAATGGCACATTATCAACAACAGGCGATTAGTTTACTGTAACAAATCATCTTTGTTCGTGTATTAATTCATTCTATAGACTTTGACTTTGAACGTAAATCCTAGCGCCATTCGTATTGTGACCATTTAAGTGAACTAATTCTAGCGCGTTGTTGACGAGAAAAGATTCTTTTTGCCTACTTGATTGATTCTTACAAATTAAGTGTTCCTTGCACATCGAACATCGCGCCTCGGTTCACGAGGCATTCTAGTCAAATAACACAAATAAAGTTCTCCCTTAAATAAAATGTAATCATAGTGTGTAATCAGAGATAAAGATAAATTATTTATGTGGAATCGGATTAAAATCTAGTGGGGGAAGGAAAGAAAGTTTCAAAGTTTTCCAGAAAAAGTAAATTGCTGTGTTTCATACCTATATAGATTAAATATCCCGAGAATGGTTGGGTAACACAAGTAGGGATGTCTCCTTCCCACTTGTATACACCTGTCGCCTCATTCTCCACACACTCAAGATCAATATTGCCCTTGACTTCGTAGCCTTCGTTGCAGTAGAACTTGGGTTGACACCCCAGAAAGTTGGATTGGCCTCCGTAATTATTACAGGAGTTATCATAAATATCGTCAAAGTCAGTAGTAGGGAAGAGCTTTATGCCTCCATGAGGTATTGGCATGCTGGGTTTCCCGCAGTGGCCATATGGGTCGGAATTAACTGTTAAAATCAAGAGTAGTATTGTATGAATATTGACAAGTCAGCGAGAACAGAGAGCGAACAGACATAGAACAGACAGAGGAAGAGAGAGAGTGAGAGAGGGAGAGAGAGAGAGAGAGAGAGGGGGGGGGGGGAGAGAGAAGGAATAGGAAAGAAAATTAAAGGAGGGATAACACAGACTGATAAACAACACGTTTAAAAGAGATAAATCTGATATAATCTACCAAAACAGAGAGTGAAATCACCTAAACAGAAATTGAAATAATTTAACATATTGAAACAATATAAAGTGTCATAATATTATATTACAAAACTCGATCCGCAATGCCGATTGGCAGGGGAGAAGATTCCGACACAGAAACATACAATTAAGACCCCCTGACATAATGCCCCTCCAGAGATGGAAAATAAAAAGAGTGTGAAATCTAACGGTGTAAAAACTCTAACTTTTTTCTGCCTCATGTAGACATGTGCCATGTACAATATTTTATATGGAAGTTGTTTTAAATTATTTCACTCTTTACGGAAGGTTGATAAATGTCAGTTTATCAAAGAATTTCCCATACCAGACGGTTATTGCCGCCTATCATACATACAGCCAATCAGCCAGTATATTGTTCTACTAATTGGAATAATGTTCAAAATTATAATGCTGCATTACACAAGGATAATACGGATAACTTAAAGATGTAGAGTTTAATATAATCTTACACACAGGGATGTCCCATTGTCTCTTGATCCTCCCCGCGGGCCCTCCTGGCGCGCGGCCGAGCGTCTCGATAATTCCTGAGGGCGGCTGGCCTGCCACACTAGTTGCTAGACAAACTACCAAAACCAGATTAGAAATATTTTCCAGCATGATTCGCACTATATTGACTTCCTCTATACGAAAAGTAACCACAACGAGTCTCCTTAACGTAAGTAAATTCCAGAATGACAGAAATCAAACAAAATGGATGTTTCGAAAACTGCGTACACCAACTTATACCAGTTATTATGACGAAACTAGTTTAATGGAAGGCGAGCACGCTAATACCAAGGGTAACGAACAATTACTTTTGTCGACTGACAAACATCGCAATGTGATTGGCTGATTCGAAATGACCTACTGCGCCCCCGCCTGAACGTGTCTAAGCTTCTATACAAGCGAGAGAGCTGAAGATATTTTGCGTTTTAACCCTTAAAAAATGCGATTGACGTTCACTTTAAAAAAGAAAATTTGCAAGGATGCACTGCAATCAAGTACATGTCATTTCGAATTTTCGAGCAGATCTCTTTTTCACCTCTCGCTCAAATGGGGAGCAAAATTAATGAAAACCCAGGATATATTGTGTCGAGGAATAAATACAGTCAACCGAATGTTAAGATTTCTTTCAAGAACTGAACCTTGCAAATGCTATTGTTATACACAAGTACCCTAATATTATTCGGGTGCAATATTATTCAACTATTATTTTATTCTCTTTATTTTATTTATATATTCCACATTTTACATAGAAAAACAGTTTATACATATTTTGTTTGTATATTTTTATACAGGCGTATATTATTAGATATATTAGTAGATTTCACACAAGAAAAAGAAGAAAAAAATTAAATATTTCAAATCAAATATAATGTACGGAAAATAAGTACGAAATTTCGAAATAATGTAGAAAGAACAATGTAAAATGTGTGGAGCCTAAGTAAAAAGCTTAGCTTGTATGTGAACAGGCTCCCGTACTGAGTAACACAATACAGTGCGTCCCAGAAAAAAACGAAACCGAGAAGTATTAATGTTTTATCATAACTTAATCACAACTATAATTAATGAATGATACATACTTGGAAAGCTTAGAGTCTCCTCTTTCATGTGATGCTACTCAGATGATGCATATTTCACGCATGAGTGATTGAAAGCAATTTGAAGGAAGGAAACCCAAAAGACATTTGGCAGGCGGTATCTTAATTTCGAAGAAAAATTCACATTTCTAGAAAGTTGAGTTTCTGCCCTTTCATATGACACCTCAATCAGGAAAAATGAGCGAGGAATGACAGAGTTCTGTTTGTTTAAAGTAGTGCTTGCATTTCCATAATTTTATTGAACGAATTCGTTTTCACTGGCTGCCTGCCGTATCAATAAACGAAATTAACAAAAGACTTAACTCCGTTTCGTTGACAATCAGCCGTAGACGAGAGTCTTCATGCATGGCTGATTGTCAACGAAACGGAGTTAAGTCTTTTGTCAAATCTGCTTTTTGCTACGGCAGGCACCCAGTGAAAACGAATTCGTTTGTTGAAATTATGAAAATGTAAGGGCTACTTTAAACAAACAGAACTTTGTTATTCCTCGCTCATTTTTCCTGATTGAGGTGTCATATGAAAGGGCAGAAACTCAACTTTCTAGAAAAGTGAACTTTTCTTCGAAATTCAGATACCGCCCGCCAAAATCTTTTTGGTTTCTTTCCTTCAAATTGCTTTTACTCACTCATGCGTGGAGTATACATCATCTGAGTAGCATCAACTGAAAGAAGAGACTCTAAGCTTTCCAAATATGTATCATTCATTAATTATGGTTGTGATTAAGTTATGATAAAACATCAATACTTCTCGGTTCGTTTTTTCTGGGACGCACTGTATAGTAGGTCTGAGGAGGCGAAAACGGAGTAGTATGATATTCTAGAGACGTACAAGGAGAGTGAATTTGAGAAGAAAAGAAAAATAGAAACAAAGAGTAAAGAGCATAATATAATAATGATAAGTAGGAGAAGGAGTGAAGAAGGGAAGAAAGAGGAAGAAGAGGAAGAAGAAGAACTATAGGCTGTTCCAATTTGTATAACAGGGAGCAAGGAAACGAGAACCAAATTAGTCGATATCCCTTTTATATGCCGAATTCAAACAAAAATCTACCAAGATTGGTTAAAAAATCACGGAAAATCTGAGAAACTGTCAGTTTATCACCGCCTGAAAAATGACTGAAATTTCGATCAGTTGGAAATTGCAGACAAAAAGCACTGTATGGTGTCCGCGCTCGCTCAAAGAACATTTTAACACGTAAACCAATGGTATCGCAGCAAAATTTTATTATTTTTCGGGTATCCGGAATTTTGATGTATCTCACTCTTGGACTATTAATCGGTTTGGGCATTTTTCGTTTCTTTACGGGGATGGCTAAAATCACGAGTCCTATTTCGACCAATCAGATGGCTGGATTTCTTAAGTGAGGTATATCAAGCAAAATATTACGTGATCTTGAAGCAACAATGATTGAACGAGAGAGCGAAGCCACGGATCTTATGAAAATTGTCACATTTTAAACGCGCAATAAAATCATTTCTAATTTTAATTTACAAAGTATATTGGGGCGCATGTAGTGTAATCATTCTTCCTTATCTAACTTTCTCTTTTCTTTTCTTTTTTGCGTTTTTGCGCCACTTTTTGTGTGCCCCTGCCCCTATTAAAGATACACCACTGTCAAGAGCGCCGCTAGAGGGGAGGGGTTATGACAACACAACGACGTTTTTTTAGGTAAATTGCAAAATTAATTTTGCAATGTTAGGCTAATTCTGTCCGACAACCCTATTTAAAATGGTTCACTGTATAGCGACGTCCCTGGTCGTATAAACAGGAACTAATTTAAAAATCATTTTAGGCAACGTTCCAGAATTCTTGAGCTGTGCAAATAGCTTGTTTATGTCAAACTATAATAACACAGAAGCAATTAGACCAGGTCAAGGGTGTATTGAGCGCTATATACAAAAAACGGATTATTATTATTATTATTAAATAAATCAGTTTATGACGCCAATAAAGTCATTGTGAAAAAAAGCAAAGAAACATATCATCCATATATAAAACATCGGGTAATTTTATAAAAAATAATTACCTCCTTCAACTTCCATCATTCTTTGTCTTCTAATGAAGGCAAGCAGTACTTTTAGCGCAATACTGTAAGTGAAAATTGTCGTCAGAATGGATATCAGTACATATATGAATACATTGCATTGAATAGAAAATGCTTCTTTAAAAAAAGCAGCCCAATAAAAAAGAAAAGAAAAAAAAAAAGAAGCTAATGATCGAGTACTTGAAGATGTTCCTTCAATATATTTGTTTCAGAACAATGCAATACATTTACAAACAATCTAGTCTTGTTATGATTACATAAGTGTTACATGGGGATATATGTATTTTAAAATAATTCAGCCAAAATGAAAACGATTACCAATTCTGTGAAACTATAGTTCGTCATCAATTTATGAATGTTTCATATTAAAATAGTAAATTAATGATTGATTTGAACCCACATGGCATTTTTTAATTCAATACAAATCCCCTCAAAGAAGGCGCATCGTATCAGAATAAGAGTTGTAATTCTTTTTTGTATAAGTCTCATGAAAATGCTTTAATAATAATAATAGTTCGTTCTTTTATAGCGCATTTCAGGACCGAAGGTCCTCTCAAAGCGCTTTACAATGTTTAATGTACGTTCACATAATAATTACTCGAAGCATTCATCAAAAAGGTGAGTTTTTAGCGCTCTCTTAAGTAGTTAATTTGATAAAAATTTACATATTACACAAATGTTTGGATAACAAATATTTTGCAAGTAAAAATTGAAATCTATTAAGTATTATAATCAATAAGAAAGATTTGCCTCCTTTTATTGGTGAAACAAAAATGTAGTATTAATAATTTCTATTGCTATTTCCAAATTGTACATACACTGTAGAATATCAAAAGAAATGATGTTTGTATTTGTCTTTATTGGACATAACTATAAGTTTCCGCATCTTAGTTTGATGCTTATACAGAGTGAATACAATGTTAATAGAATTCTTGCAACTACAATGTACATTAATAAAAAGTGTCATTAAACAGCTTCGGTCATACAAAATGTATTACAGGTAGTTGTCATTTAAATAGACATTGTAGTTTGCACGGACCTTAAGTATTCCAAATAAATTTACTTTGTTTTTCATATTAGATAAAGGAAACATCGGTAGCATACAATTTTGTTCAATTTACACAGGTTCTACATATTCATCACGTTGTGTTACTTTCATGTACAATGTATGTAAGTACCTTAACCAGCTGGAGATGATTACATTTTGCTTTAACATGAATTTCTTTTATGTTTACTTCCATATCTTGTCCTTAATTCGTATTCATAGCTCAATCTCTAATTGCTACAAGACCCCAGCAATAAATCTCACACACAATAATAAACCCAATGGCCCGAATTCACAAAGGAGGTTTGTCGACAAACCTCCTTTTGTTATTTACAAACCAGGTTTGTAAAAAAACGCGTCAAAACGCGTCATATGACGTACATAAACCTCGGTTTGTCGACAAACCTCCTTTGTGAATTCGGGCCAATCAGTGGGCTCTCAATAGTGCCTGAAATTGAATCCTCTTACAGCACTTGTTCAGTAGCTCGCATCAAAATATCATGAAGCTGTGTAAATGAGAGAGAGAGAGATGAAAAAACTGAAGGAATTAAAGAGGTTCATTTCCATAGGAGACCGTGCAGAGTCAATCTATTAGGAGAAGAAAGCCGTTTTAACCCAAAGTTATAAAAACAGGATGAACATTCATGAGTCATATCTTGGTGCTGTGAGAGAATCAGTAAATGACCTCTAGAGATAGCACAGAGAGCACACATACAGGTCTGTGTCAAGCTTTGAACCTACACCCGTTGCTCATACTAAGGCCTAAAATAAAAACTTGTTGTATTGCCCTTTAGGTGCCAAAACATGGGTCGGTCGGTCGGAAAAGATTTTTTTTGTTTTTACTTTTTTTTTTGTCGTCCTCTTTGGGCCGATATTTTTCAGTTTTGAATGTGTTTTTTTCCCGCCCTCTTTTGGCTGATATTTCTCAGTTTTTAATGCTTTAATACATGTGTTTCAGAGTCATCATTCCATTCATATCTTTTTCACCTCATAATAATCCATGGTTTGCAATGTTGTGTTGAGAAAACACTCTTTGCTTTCCTGCTGACGAAGTTGGTTTTCAACTACCTGTAAAACTTGCTAGCAATGTGAAGATTGTTTGGAATAATTTGATTTTATGCGTTTATATCCTAAGTCAAACAAAATACATATATATTTATTCATTAATACGAAAAATTCAAAAAAACGGTTGAAAAAAAAAACTTTTTTAAAATGCCGACCGTAGATTTTCAGATTTTTGGGTCGGTCGCAAAGGGCAATACAACAAGTTTTTATTTTATGCCTAATGGGTGTTTAATAGGTGGATAGACAAGTGGTGATTTGACATCTTATTCTGGTCTGGTGCTTTCTTTCAAAGTCATAGGCCCGAATTCACAAGGGAGGATTGTCGACAAACCTCCTTTGTGAATTCGGGCCAAAAAAGGCCCCCCCCCCCAAAAAAAAATAATTTGGTTGTCCTCGACCGCCCGCTCGTCATTTTCGGGCCGATCGTATTTTTATTTATTTTATTATTATTTTTATTTTTTTATTCAATTTTTTTTAATTTATTTTTTAAAAATTATTATTATTATTATTATTTTTTATTTTTTTGGGTGGTGCCAAAAATACCATTTTATGCATTTCCAAGGATTAAAATGCGCCCCGTTGCCAGTTTGGTCTTTTCAGTACACAATTCTGTATTTATTAAACATGCCATTTTTATTTTCTATGTCGAAATGCCGTTCATTAAAATCAGGTTCAGAGCATTCTTAAACTCATTTTAAAGCCCATCTGTACTAGTTTACAGGAGGTATTAGACCATCCTGCAAGGTCACTGGACAGGTGGTTATCTCATCAAATCAGCTCTCAGTTAACATAAGATAAAGAGGATCATGGGGGACCCATGGTCACCGATTATGCATTGTTTTCTATATAGAGGGCGCAAGTAGCTATAAGTAGTACGATGGAGATTTAAAAGGTGCTGTATTTCAAAGCCAAAAATACTTTCTGCGTTGGGCTTCAAATTCATTGTACATTAAACTAGTCTTTTACCATATTAAAGTGTTTTGTAGACTTTGTTTGTTTAAATGCTTGACATCCAAATGATTTTTTTTTTTTTTTTATGGAAAAAAAAATATTCCAAAAAAATCCCCCAAAGTGGGGTAGAAAAAAAAGACACAAAAAATGAAGTTTAAAAAAAAAAAAAAAAAAAACGCCCGCCCGCCCGCCCGCCCCTACTCCAGAAAAGCAATCGAGGACAACCAAATGATTTTTTTGGTCCTAGGGTTGGGGCTTGTGTATGGAATAAGGTCCATAATTGAAGATAGAAAGTTGGTTAGTTTAATAAATTGCATGCTGAGCAATTGTTAATGGAGCAAGTTATATAATGATGTAACCATACAGTATGGAATGTGACTGAAATATTACTACATGTATCTTGTATCATTTACAACTTTACATCTTTGGGACATTTTCATAATGCCCATGCACAACCCTTAGCAGCAATTTATGTGTGTCTGATGCTCTTTGTGCCTTGTCTTTGAAATTGAAACTATTTACAAGTTACACTGGTACATCTGAATACTATACCTGAACATGAGCAGGCTGTTGTAGAATGTGAATGACTTGATTCGCAACATCTTCTGCTTTCAGACCCTTTGAAACAGAACAAATAAGTTCAGAGTAAATCAAAGAATCTTGACAGAACTCTCAAGCCTTGTTCAGATATGGTTAAACCATTGCAGATTTCTTTGATTGATGATGTTAAGTGTAGTAAACTTCACATTTCTGCAGATAACACAGATCTAAGTGAATACGTGTAAGAAATTCGTTGTTCACAGTTGCCATTCATTTTTAACAAGTTTTACAAATAGCTGTTTTTTTTTCTTGCGCCGATTTACCATGTCATATCTGAACTAGCCTTTAAGCTGCTGAAGTAAAATGATGTAGGAGTTTCTTGTTAACACCTCTTTCTTCATAAATGTATGAGTATGAAACAAATGGCAGAAACATGACAAATTACCTGTTTACCTTCAGTTAAAGGTTGGGGAAAATCAGTAAAAAATAAGCTCAGCAAAAAATCCTAGTATATTAATACATGTATATACTCACAGGATTCTCTTGGTAAAATGTGCATTCGGCGGGATCTTGATGTAACTTCCTGAACGCAAATTCAGTCTCAACAATACCTGGTGAAATACCCTGGGATGTAAAAATACAGTAACAAGATTAAGATCATCACTAGTATCTTATTCTGGAATGCCCTTCCTTTATACACCAAGTCAAGTGCTTCAATCTTCCACAGAGATCAGGAAAATTTCTTTAAGAAGAAAGTCTACAATTGATGAATGTTTTAAACAACGCTAAAATGATCTCAGTGACGATGCATGTATCTCTCTTTTGTCTTCATCTTTCTGATTTTATTGTATCTCATCAGTGAATTACCATTGTTGTAATTGTGTATCTTTTTATTAATTCTTGTATTACCTTGTAATTTCTTGATTTGTGTGCGCCATGGGTGCCATTATAGGCAGATATATGCTTGTGCACTATACACATCTAAAATTATAATTCTAATACACAACAAAACAACTGAAGATTCTTTTTTTTCTTTAGCTCATAGCAATTTAAGATTCTGAAATGTTACTCCAATGCAGAAATTTTAAAATAAATTAAATCAATTAATACATCTATAATGAATATGAACCATCTTTGTCAATTTCAAAATTAAATATAGTTAATTTGTAAACAATGTATTGATTATATTAGTGGTTACATACTAATAAGCTTTCCATATTGATTTATAGTAAACAGTATCTAAAGACTGTTCTTTTAGCTAAGACTTTACTTTCAATATATGTGACCTCTGTTTTTTCCACAAAGTTAGATGTCGGGCTGAATAATAAATTACCTCACTGAAAACTTACACAAACTCTGATGTTGGTCTTCATTGCTCTCAGCTCATTCCTTAAACCTTCCGTCAAAGCTGTCACCATGTACTTAGTTCCACAGTAAAAACTTTCTCCTACCACTCTGTGACCAGACATACTGTGAAAAGAGATAAATATCATACTGTAAGTAAATACAATGGAAATTATTATGTTTTGTAGTAAAAGGTACTGACCAGTGATCATCCCTGGATGGTTTTTAAGACATGTATATATAGTTAGTGATCCATACTTAGTGGCAAAAACAATGCATGGAAATAAACTAAATCAAAACGTTCCTCTTTTATGTGACTGAGCCTATGCAGTATTAAAATGGCAGATTGATGAAAGATGAGATATAGTGTCTCACCTCTTGACAAATCTTGTTAGAGGGGAGAGAAAGAAAGAGAGAGAAAGAGAGAGAGAGAGAGAGAGAGAGAGGGAGAGAGAGAGAGAGAGTCTGAGAGGGGGGTTGCAGAGTGAAAAGATGAATTACTCACCTATTGAGATGTATAATCTGTCCATCATTCACTTTGTTTGCCAGCATCAATTTTATTGATTCTTGTGTGCATATACACAGAGCCATGATATTTACCTGCAATATAATAGAAAAGGGATAATTAAAAAAAAAAAAAATCTTTATATGTAAGATTAATATTTATTGTAAGAAGGCTGATCATATGCAACTATATAGGAACGCGTGGTTTATTACAAAATAAACATCAAAATTAATCAGTTGTCCGGTTTACAAATTTTATTACTTCACCTATGGTGTTAAAACTGAAGTCATTTTGCCCCCCCCCCCCCCCTGTTAGTAAAGTGCTTGCTACACCATTGCTTGACCTAGAAATCCATTGATTCTTTACCAACATCATTCAACCCCTTGTCTAATGTATACATTGGGGATATCTGATCAGTCCCAATCGATCAGGTCAATAACCTGGGCCCTTTACTGTACTCACATCTAACACCATCTGCCAATCTTCTGGGTTGCTTTTGATGAGACTAGCTTCAAAGCTAATACCTGCGTTGTTGATACAAACATGGACTACTTTATACTCCTTCTTGATCTCTTTAAACATGGCAGCTATCTGATCTTTCTGAGCAAGATCACACTGGATAGGATGAAGCTTTCCAGAGGCAGACTCAGCTTCAAGCTCTAACTTCATTGCCTAAGTGATACAATGTAAAAACAGAAGATAACTGAAGCTTTCCAGAGGCAGACTCAGCTTCAAGCTCTAACTTCATTGCCTAAGTGATACAATGTAAAAACAGAAGATAACTCAAGCTTTCCAGAGGCAGACTCAGCTTCAAGCTCTAACTTCATTGCCTAAGTGATACAATGTAAAAACAGAAGATAACTGAAGCTTTCCAGAGGCAGACTCAGCTTCAAGCTCTAACTTCATTGCCTAAGTGATACAATGTAAAAACACAAGATAACTGAAGCTTTCCAGAGGCAGACTCAGCTTCAAGCTCTAACTTCATTGCCTAAGTGATACAATGTAAAAACAGAAGATAACTCAAGCTTTCCAGAGGCAGACTCAGCTTCAAGCTCTAACTTCATTGCCCAAGTGATACAATGTAAAAACAGAAGATAACTGAAGCTTTCCAGAGGCAGACTTAACTTCAAGCTCTAACTTCATTGCCTATTAAAGTGATACAATGTAAAAACAGAAGATAACTCAAGCTTTCCAGAGGCAGACTTAACTTCAAGCTCTAACTTCATTGCCTATTAAAGTGATACAATGTAAAAACAGAAGATAACTGAAGCTTTCCAGAGGCAAATTCAGCTTCAAGCTCTAACTTCATTGCCTAAGTCAGGCCTAAGTGATACAATGTAAAACACAAGATAACTCAAGCTTTCCAGAGGCAGACTCAGCTTCAAGCTCTAACTTCATTGCCTAAGTGATACAATGTAAAAACAGAAGATAACTCAAGCTTTCCAGAGGCAGACTCAGCTTCAAGCTCTTACTTCATTGCCTAAGTGATACAATGTAAAAACACAAGATAACTGAAGCTTTCCAGAGGCAGACTCAGCTTCAAGCTTTAACTTCATTGCCTAAGTGATACAATGTAAAAACACAAGATAACTGAAGCTTTCCAGAGGCAGACTCAGGTTCAAGCTCTTACTTCATTGCCTAAGTGATACAATGTAAAAACACAAGATAACTGAAGCTTTCCAGAGGCAGACTCAGCTTCAAGCTCTTACTTCATTGCCTAAGTGATACAATGTTAAAACAGAAGATAACTCAAGCTTTCCAGAGGCAGACTCAGCTTCAAGCTCTTACTTCATTGCCTAAGTGATACAATGTAAAACAGAAGATAAATCAAGCTTTCCAGAGGCAGACTCAGCTTCAAGCTCTAACTTCATTGCCTAAGTGATACAATGTAAACACAGGAGATAACTCAAGCTTTCCAGAGGCAGACTCAGCTTCAAGCTCTAACTTCATTGCCTAAGTGATACAATGTAAAAACAGAAGATAACTCAAGCTTTCCAGAGGCAGACTCAGCTTCAAGCTCTAACTTCATTGCCTAAGTGATACAATGTAAAAACACAAGATAACTTAAGCTTTCCAGAGGCAGACTCAGCTTCAAGCTCTAACTTCATTGCCTAAGTGATACAATGTAAAAACACAAGATAACTCAAGCTTTCCAGAGGCAGAGTCAGCTTCAAGCTCTAACTTCATTGCCTAAGTGATACAATGTAAAAACAGAAGATAAATCAAGCTTTCCAGAGGCAGACTCAGCTTCAAGCTCTAACTTCATTGCCTAAGTGATACAATGTAAAAACAGAAGATAACTCAGGCTTTCCAGAGGCAGACTCAGCTTCAAGCTCTAACTTCATTGCCTAAGTGATACAATGTAAAAACAAGAGATAACTCAAGCTTTCCAGAGGCAGACTCAGCTTCAAGCTCTAACTTCATTGCCTAAGTGATACAATGTAAAAACAGAAGATAACTCAAGCTTTCCAGAGGCAGACTCAGCTTCAAGCTCTAACTTCATTGCCTAAGTGATACAATGTAAAAACAGAAGATAACTCAAGCTTTCCAGAGGCAGACTCAGCTTCAAGCTCTAACTTCATTGCCTAAGTGATACAATGTAAAAACACAAGATAACTGAAGCTTTCCAGAGGCAGACTCAGCTTCAAGCTTTAACTTCATTGCCTAAGTGATACAATGTAAAAACACAAGATAACTGAAGCTTTCCAGAGGCAGACTCAGGTTCAAGCTCTTACTTCATTGCCTAAGTGATACAATGTAAAAACACAAGATAACTGAAGCTTTCCAGAGGCAGACTCAGCTTCAAGCTCTTACTTCATTGCCTAAGTGATACAATGTTAAAACAGAAGATAACTCAAGCTTTCCAGAGGCAGACTCAGCTTCAAGCTCTTACTTCATTGCCTAAGTGATACAATGTAAAAACAGAAGATAAATCAAGCTTTCCAGAGGCAGACTCAGCTTCAAGCTCTAACTTCATTGCCTAAGTGATACAATGTAAAAACAGGAGATAACTCAAGCTTTCCAGAGGCAGACTCAGCTTCAAGCTCTAACTTCATTGCCTAAGTGATACAATGTAAAAACAGAAGATAACTCAAGCTTTCCAGAGGCAGACTCAGCTTCAAGCTCTAACTTCATTGCCTAAGTGATACAATGTAAAAACACAAGATAACTTAAGCTTTCCAGAGGCAGACTCAGCTTCAAGCTCTAACTTCATTGCCTAAGTGATACAATGTAAAAACACAAGATAACTCAAGCTTTCCAGAGGCAGAGTCAGCTTCAAGCTCTAACTTCATTGCCTAAGTGATACAATGTAAAAACAAGAGATAACTCAAGCTTTCCAGAGGCAGACTCAGGTTCAAGCTCTTACTTCATTGCCTAAGTGATACAATGTAAAAACACAAGATAACTGAAGCTTTCCAGAGGCAGACTCAGCTTCAAGCTCTTACTTCATTGCCTAAGTGATACAATGTTAAAACAGAAGATAACTCAAGCTTTCCAGAGGCAGACTCAGCTTCAAGCTCTTACTTCATTGCCTAAGTGATACAATGTAAAAACAGAAGATAAATCAAGCTTTCCAGAGGCAGACTCAGCTTCAAGCTCTAACTTCATTGCCTAAGTGATACAATGTAAAAACAGGAGATAACTCAAGCTTTCCAGAGGCAGACTCAGCTTCAAGCTCTAACTTCATTGCCTAAGTGATACAATGTAAAAACAGAAGATAACTCAAGCTTTCCAGAGGCAGACTCAGCTTCAAGCTCTAACTTCATTGCCTAAGTGATACAATGTAAAAACACAAGATAACTTAAGCTTTCCAGAGGCAGACTCAGCTTCAAGCTCTAACTTCATTGCCTAAGTGATACAATGTAAAAACACAAGATAACTCAAGCTTTCCAGAGGCAGAGTCAGCTTCAAGCTCTAACTTCATTGCCTAAGTGATACAATGTAAAAACACAAGATAAATCAAGCTTTCCAGAGGCAGACTCAGCTTCAAGCTCTAACTTCATTGCCTAAGTGATACAATGTAAAAACAGAAGATAACTCAGGCTTTCCAGAGGCAGACTCAGCTTCAAGCTCTAACTTCATTGCCTAAGTGATACAATGTAAAAACAGAAGATAACTTAAGCTTTCCAGAGGCAGACTCAGCTTCAAGCTCTAACTTCATTGCCTAAGTGATACAATGTAAAAACAGAAGATAACTTAAGCTTTCCAGAGGCAGACTCAGCTTCAAGCTCTAACTTCATTGCCTAAGTGATACAATGTAAAAACAGAAGATAACTGAAGCTTTCCAGAGGCAGACTCAGCTTCAAGCTCTAACTTCATTGCCTAAGTGATACAATGTAAAAACAGAAGATAACTGAAGCTTTCCAGAGGCAGACTCAGCTTCAAGCTCTAACTTCATTGCCTAAGTGATACAATGTAAAAACAGAAGATAACTTAAGCTTTCCAGAGGCAGACTCAGCTTCAAGCTCTAACTTCATTGCCTAAGTGATACAATGTAAAAACAGAAGATAACTTAAGCTTTCCAGAGGCAGACTCAGCTTCAAGCTCTAACTTCATTGCCTAAGTGATACAATGTAAAAACAGAAGATAACTGAAGCTTTCCAGAGGCAGACTCAGCTTCAAGCTCTAACTTCATTGCCTAAGTGATGCAATGTAAAAACAGAAGATAACTTAAGCTTTCCAGAGGCAGACTCAGCTTCAAGCTCTTACTTCATTGCCTAAGTGATACAATGTAAAAACACAAGATAACTTAAGCTTTCCAGAGGCAGACTCAGCTTCAAGCTCTAACTTCATTGCCTAAGTGATACAATGTAAAAACACAAGATAACTGAAGCTTTCCAGAGGCAGACTCAGCTTCAAGCTCAACTTCATTGCCTATTAAAGGGATACAATGTAAAAACAGAAGATAACTGAAGCTTTCCAGAGGCAGACTCAGCTTCAAGCTCTAACTTCATTGCCTATTAAAGGGATACAATGTAAAAACAGAAGATAACTGAAGCTTTCCAGAGGCAGACTCAGCTTCAAGCTCTAACTTCATTGCCTAAGTGATACAATGTAAAAACAGAAGATAACTCAACTATCCATGAACAATTTCAAATAATCATTCCAAGGGAATGACTAAAAGTAAAACTGCCACTGAACATTACTGATTACTTCTGCAGTCAAAGGGGAAAATGCTGCATGTGAGATGCATAGGGATTTTCTTTTGTAAATGTGAGATTATTTTGAAACAATTTAACAAGTATTAGAGTTTTCTCTTTACCAGAGCTTTGCTGAAAAACGAAAATAATTCATTGCTCCCAAGCCTTCAACACCCCCTTAAGCACCTTTACAAATTCTTTTAAAGAATGTGAAGGAAAAAAAAAAAAAAAGACTGGCACAAAATTCCCATAAAACAGTAACATGAACAACTAGCATGAAATAGCTCCTATTTTGACATATCTTATTCCTATTAAAATGTTGACAAATTTGTTGAGGGGTATTTTGTACAACTACAATAGACCAGATTATATCAGATTCTATGCATGCTGAAAGTTTAGGACTTAAATTCTAAAAACACAAGAATACAGTTTATTAATATGACTGTCTATGTCTCGTTATTGGTTTTGAGAAGAATCTCATTGAAATATATGATCACATCTGAGTGTTGTATGTAGAAAGTATTTTAGCTTTGAATAAAAGCAGATGGTTGGAAAGGGGGTGGGGTGCCCCCGGCAATAAAACAAATCTTCTGAAACAATTCCATGAATATATATATACCTGTATTTTGTCCACTCCGCGAGCGCAGGCAACGACTATCATTCCATGCCTCACAAGGGATCTAGTTATTGCTTCTCCAATACCAACAGATGCACCAGTTACCAAGGCAACTCTTCCAACCCATCTCTCCATTCTATTGGAACTGAATGAAAATACACGGAGACAGAAAGTTAGAGAGAGAGAGAGAGAGGGGGGAGGGGAGAGAGAGAGAGAGAGAGAGAGGGGGAGGAGAGAGAGAGAGAGAGAGAGGGGGGGGGGGGGGAGGGGAGGGGGAGGGAGAGAAAGAAAGAGAGAGAGAGAGAGAGTTATGATAGTGGATGAGGACTCGGATCAGAATACTTTTACAAAAAGAAGATAGAGTCTAGACTCTGTCTCTAGTTTCACCAAAGAGATCTCTTTGGTTTCACTTAGAGCTGCAACACACAATGGGTACTGAGATTTGGTTTGGACGGGGGTGTGCCACTCAAGCCTCAAAACCCCTACTTATTTTAAGGGGCATTTGGGGGGATTGTAATCGAAGTAAAGCCTATTTTCCACAATTGGCCATGCAAACACCCGATAATATTGGAAATTTTGAAAAAAAGGATCCACGTTTAGGGATGTTTTTGTTGAAATTGGACCTGTGTTTAGGGTTTTTTGTTAGAAAAAGTGACGCATTAGAGCTGCACACCCCCGTATGTCTTAATATGCGAGTACTGTTGTGTAGTATTGTCCCAAAACCCAGTTAATCGTAAAGTATATGTACCCTCATATTTGATATGCACTTAAAAGCCAAGTTTACATCTTGATAATCCTGCCCAATAAAAAGACCAAGTGCATTCATAATCCCCTTCCCAGGAAATACCACCTCTGTTATGTTTAAGCCCATACATAAAACTACGAAGTAGTCCATTGTCTTGTCGGCTCTCATTCATGTCTGTGTCCCTTTGACACAATGTAACCTACCCTCATATTACTTGTATCCTTCTGGATAAATTTTACAGGTTCTGGCTTTCTGAGAAGAGTTGAGTTTTGATCACCATTTGATCAAGACACTCTTTCTAGCCGGCTCTCTCTTCATCTTGTGTTTTAGTGTGTGAAAGTTTATGATGTGACCGATTCGAGTCTCCAAAGTTTGGAGATAATAAATACTCTGATATATGACTCAGTAATTGCTAGCCTCTCATTGCTTCTTCATTGTATATGTACCTCTCCCAACGCCAATAACACAATAGACCGATCCCAACACGACAGTAGGGACTTTTAGATTGAGTAGACGAGAACACGACGTACGCCGACTGATCATGCGTGTCAACGTACTCAACTGCCCATGTTGACTACAATTAGAAATCTTTTAGATTGCACTCGACGATATACATGAATGCAGGAAGTAACACTATGAATTACATGACAGACAAAGAAAGAGGACAAAATATACAGTTCCTCATTCTACCCTCAACAATAGGCCATTTTCTTAATGTTACCAAATTGAATGCATAGGTCTTTGTGAAGTGCCTCAATACAAATTATTTCATTCACCTGATAGGAATAGTAGTATTTCAATAGTCAGAATGCAACTGCATATATTAAGTGTTGCTAGGTAGGTCAAGCCATAATGTTTGTCCAACGTGGCGACAACTAATGTATGCAGTTAGGATTCTGTCTATTGAAATACTATTATTCTTATCAGGTGAATGAAATAGTTTGTATTGAGGCACTTCACAAAGACATATGCATTAAATTTGGTTACATTACGAAAATGGCCTATTGCTGTGGTAGAACATCCCTTCACTGCTATTATGTAAAAATGTGTAGAACAGGTGAATATGCATGGACACTTGTTCTACACATTTTTACATAATAGCAGGGAAGGGATGTTCCTTTGTCTACCTGAGGAACTGTATATTTTATGCGCACGCGGCATATACTAATACCGTACTAGATTTAGGAAAATCAAAATCAAGGTTGACGCATTCTCGATCGCCGACTGAGACGGCGTGACGCATGCGCAGTGCCTTAAAATGACGTCACACGTTGCAGTCAAAGCTGTAAACGTGCAAATCTAAAAGTCCCTAGTACCCCTCTCCCTCCCCCGGGCCTAAGCCCAGTGAAGTTTTAAAATAAAATAAAAATTGAACTTATGAATAAAGCATTTGTTCTAGTTACATTAGTTGGCTGACCTACATTGTTTCACTATTAGTTTCAGAGCATGCAAGAATATCAGGTGGGCGTATATACGTTGCATAGGTCTTATCCGTCGACCTTCACTTTTCATTCTACAATAAAAGATATTCGCGTCCCGCAATCGGCAATCTCCCTAATAAAGCTGCTACGACCCCTGAAATACACAAATGTATACTCTCGTCAGTCGTCACGCCAAGTTATACTTCCAGTTATAGTTCCTAGCGAACCTTTCGGAAGAGATGAACACAAGGTACAAGGTACAAGGCAGTCTATCTCTGGCAATCAATACAATGACCGATGCGGTGTGAGTGCAATGTCCCATCGAAGTTGAGCGAACAAGCAAATTATAAGTAAACAACAAAAATCAGTTCTGTCAGTTGTCAAAATAATCATTAAAATATCACCTTTCGAATAAAGACTTACTTTTACCCCTTTATTAATCGGAAGCAAGATCACGAAAAGCTGCAGTGCAATGCAGTGGCACACCTTATGGTGTATCAACAAAAATAAACAGAAATACACGTAGTTGCTTGTGGAGTTTCTGAGGAGATCGGGTTCCCTGTTATATAAGACTTAATCAGAATCTGGACAATGAGATAACAAATAATCTGATGTCCCCGTAATCCTTACAGCGGCGTCGCTAGACCTTTTACAGTGGGGGTGGGGGGGGGGGGGGTGGGTGTAGAGGCCACCGATTACCGATATTAATCCCAATGTCTAAAAATCTAAACCTATAAACCCGGAGCCAGGAGCTAAATTATTTGTCAGTTTCCCCCCTCCCGCGCGAAGCGAGGAAACTTTGACATTTCATTAAATTATAGAGAAAGAAGACGATTAGTCGTACTGTTTTCGACTTTTAATCATTGTCTGAATTCATTCCCCACCCCCTCCCGCGCGGAGCGCGAAAGCTTTGCCGTTTCATTAAATTATTGCTCTTAATCCTTGTCTGAATTCAGTTTTCCCCTCACGCATGAAGAGAGGAAGCTTTGACATTTCATTAAATAATTATATTAGAGAAAGAAGACGATTCGTCGTACTGTTTTCGAATTTTAATCCTTGTCTGAATTCATTCCCCACCCCCCTCCAGCGCGGAGCACGAAAGCTTCGCCGTTTCATTAAATTATTGCTCTTAATCCTTGTCTGAATTCCCTTTTCCCCTCACGCATGAAGCGCGGAAGTTTTGACGTTTTATTAAATTATAAGAGAAAGAAGACGATTTTAGTGTACTGTTTTCGACTCTTAATCCTTTTCCGAATTCAGGTTCCGCGGAAGCTTTGACAATTCATTAAATAATTAGAGAAAGAAGCAATTCGTTGTACTATTTTCGATTCTTAATCATTGTCTGATTTCAGTTTCCCCCTCCCGCGCTAAGCACGGAAGCTTTTACGTTTCATAAAATTATTAAAGAAAGAAGACGATTCGTTGTACTGTTTTCGACTCTTAATCCTTGCTTGAATTCAGTTTCCCCCTCCCGCTAGCTTTGACTGTTCAGTAAATTATTAGAGAAAGAAAACGATTCGTTGTACTGTTTTTGACTCTTTATCCTTGTCTGAATTAAGTTTCCCCCCCCGCCCCCTCCCACGCGAAGCGCTGAAAATTTGACGTTTCATTAATTATTAAAGAAAGTATAATGATAATAATAAAGTCATTTTTATATAGCGCATAATAATAAATTCTCTATGCGCTTTACAACAGTCATTTATACAATAAATTACATGATTAATCTAAAGATTTAATTATGCATGAATTAACTGAAATACATATCGTATACAATGATGACAAAATCAGATATGATATAAATGATATAAACTTATGAACACAATTATAGCAGTTAAATAATTACGATCTAAAGAAGACGATTCGTTGTACCGTTCTCGACTCTAAATCCTTATCTGAATTCAGTTTCCGCCCCCCCCCCCTCCCGCGCGAGCTTAGACGTTTCATTAAAATATTAGAGAAAGAAGACGATTCGTTGTTCCGTTCTAGACTCTTAATCCTTTTTCTTCCTACGTCCTCTTCCTTTCTTCTTTTTATCTCTCTTTTTTTTTTTTTTTTTTGGCCGGCGTTTTTAACCCTATAAACCCGGGGCAAGGAACTAAGTTATTTTTCAGTTCCCCCCTCCCGCGCGAAGCGCGGAGGCTGAGACACTTCATTTCAATTATTAAAGATATTAGATATTAGATATATTGCTGCTCCAATACCAACAGATGCACCAGTTACCAAGGCAACTCTTCCGACCCATCTCTCCATTGCACTAAAGAACTGAATGAAAATACACAGAGACAGAAAGTGAGCAAGAGAGAGAGAGAGAGAGAGAGAAGGGGAGGGAGAGGGGGGAGGGGAGAGAGAGAGAGAGAGAGATATAGAGGGGGGGAGGGGGAGAGGGGAGAGAGCGTTATGATAGTAGATGAGGACTCGGATCAGAATACTTTTACAAAAAGAAAATAGAGTCTAGACTCTGTCTCTAGTTTCACCAAAGTGATCTCTTTGGTTTCACTTAGAGCTGCAACACACAAGGGGTACTGAGATTTGGTTTGGACGGGGGTGTGCCACTCAAGCCTCAAAACCCCTACTCATTTTTATGGGGCATTTGGGGGGATTGTAATCGAAGTAAAGCCTATTTTTCACTTTGACAATGGCCATGCAAACACCCGATAATATTGGAAATTTTGAAAGCAACGGATCCACGTTTAGGGATGTTTTTGTTGAAATTGGACCTGTGTTTAGGGTTTTTTGTTAGAAAAAGTGACCCATTAGAGCGGAACACCCCCGTATGTCTTAATATGCGAGTACCCCTCCCCCTCCCCCGGGCCTAAGCCCAGTGAAGTTTTAAAATAAAATAAAAATTGAACTTATGAATAAAGTATTTGTTCTAGTTACATTAGTTGGCTGACCTACATTGTTTCACTATTAGTTTTAGAGCATGCACGAATATCAGGTGGGCGTATATACGTTGCATAGGTCTTATCCGTCGACCTTCACTTTTCATTCTACAATAAAAGATATTCGCGTCCCGCAATCGGCAATCTCCCTAATAAAGCTGCTACGACCCCTGAAATACACAAATGTATACTCTCGTCAGTCGTCACGCCAAGTTATACTTCCAGTTATAGTTCCTAGCGAACCTTTCGGAAGAGATGAACACAAGGTACAAGGTACAAGGCAGTCTATCTCTGGCAATCAATACAATGACCGATGCGGTGTGAGTGCAATGTCCCATCGAAGTTGAGCGGACAAGCAAATTATAAGTAAACAACAAAAATCAGTTCTGTCAGTTGTCAAAATAATCATTAAAATATCACCTTTCGAATAAAGACTTACTTTTACCCCTTTATTAATCGGAAGCAAGATCACGAAAAGCTGCAGTGCAATGCAGTGGCACACCTTATGGTGTATCAACAAAAATACACGTAGTTGCTTGCGAAGTTTCTGAGGAGATCGGGTTCCATGTTATATAAGACTTGATCAGAATCTGGACAATGAGATAACAAATAATCTGATGTCCCCGTAATCTTTACAGCGGCGTCGCTAGACCTTTTACAGTGGGGGGGGGGGGGGGGGGGGGGTGTAGAGGCCACCGATTACCGACAAATATATTAATCCCAATGTCTAAAAATCTAAACCTATAAACCCGGAGCCAGGAGCTAAATTATTTGTCAGTTTCCCCCCTCCCGCGCGAAGCGAGGAAACTTTGACATTTCATTAAATTATTAGAGAAAGAAGACGATTAGTCGTACTGTTTTCGACTTTTATTACTTGTCTGAATTCATTCCCCACCCCCCTCCAGCGCGGAGCACGAAAGCTTCGCCGTTTCATTAAATTATTGCTCTTAATCCTTGTCTGAATTCCCTTTTCCCCTCACGCATGAAGCGCGGAAGTTTTGACGTTTTATTAAATTATAAGAGAAAGAAGACGATTTTAGTGTACTGTTTTCGACTCTTAATCCTTTTCCGAATTCAGGTTCCGCGGAAGCTTTGACAATTCATTAAATAATTAGAGAAAGAAGCAATTCGTTGTACTATTTTCGATTCTTAATCATTGTCTGATTTCAGTTTCCCCCTCCCGCGCTAAGCACGGAAGCTTTTACGTTTCATAAAATTATTAAAGAAAGAAGACGATTCGTTGTACTGTTTTCGACTCTTAATCCTTGCTTGAATTCAGTTTTCCCCTCCCGCTAGCTTTGACTGTTCAGTAAATTATTAGAGAAAGAAAACAATTCGTTGTACTGTTTTTGACTCTTTATCCTTGTCTGAATTAAGTTCCCCCCCGCCCCCTCCCACGCGAAGCGCGGAAAATTTGACGTTTCATTAATTATTAAAGAAAGTATAATGATAATAATAAAGTCATTTTTATATAGCGCATAATAATAAATTCTCTATGCGCTTTACAACAATCAGTTATACAATAAATTACATGATTAATCTAAAGATTTAATTATGCATGAATTAACAGAAATACATATCGTATACAATGATGACAAAATCAGATATAATATAAATGATATAAACTTATGAACACAATTATAGCAGTTAAATAATTACGATCTAAAGAAGACGATTCGTTGTACCGTTCTCGACTCTAAATCCTTATCTGAATTCAGTTTCCTGCCCCCCCCCCGTCCCGCGCGAGCTTTGACGTTTCATTAAAATATTAGAGAAAGAAGACGATTCGTTGTACCGTTCTAGACTCTTAATCCTTTTTCTTCCTACGTCCTCTTCCTTTCTTCTTTTTATCTCTCTTTTTTTTGGGGGGGGGGCCGGCTTTTTTTTAAGCGCAGTAAATGTGAGTTTTATTTACAAAATCTAAAAAGTATGTTTTTATGTCCATTTAGCAAGAGTATTGGAAAGTTGGAAACAATTCAAATTCATTAAAAGGCATCGTATAAATGCTGAATCTTAGATGATGGCCCTACGTCAGTGGCGGATCCAGGAATTTCTTACGGGGGGGGGGGGGGGGCACAAAATCGCATGGGGTGAAATATAAGAAAAACGATGGAGCGAAACGATAGAGCGAGGCGTCAGCGGCGAGGGAGCGGAGCAACCAAGCGGCGGTTGGTTTTATTTGGTAGGCATTGGTAGAAAACATTTGCAATTTTAGAACCACATTAGGCGCATTTTTAGGCACTTCCTGGAGTAATATGACGTAAAATTGCTTCTCCTACCCCCTTCAAGAGTAGGGATCTTTTGAAAATTGAGAACCACATTAGGTGCAATAATGTCCACCGGCACTTAAAACGAGGGCTTCTGATTGGTTAGAACTTAGAGAAAAGTGATCTGTCATGTCGCCAGACGTTGTATATGCTTCGTTGCTGCACAATGCACAAAGACGGTGGTCTGATACTTCACCACGTAGTACTTGCAAATATTATCTCGAGCGTCTAAACTGTGTTGTAATCATGGGCGTCGCTAGATCTTTTTCAGTGTGTGTGGGGGGGGGGAGGGCTGTAGAGGCAACCGATTTCCGACAAAACTAGCCACTAATTACCGAAAAATATATGAATGCCATTATGCCAATCTCCCAATGTCTACATATTTAACCCTATAAACCCGGGGCCAGGAACTAAGTTATTTTTCAGTTCCCCCCTCCCGCGCGAAGCGCGGAGGCTGAGACACTTCATTTCAATTATTAAAGAAAGAAGACGATTCGTTGTACCGTTCTCGACTCTTAATCCTTGTCTGAATTTAGTTTCCCCCTCCCGCGCGAAGCGCGGAAGCTCTGACGTTTCATTAAATTATGAGAGAAAGAAGATGATTCGTTGAACTATTTTCGACTAATCCTTGTCTGAATTCAGTTTCCTCCTCCTGCGCGAAAGCTTTGCCGTTTCATTAAATTATTAGAGAAATAAGACAATTTGTTGTACCGTTCTCTACCCTTAATCCTTGTCTGAATTCATTTCTCCCCTCCCGCGCGAAGCGCTGAAGCTTTGAAGTTTCACTGAATTATTAGAGAAAGAAGACGATTCGTTGTATCTCTTAATCATTGTCTAAATTTTCAAAAATGTTTTTTGTCCGATAAAAAGTCACCGTTCGTAGGGAGAAAAAGAATTGCCGGCCGACCGGCATGATACATTTCACCGACTTTAAAGTACACGAGGATCGAGCAAGAATACCGACACAGCGGACCCAACACAGCAACACAATAATCTATGCGTATCTTTCTTGCTCCCCGAAGTGGCTAATCCACCCAACATCCCCCTCTCTCTCTTACCCCCACCTCTCTCCTCTCTTTCACCCCTATTTCTTCCCTTATCTCTCCTTTTTCCTTTTCTTTCTTTTCCTTTCTTTCTTCTCACTTCTCTTTCCTTTCCCTCTCATTCCCCCTTCCCTTTTCTCATTTTTCTCGACAGCAGCGCAATTTTACCGCCAATATCCTGACAGGGGGGGGGGGGGGTGTCACACCCCCACACATCCCCTTTAGCGACGCTCCTGATTGTTATCCCATTATTCTTTTAAAAGAAATGTAATTCCTCATGCTCTCGCACCTCTTCTCTTACCTTTCTCCTTTAACTCACAAAAATCCTCTCTTTCCCCCCTTTTTTTCATCTCTTTTTTTTTTTGGTTCTTCTTGTGCTTTTTTTTTGGGGGGGGGGGGGCTGGCTACACGCCTGACAAGAGGGACCCCATATTATGCACAATTGCAAAATTGCGTGCCCCCCGCCTCTTTCCTGATAAAAACTACCTTTTTATAATATCATCCACCTTTCTTTCTTTTCCCTTCTCATTATTCTCCTCGCTCTCTCTTCCCCTTTCTTCCTTTCCGTCCCCTTTTCCCCCATCCCCTTTACTCTCCTCCCTCATTTCTTTTTTCTTTCTCTTTTCCTTTTCTTTCTTTTCCCCTTCCTTTTTCTTCTTTTTATTTTTCTCCTTTCCCCTTTTCCCCCACTTTTTTTTACGGGGGGGGGGGGGGGGCACGTGCCCCCTGAATACGCCACTGTCATGACAATTATATTTTCTTTTTTCCTTTGGCTTGGCTATTTAAAGTAATTGATTCTTTATATTTCGTACGGCCTTCAATAACTATAGCATGTATTTTCTGTGTTTGCTTTGAATTTATCATGTCTTGAATTAATTAAAGTTTAACTTTTCTAAACTTGCAGGCATATGTATGTTTACATTCCGTATTTTTCCTGTGTTCTATATTTATCATTATATCCTGCCCCCTTGTTGCTACGAGGGCTAGATATCCCACGGCATTTTTGTAAACTTTAATTTTGTTGCACTATATAGACCTTATCAGACCCCCTTACCCATCACCACCACCATTACCCTCGCCCCAACAAACAAAAAAGAGACAATAAATGTTTGGTTCATTTTCGGATTGCAGTACCTCTTTGTACGCTACATGACGCGAAAACATCCAAGGTCCGCAAGTGTTCAAGCTCCTATCCCCCAAACAAAACACAATTCTAAAGTGCCCCCCCCCCCCTCTCTTGGCAGTAACTAGGCTCATGATGGTCCGACCCAACCCCCTCTATATAATTTGTAGGTCCATAAGTCCTACTAAAAGCTACTTTCTACAAAAACGTTATTGTCGTATATAAACAATCACTATTTTCTAAAATAGCAAACTCAGTCCTTATGATAATGGGCCTGCTTGATTTAGTGGCGTAGCCTGGATAAGATCAGTCAGGGGCAGGGTATTGGGGCAAGATTTTCCACAAGGAGGACAAATTACGATAGGATTTTAATTATGTGTGTTATGTTTTACTTCTTTTTTTCGTCACCACAGAATCGGGGGATTTCTCTTTATAATTATCAAATATAAAAGGTGAAATATACCTACTTAAGAAAAAGAGAGATATTCAGGGCAATTTGTCGCCCCTACCCCCACATGTACGCCAAACCCGTGGGGGTGTCCTCCGTCCAATATTTTCTTTTATTATTACGATTTTGTTTATTGCTACATGTAATTAGGCCTATTTAATTTGTATGAATAACGATCGACCCTCATTTTGTATTATGAATAGCGACCTTCACTCCTTATTATGAATAGCGACCCTCATTTCATATTATGAATAGCGACCCTCTACCCCTATTATGAATAGCGACCCTCATTTCGTATTATGAATAGCGACCCTCATTTCGTATTATGAATAGCGACCCTCATTTCATATTATGAATAGCATCCCTGTCGTCGTATTATGAATAGCGACCTTCTCCTCGTATTATGAGTAGCGACCCTCAGCTCTTATTTATATGATTGTATGTTTGATGTAAACTTGCATTTTTAGTCTTACCTTGAAACTTTATTTGAATCTTGAAATAGCAACCTTCATTTCGTATTGTGAATAGCAACCCTCTCCTCGTATTATGAAAAGCGATCTATATTTCGTTTGATGAATAGCGACCCTCTACTCCTATTATTAATATCCACCCTCGTTTTGTATTAAGTATAAAGACCCTCTCCTCGTTTTAATAATACAACCCTCTTCTCGTATGAATAGAGACCCTCATTTCATATTATAGTGGTCCTAATTATGAGTAGTGACCCCAAAACGGTCCTTATATCTATGAATAGTGGCCCTCTTCTCCTATTATGAATACTGGTCCTTCAGGTATGCGAAGTTACACGTTATGAATAGTGGACCTTATGAAAAGCGACCAGAACCCCAAAAGTTACCCCTAGGACAACCCCCCCCCCCCGAGGACAATCCGCCCCAGAATATTACCTCTAGGATAATTACCCCTAGGATAATTACCCCTAGGACAATCATCCCACTCCTGAAAAATACTCCCTAGGACTACCCTCCAGAGGACAATTACCCCCCCCCCCCCACCCCCAAATAAATTCTGGATCCATTAAAACTAACTTATTATCAGGGTGGATTTCCCTATTAATGAACAGGAGGGTAATTTCTTTTTTGGAGGGGGGGGTTGCAGGAGTGGGGGAGGGGGAGGGGGGGGGGGGGTTGCAGGAGTGGGGGAGGGGGAGGGGGGGGGGGGGGTAATTGTCCTAGGGGATAATTTTCCAGGAGGGGATTGTCCAGGGGGTAATATTTCTCTCAAATCAAGCCTGTAGTATGTGCGTGCTGTCCAAATAGATTTCTATCGCATTTGATCAATAATGAAATAAACATCAACTTGAATTAGAGTAAATAGTAAATACTTCAGTTTATCATGAATATATTGAAAATCATGGGTTTTTAAGAAAAGACTGCTATCAACGATTGAACTGATGTATTTATATTTATTTCATGTTTATTTGTTGTTGCATACACTCATGTCAAGTCTTGTTCTTGGAATGCCTGAAAGGGAGACATGAAGTTTTGTGATGAATTCTTCTACAGTTTGGTCCACGGTTGAAGTTAGCAAATTGGGTAATGTACAATTTCGACTCTGAAAATGTTTTCATCAGAGCATGTGTTTACAACTAAACAAGACACTCACCAAAATATGACCTTTAACCCTATAGAAGGTGGACACTGAGAGAAGCATCACTAAAAACATCAGGCATCCATATTTGACCATGATACAATATTTTAATTTTTGTATTATTTATTTATTGGTATGTAATGATCGACCAGCAGCACAAGGCTGAAAGGGTCAATTTACAAAGGTACATTGATGTATATACATATACATGTACATTAGTATTAAAAAACATAGTAAATAAATCAGTAACATATTGACAATACACCTCTGTATAAAATTTGATCATTCTGTCCAAAAATGTGGCCGGTATACAGTACACAGAAGAAATGAGACATGGCAGCGTTGCAGATACTACCAGTGAATAACAGACAGTGTACATGTACTTAGTCGTTAATCACTGGACCCCACTGGAAATAAGCTCTCGAGCTTTCGTGGGTTATCCTGTTCAAGCTGACTTATTTCTGATCTGTTATTATTGTATATTGTTGTATACTGGAAGCTTGTCGAATAAAAAAATAATCAATCAATCTGTTTTACCCCTTAAATGGCCCATGACATCGAAATACAAGTGTATTACTGTTGGTTTGCAGTCCTGCATACATCTCATATTTTGATATGTAAACTTCTGAATTTGTTTCATAGACTTTTAAATATTTTTGTAAACATTTAGTTTTTTCAAACTTGCTAAGCTCCACCCCAAAAACCTCCAGATCTCATTCCTCTTGTGACATCATCTGTCAGTCATCAATGAGCCAACTTGAGAAAGTGGTATGTATCTTTGCCGAAGTCGACCACCTGTTACAATACGTAATACAATAGCAACCTCTGTACTTAACCTCTTTAGTCAATACGATTTCCAGCAATTGTTTGACACAGTGAACAACTAAACATACTTTAGTCATGCAGTGAAAATGATCAATTGATTCCATGATATGATTGTCATTTTTTTGTTTAGTTTCAGAATCATAGTAATTTCATGTGATGAATAAGACTGACACTTGACACTTCATAAAACAGGGAAGGGGGGGGGGGGGGCTGCAGCTCCCCCTCACTTTTCAAGTCAACGTGTACAATACAACGGGCTGGAATAAAATGACATGCTCCTTTTCATGTTCAGGCCCCCTTTTTCAAAAATGCTCCTGGACTAAAGTACACTTTTATAAATACTGGTCAAAGACACACAAAAATAGAAAGTAATACATCAATTGATATAAAAAAATGATTTAGTAATTGTATTTCTCAATAAAAATCTATGATATTTCTTGTATTTGTATCTGTTCTGACAGTGTAACAAAAGTGTGAGCACATAGGTGAAGGCTCTTTTCTCTTATACACAACATCCAGGCTTCAATCCTTGCCCATTACTGACATCCCATATTTGTTCCTCCTGACCGACCAAGGTGGCGTACCTGGTAATGCTAGGGTTATAATGATTACAGGACCTGCAGGAGGAGCAGTGTCAATACTCATGTGGCTATTCTGGTTGAATAAGTCCAAATCTTAGTAAGCAAATTAGAGCACCTTTTTCTTGATATTAAAATACTAAACATAAACATATATATCATCATGAATAATTTAATATACAAAGTATACATATTTACCTCATTTGCCTGCTGACAAATGCCAGATGTCTAGAACTAGGTGTAAAAAAATAAACATTTGGTAATTATATCTAATCACTCAAAACAGTTGAACAATGTCAAGACTACTCTTTCACTCTTTATATATTCATGTTTTGGACTAACTTCTTGAATCATTATGTCATTAAGAAAAATATGGTAAAGGATGTTAAAGACAATTACAAAAATAGTTATGAGGAAAATAAACAGTTACATTTGATTACACTGTAAATATGGAGAAACATACTGGTTGGCTGTTAGATTATATTGCTGGTTGTAGCCAAGCTGGTTTCCATCTCATAATATGATGATCTTACAGTATACTGTGCTTGCTTGATGTTGTATAGTACTGCTCTATTTTACTTGTTCGGTTGGGCGTAGCAATATGTCATGGATCTAAAAATGGATACAAAAGAGAAAAACACTCATTAGTTACTAGCATAATAGAAATGTGACATTAGAGAAATACAGAGAATTAATTCAAGTACATGTATTAGCAAGGCATGCAAAGTCGGGTTATTAATTTGTATTTTCTCTTTTTTTACTGAAAATGAAAGTGGTTGAAATATAAATCTTGCAAATATCACTGATTTAAGAGGAGAAAACTGGTAATATCATCATACCTGCCAACATTAGAAAATAGGAAATCTGTACCCTTAACAGGCGATCGCACTGTCTTACCATGACCATGTATGCAGTGGCAGTGTAAGTGGCAATTCGCGGTAAATCTGTACAAAAAAGCGAATACAAAATTCGCTTTTCGGCCTTGCAGCCATACAACACCGGCAATACGTAAACTCTCAAATTGCAGCATGTGGTAAAACAAGCCAAATTTGGCTTTAACAATAACAACAACAACAACAAAAAAAATATATATATATGGTCATTAAAGGTAATACAAAGTTTTGGTATGGGGTCATGAATTTGGTTCAAATGAACATATTGGAAGCACATGCGATCCTACAATATTCAATGATCGTTGTCGCGGTTGAAATCGATTCTAAAGCTATGGAATTATAAATAATAAACTCTTTAAGTTGTATAGCTCCCTCTCAAGGTCAAGATATTAATTCAGCTATAAAACAATGTTTCTTGACTAAAATCGACCGATTAGCTATTCCCGTTTGGAAATTATATACCACAACTACATATTTTGAAATGTTCATGGTCGCAGCTACCATTGTACGGCCGTACGGCGCTATTTGAAATTTATCAGAATTTACCGGGAGCACCGGTAAATTTTTATATTCAATTTTTCTCAAAAGCAGAATTGTTTTAGGGGCTAAATTTTCTAGTGCTTATATTACATCCACAGGGGCATCCAAATATATCAAAATTGAAAAGAATCACCACCATCCAATTTTCAAAAATTCCCAAAACTTTGTATTACCTTTAAGGGTGGTATTCTCGAAAGCGGCCTAAGTTAAACCTGGCCTAACTTAGTCCGTGGTTTAGTTAGGCCAGGCTTAACTTAGGCCGCTGACCTAAGTCATTTTAATTTCTCGAAAGGTGGCCTAACTGATCCATGGTTTAAACCTGGCCTAACTTAGTCCATGGATCATTCACCATGGTTACAGTTTCTGCACATGCTCAGTACCGAAGCTGCGACGTCACAATGCACCAAGACAATGGATGCGCGCAGTGTGGAGAGGATGCATCACTTCGACAACTTGAGCAATATGACGTCACAATGCACTAAGACAATGGATGCGCGCAGTGTGGAGAGGATGCATCACCTCGACAACTTGAGCAATATGACGTCCAGGGACGGCGGAGCGACTTCCAAAGCGGGGGGCAGCACCAACAAAAAGGGCACTTGCTGGAATTGTATCATTGTTAAAAGGGAAATTATCAGAGGTGAAAAGGGTCACATATCGCACCTGAAAAGGGGCATTGAACATATTTTAAAAGGGGCACTTATGAGAATGAAAAAGAGGCACTTATAATAAAGGAAATGTGCTTTTGTTGAAAGAAAAGGGGCACCGATAATTTTGTTAATAGGGGCACCTCTCAGATTTAAATAGGGCAATTATCAGAGGTGAAGGGGCACTTCTCAAAAGTGAAAAGGGGCACTTATTGCAAAGGAAAATGGAAACTTGTCAAAGGAAAAGGGGCGCGTGTCAAAATTAAAGGGGCACTCATCAGAGGTGAAAAGGGGAAGGGGCACTTTTCCTATGGGAAAAGGGGCACTTCTTACAAAGTTAAAAGGGAACTTTCCTATATAAAAAGGGGCACTATACCCCCCCCCCAACTCTTTCTCCCTATCTCCATCTCTCTCTCTCTCACACACACACTATCTCACATCATTGTTTATTTCTCTCACCATTAAATTGTTCTTTCTCATTTGGTTCCCTTTCTCTTTTACTCTATCTCTCTCTCTCGCTCGCTCTCTGTTCTCTCACTGTTCTATTTCAAGACTTTTTCCATGTATAATTCAATGAACCCAACAGTATGCACACTTAAAATCAAAAGATATGAAAGGAATATTGTATATAACATATCAACAATTATGTTCAATTTATTTATTTTTCTTAAAACAGAAAAGATTGTAATTCACGATGAATACGATTATAAAATTGAAGGTCAAAATCAAATATTAAGCTCCAATAGCCTCATAATCTGCTACTTGAAACTATTAGAATTAAATGTTATGTATTTTTTACATTACCTTCTCCTATTTTTTTAAAACAAAGCATAGTCTACTTTTGAGCCGTGTTTCTTTTGCAGGGAATCTGTTATATCATGACTTGCACTATATTATAAAACACATTATAAAACATGATTTCTTAAATGATTCAAAATCACAATTTTCCAGTGAAACAATGAATATCTGATGTACATAAAAACATGCTTATGAGTGATGGTTGCTTTGTGGTTCACACACACAACAAGGACATATCAGGCTTTTTATCAATGGTTGCTTGTTTGTTACCATAGCTTCATGTTATGATGATTATAATAAAAAGGTTTGATCCCCATGCAGTCACAGTTACAGCAGATGGAGTCTGGTTCATTGAAGAGGCTAAGTAGAACTTCATAGTCCTTGCAAGTATGTCTGTTGAATGAAAAGAGAAAAAAAATGAAAGGAAGCACATTGAAACCTTTTTCTGTTAAACATTAAAAAGGTCTTGCATGAACATTGTGGTAAAAGTGGAGTGCATAATCAATTACATGAAAGTATTGATGGAAAAATGTGAATGAACAAAATCACAAATGCCATCCTTGAAGTACCTGGGCATACAAACAACAACTTATTCTTACAGCCTACCTGTCAGAAATTCAGCAGCTCAGTGGTTCTCCTTCCTCTCTCTGAATTTGTCTCAATTATCAGGGAATTTGCCTTCATTTATTTTACTGAAGAAAAACATAATCCTGAAACAAAAATAAAAAGGTTTAGACCTCATTAAAATATCAAAGATCTACTCCATTGATAATTGTTCTTAGTTATAGTGTCAATCATATTCTAACTTTAAAAAAAAATTAAGGCGCCTTTCATGTAGGCAGTGACTAGGCACCCCCTCCCCACTCAGTTACTAGTAATCATTGATTTACAGAATGACTACCGGTATCTCTTTTAAAGTCAAGAACAAACATACACATTCTTGCAGTACTATCTCATAAATGTGCTTGCACCAAGTTGTACTTGCCATGTCATGGCCTAAAGAAAGCCCTAAGTAGTTAAAGTCTATAGCCAAGTTAGTCCCTTTCCTAAAATTAAGACTAGAGGTCTACATCTTACTTAGATAACCAGCCGACAGTTGGCCTAACCTAGATGTAAACGCAGCCTGGAATGGAGATTTTACAAGGCCCTAATCGTTAGAGCCCAACTTTTCTGTTTTAGTTCAATCTAACATTAGACCAAAGATTGTCTTTGTTATGTTATCTCCCAAAATGAGCTTCGTGAAAGGGGAAAAAGGTAAATGAAAATTTACTGCACTGTACTGTACTGTACTGCAGTCTGTAGGTCTCTAAGTCTTATATGGTCCAGAATTGTTAGTGGTAGGTTTAAATTTTCTTCTGACCCAAATTTGAAAGTAGTTAATCAACTGTTGATTATTTGTGTCTTATTTTCAGATAGTTCGCCCTAAAGTCTCGGCCAAGCTGTCACTGTCAGGAGTGACTGGTAGCCATGGCAATCGAGCTGAAAATATTAGCTCGTGCCCATGTAAAATGAATAAAAATTTGAGTGTAGATTGCACCTACATTCATCAGACAAAACAATTTTAAATCACTTCATAATGTACCTGTAGACACATCTGCAGATTCATAACTTCAGCAGGACTTTTTAATAAAAATTGTATAAACATAATTAAGTTTACAAAATTTAGGCGTAATTACAGCTTTACTCACCAGCAGACTTTCCAAGAAAAATGGAGTATCTATTTTTCCTGTTCAGGAAATAACTGGTGTTGTGCCAACTGGCTTAGAGATGCCTATGTGGGTGCAATCAATAGCACCGACCATATTAACGCCAGGGAAATGGCAGTAATTATAAAATTCATGTTGGGTCTGCACTCTGCAGGACTGCCTCTCTTTTCTTGTTGAAGGAATTGTGATGTATTGCTCCCATCTCCTGGCAATGGCTATTGAGATGGAATTCACAAGGCGGGACATCATAGCTTGGGAGAGGCCGTCTTTTTTCATCCCCATGCATCAATTGAAAAGAACCTGAAATAGCAGAAAATCAAGATGAAAAATATGTTGATATTTCTCTTTCTCTGAAGCTAGTTTACTAACTAATAGTATTATTAGACTAAACTACTGTAACATTATCAGCAAATGTATGTCAAAACTAGATGGAATTTGACTGCGCGCAGTCAAAAATGATGCCTCCGCCATAGAGCAATTTTACAAACCAAAACGGAAGCAATTTTCAAAATTCAAGTTTGATTGTAATCAATCTGTCGCTTTTAATGATAATGCATTCACAAGCTATTTATAGTCAAACATAATGAGCCCTGTGACCTTTGCCCTCGTGACCCCAAAATTTAATCAGTTAATTGGCTCTGCAAGATACATACATGACCCAAGTTTGGCAGGAATCCATCGATCGGTTCTTGAGATAACGCGATCACAAACTATTTTTGTATACATAATGAGCCCTGTGACCTTTGACCTTGACCTCATGACCCCAAAATTTAATCAGTTAGTTGGCTCTGCAAGATACATACATGACCCAAGTTTGGCAGGAATCCATCGATCGGTTCTTGAGATAACGCGATCACGAGCTATTTTTGTATACATAATGAGCCCTGTGACCTTTGACCTTCGACCTCGTGACCCAAAAATCTAATCAGTTCATTGGCTCTGTTAGATAAAAATATGACCCAAGTTTGGCAGGAATCCATCTACCGGTTCTTGAGATAACGCGATCACGAGCTATTTTTGTATACATAATGAGCCCTGTGACCTTTGACCCTCGACCTTGTGACCTAAAAATCTAATCAGTTCATTGGCTTTGTTAGATACATACATGACCCAAGTTTGGCAGGAATCCATTGATCGGTTCTTGAGATAACGCGATCACAAGCTATTTTTGTATACATAATGAGCCCTATGACCTTTGACCTTTGACCTCGTGACCCCAAAATCTAATCAGTTCATTGGCTCTGTTAGATTCATACATGATTTAAGTTTGGAGGGAATCCATCAATTGGTTCTTGAGATAACGCGATCACGAGAACGGGACGTACGGACGTACGGACGGACGGACAATCAGAAAACATAATGCCTCCGGCTACTTTGTAGCGGAGGCATAAAAACCCTTATTTCTTGAAAGCAGTGGTGTAGCTGTCTATACATTCAATGGGTAAAGGAAAAAAAAATCAGGCATTTTTCACCTAAAAAAAAATCACTTCTCGCTGGAATCAACATCGATACAGTGTTAGTAATCTATTAGTTACAAACATTCTACAATATTTTTCCCTAAATGCGGGTGGCACATGTATTGCAACACATTACACACCATTTATTCATTGCCATTTTGCAATTTACTAAAATTGACCAATTTATAATGAGGTCATCTAGGGAGCTAGGTACTCCCAAACTATACCAATAAGTTTGAAGTGAATGCGATTTGTGTTTCGCCTGCAGAGTGGATTACTCGTGTTCCCGGCAGATATAGTCGGTTGGTCAACTGCACCATAACATAAGCATCCACAACATGTTTTGTGAGGGATACCAAAAATTATGGATCTTTAAATATCAAAATACATGCTATAAGGCTTTAAAAAACCAGTCAGGGAGGTGCTCAAAATAGCCCAGTTAAGTACGTGTTAAGTAACGGAACATATTTCAAGTGGTTCTTGACATATCATGACAAGTCCTATACATGTAGTCTGAATTTTTCAAGCTGACCTCTATGACCTTTGACATACATGTACTCCAAAATCTAATCTGATCGTTTTCCTATGGTGATATATATACTATCCTTAAGTTTGAAGTTTAAAATCTCAAATGGTTCTTGAGATATCGCGATAACGAGCTGAAGACATGGAATTTCACAAGTTGACCTCTGTGACCCTTGACCTACGTGCTCCAAAATCTAAACAGATCGTCTTCCTATGGTGATACATACTATCATTAAGTTTGAAGTGAAAATTCTCCAGTCGTTCTTGAGATATCGCGATAACGATCTCAATGTATGGAATTTCATAAGTTGACCTCTGTGACCCTTGACCTGTGACCTACGTGCTCCAAAATCTAATCAGATTGTCTTCCTATGGTGATACATACATGTACTAGCATCAAGTTTGGAGTTTAAATCTCCAGTGGTTCTTGAGATATCATGATAACAATCTCAATGTATGGAATTTCATAAGTTGACCTCTGTGACCCTTGACCTTTGACCTACGTGCTCCAAAATCTAATCAGATTGTCTTCCTATGGTGATACACACTATCATTAAGTTTGAAGTTTAAATCTCCAGTGGTTCTTGAGATATTATGATATGGTGATACATACTATCATTATTAAGTTTGAAGTGAAAATTCTCCAGTGGTTCTTGAGATATCGCGATAACGATCTCAATGTATGGAATTTCATAAGTTGACCTCTGTGACCCTTGACCTTTGACCTACATGCTCCAAAATTTAATCAGATTGTCTTCCTATGGTGATACACACTATCATTAAGTTTGAAGTTTAAATCTCCAGTGGCTCTTGAGATATTATGATAACAATCTCAATGTATGGAATTTCATAAGTTGACCTCTGTGACCCATGACCTTTGACATACATGCTCCAAAATCTAATCAGATCGTCTTCCTATGGTGATACATACTATCCTTAAGTTTGAAGTTTAAATCTCAAATGGTTCTTGAGATATTGCGCTAACAAACTCAATACAAGGAATTTCATAAGTTGACCTCTGTGACCTGTGACCTTTGACCTACGTACTCCAAAATCTAATCAGATCGTCTTCCTATGGTGATAAATACTATTCCCGAGTCTTAAGTTTAAATCTTAAATGGTTCTTGAGATATTGTGATAACGGTCAAACGGGACGGACGTACGGACGGACAACCCGAAAACATGATGCCTCCGGCACCACCTTCGGTGGCGGAGGCATAAAAAAGGAAGCTTCTGTCCATTTCCTTTCAGGCCTAGACCTGTCTAGACTAGACTCTTATTGATGAAATTTAGATCTAGATCTAGGTCTACTAATAATATTGTTTAACAAAAAATGTTTTTCTTGGGGGGGGGGGGGGGGTTACGAAAATCATCATCATCCTGTAGAAAATTATCGCACCAACAGCCACAACTAGCACTGCTGCTCAGGCAGAGGTGATATCAGACCGAAATTTCTGTCTCTTTCGTTCGTTAGCCTCTGATTTGGGTAGGGTCGGCTCCTGAAAGAAAGGAGCCTACTCTACCCAAATCAGAGGCTAACGAACGAAAGAGACAGCTAGATCTAGATTTAGGCCTAGTGATAGTCCACTTTTAGGCAACAGCGTCTCGAAAATCCACTATAAAAGTAGTTTCTATGTCTAGCAATGATAGTTTTAAGGTGGTGTTAAGGTGGTATGCGTACGAAAGTACAACAGTAAAAAATTATCCGGTAAGAAATTGCTCAATCTCAGGAAACGAAAATGTTAACCGACAATTATTTGCACGTATGGGACTGGTCTGCGAACACCATGAAAATTTACCAAGTTTCCCCCAAATTTATTCAGTTAAAAGCATTTTAGATTATCACCAGTACATCAACATGAAAGTAACAAAAATACTTTATTAGCTGGTGTAACTTTCATGAGCGCTTATCCGATACAAAAGAGTGTAAATTGTTATCAAATATAGAAATTCAATGCAAAACTTACCGTTCACTCTCTGCGGACAGTCGATTTAACTAAAAAGTGACGTCACGCGAAGTTAGGCCGAACTATGACATATTTAAACCTGCCCTCTGAGCGGCCTAAAGTTAGGCCGAACTATGACGTATTTAAGCCTGGCTTATCTTTAGGCCACCTTCGAGAATAGCAAAAAAGATAGTTCATGGTTTAAACCAGGTTTAGGCCACTGATTTAACTTAGGCCGCTTTCGAGAATACCACCCTAAGAATTTTGAAAAATCTGAATACTCCAAATATGTAGGTCCTAAAAATTCAGAAAATCTTAATATTCTGATTAAATTGTAACAGTTGGCAGGTATTTATGTGATATGTGAATACTATACCTGAACATGAGCAGGCTGTTGTAGAATGTGAATGACTTGATTAGCAACATCTTCTACTTTCAGACTCTAATATAGAAGACAAGAAAGTAGTAAATAAGGGAGAGAAACTCAAACAAAATCTACAAAATAACTGCATATTTATAAAGATGTCAAAACTCTCAGCAAAGAGAATTATATTTGCATCACAAATGAGCTATTTCGCCCGAAGTTATAACATTATATGGTGTACAAACTGTTAAGGATCTTTACGGTATTAGATGAATTACCCTGGAACAAGTGCTAAGAAATTACCCTTATTGATTCTAACATTGGAACTCAAGCTATACATTCACTATCAGGATACACAGTATTAGGATCTATACTAGTGATCATGTTTGACCAGATGTGTGTTTGGTTCTAGATTGTGAAAAAAAAGACAATTTACTAAATCTGTTATTCAATCTAAATTATTAAAATATAGTTAGACTGCGAGTTGGATTTCCACATCAGTAAAGTATGAACCTGGATGTACATGTATTTGATAAATTTCCTTTTCAGGATTATGACAAAGTTTTCTTGGTTTAACCATTGAGGTCCATGGTTTAGAGATAGGCTTGTGTCTTATCCATGTACAGGTGTCATGAAACCAACCATTTCTGTAGAACACATTGAATTTAAGATAATTTTAAAGAAAGAGTGATTCAAATCTGCTACCACATTTGAACCATGTCACACTCACTGGATTTTTCTGATAAAATGTACATTCTGCAGGATCTTGACGCGCCTTTCTTGGTGCAAATTCAGTCTCTACAACACCTGGTGAAATACCCTGGGATACAACAAAATAGTGCAATTTTATTAGACTAAATAAATAAATGAGTATTAAAGATGAAGTTGAGTTCTGGTCATGCGATTGCATTGTGAAAGAAACGGTGTGGAACCGACCAGAAAAGGTTGTTCATCTAGCATTTAAGAATTTGTGTGTATTGCAAGGTTCTGGAATCATCAAAATGCTAAGAAATTTGGCCAAGTCTTGGTAAAGTTACAAACACTTGCACAGAAAGATGTATATGGGACTACACGAACACGTGGCGTAAAAAGCCGGCCCCCCGATTTTTACGATGTTACATTCATATTTTGAATATGAAGGCATTTGAAGAGCCATGCTTTTCAGGGAACATGTCTTAACTGATGTTCTTCCACACTTGCATAATAAGAATGAGTAATGCTCACAAATTATTTTTCACCTCTTCCCAGAACTCAATCTTCTCTTTAATAATACAACAGCAGAGAACTGTTAAATGATTCTGATGAGATAGAGAGGTTTTGAAGCAGTTGTAGCAGACAGAAATAGAAGGAAAAAAAAGAAGTAAAACTGATGTAAAGAGACAAACCGTTATACCAGCTTTACACAAAGTGTGCCTCAATTTATGCAAACAATGAGTGCCTGAACAAATATATAAACAACGTAAGGATAGACGTACTACAGGAACTTCAATTTAGAATTAACATTGAGTGCTTCACTTGTTACATTATGCTTAAAGGGGTTCATTTAAGTGATATTCTTGACTTGAACAGCAGAGAGCTTGCACAGGTGTTTAACTCATAGCCTGCCATAAGGCTGCGTGCACGCTATTGTTACTCTGCTTCTTGCATGCTAGCACGCATTCGTAATAACAGTTATTGTTCATGCCCATTGGACTGTGCCTAGTGTTTTGCACGCGCTATTGTTAGTACCATCGCGTTAATCCGATTATCTCGTTATAAATCTGGCACTGGGGGATTAGCCCTGTGGCAGGATAAGAGTTAACATGTGAGGAAGTATTTTATTACAAAGCATGAGTGCGCCCTCTAACTGAATATACATTATAGTCTGTCAATTGACTAAATCACATTACCAGGAAGCTGTTACCTCACTGAAAACTTACACAAACTCTAATGTTGGTCTTCATTGCCCTCAGTTCATTCCTTAAACCTTCTGTCAAAGCTGTCACCATGTACTTAGTTCCACAGTAAAATCCATCTCCTGCAATTCTGTGACCAGACATGCTGTGAAAGAAGCAAGTACAGCAGATGTTAGATATAATCTAGTACATAAACTAGTACAAAAGAACTACACACAGTAGAAAGTTAAATACTTCTTATGTATAATAAAAAGTAAAGTGAGTAACCCAAAAGAAGAGTATACATCTATGGGTAACAAATTGTACAAATTGAAATCAAATTAAATTAAATCAGTATAATTAATGATGCCTTCACTGTATCAGTACAGCTCATAAAGTAGAATTCCAGCACATATATTATGAGGAAGAAAGAGCATGTTGTTAACATAGTGTTATAGAGCTCCACATTTACTGAGGCCTGGTGTACATGGAACCCTCAATTTGGACATGTAAAATAGAGGGCTGGTGTTGATCAACTCTCGACATTTAATTCCTGACCCTCTGAAGTATAAGTAAGTTTGGAGCCCTACATATGAGATGATCAAGGTAATAACCCCTGACAAACCATACTATATCACAAGGTAATAATCAGATTGTTTCTCACCCACATGTGACCAAATAAGATGAATGTCACTTGGAGCAATGTATGCAAAGTTACTGGTAATAACAGTGCTACAACTTACACTTAAAGGCAGGCTTTACTACTTCAGCCAGAAGGGATTAGACCGCCCATTGAGCCAGCGAGGTCACTGTGACAGGTGGCTATCTCATTAACTCAGCTGTCATTTAACATAAGAAAAAGAGGATCATGGGGGACCAACAGGCACCGATTGGGAAAGTTTTCTATATAGAGGGAGCAAGTAGCTACAAGTAGGACATGTTGTCCAACATAAATAGAACAAGAAGGCTCCCAAATGCATTCATGACCCTTTTTTGGTTGGAATTGGAGTGACAGATGCTAAGAATTTTGTCACAAGAGCACATGACCCTTTAGACCATCATCCCATGAAGGTTTTACAAGTGTCTCTCTTACGCAAGTGTGTTCACAACGAGATTATCAGTTACCACAGTGATAAGTAAGATCAATTATTTGTCACAAAAGACTCTTGCAGGTAAACTTTAGCATATGACCTGAAATGTTGTTTGACTTTAGCATGTGATCCTAAACAGCACGATATCTCTAACACAAGTTTGGTCGCAATAGGTTGCAAAGTTGTTTATCCCACAAGAGTCATGCGGGTAAACTTTTTATTATGCTACCAGTCTGAAAGCCAAGAAATTGAGCTGTGCCAATGGGTATATAAAGAGAAAACTACCAAATACAATGGAATTAAGAACTCACTGCAAAAGACACAGATAGAGAAAGAGAGAGAGAGAGAGAGAGAGAGAGGGGGGGGGGGGGGAGGGTAGGTTAGATAAATTAATCTCTTTTTTTTAGCTCACCTATTTAGATGTATAATCTGTCCATCATTCACTTTATTATCCAGCATCAGTTTTATTGAATTTTGAGTGCAAATACATAGAGCCATGACATTTATCTGATGGAAAGAGAAAGCAACATAAATATTATGACATTAACTTTATGAAGAGGTGAGAGAACAAATCAAGGATCTCAAAATAACCATAAACAAACTACTGCTCAAAGGGAAATTATGCCTCATATCAAGTTGACCAGAGTAAAAGCAAAATAAAAGAAACAAAAGAAATAAGACATAGAATTTTGTTTGACTAATGATACAGAGAACCTCTCATCGGATGTACTATAATGTATGGATGGACTACATGTACTTCTCTGTTTGTTGTGTACGGAAATTTACTCAAAATATATTTCTGCTCAATATTATAGATATTCTTTTTTGACCACTGCTTAGACTTCATTTATTTATTTATTTATTTAAAAATATTTATACAGGATATCAGCCAAAGTGGTTTTTCACATTGGTCCTGTGTATTAGTAAACCCCAATTTAAAAAAGACTTGTGGGCACATGATACAGCAAACCTTGAATAAGAAAAAAATGAACAAAAGAGATTTACATTTTCATAGTTTTTCTACCAACTTGTCATTAATTTTAGCATTGTTTTATTTTTTTTCTTCTTATAATTCAGGCGAACCATGCATGGACAAGGCTTAAGAAAAGAGTTTGCACTCACATCTAATGTTGTTTGCCAATCTTCTGGCTTGCCTCTGACTAGATGAGCACCAAAGCTAATACCTGCGTTGTTGATACAAACATGGACTACTTTATACGCCTTCTTGATCTCTTCAAACATGGCAGCTATCTGATCTTTCTGAGTAAGATCACATTGGATAGGATGAAGCTTTCCAGAGGCAGACTCGTCTTCAAGCTCCGACTTCATTGCCTAAGTGATACAATGTAAAAACACAAGATAACTCAACTAGCCACGAACAATTTAATATAATCATTCCAAGAGAATGACTAAAAGTAAAACTACCACTGAACATTACTGATTACTTCTGCAGTCAAAGGGGAAAATGCTGCATGTGAGATCCTTAGGGAGTTTCTTTTGTAAATGTGAGATTATTTTGAAACAATTTAACATGTAATGGAGTTTGCTCTTTACCAGAGCTTTTAAAAATAGTTTTCCAGAGCTAAAAAATAAAATAATTCATCGCTCCCAAGCCTTCTAACCCCCCCCCCCCCCCCCCCCCCCCCTGTGCAACATATTTAGTCTTAGCAACAACAAAAAATTCATTGTAGCACAAAATGTCTATGAGACAGTGGCATGAACAACTAGAATGATAAAGTAGCTTCCATTTTGACATATCTTATTCCTATTAAATTGTTGACAAATTTGTTGAGGGGTATTATGTACAACTACAATCAATGGACCAGATTATATCAGATTCTAGATCTATGCATGCTGAAAGTTTAGGACTTAAATTCTAAAAACACAAGAATAAAGTTTATTAATATGACTGTCTATGACTTGTCATTGGTTTTGAGAAGAATCTCATTGAAATATATGATCACATCTGAGTGTTGTATGTAGGAAGTATTTTAGCTTTGAATGAAAGCAGATTTGGGAAAGGGGGGGGGGGGGGGGGGAGGATACTGTTGCCACATGCCCGGGCAATATAACAAATCTTCTGAAACAATTCCATGAATATTAAATAAACCTGTATTTTGTCCACTCCGCGAGCGCAGGCAACGACTATCATTCCATGCCTCACAAGGGATCTAGTTATTGCTGCTCCAATACCAACAGATGCACCAGTCACCAAGGCAACTCTTCCAACCCATCTCTCCATTGCACTAAAGAACTGAATGAAAATACACAGAGACAGAAAGTTAGAGGGAGGGTCATGATAGATCATATCAGATTAGATTAGTTTTACAAAAAGAAAATAGAGAGTCTAGACTCAGTCTCTTGTTTCACTTAAACTTTAAAGCTGCAATACACAAGGTTTTATAATATGGACTTTCAGCACTCACTCTGTGGCCAAGAAAGATACTCAATCATTTAATGGACATGATGGACCGATTGGCCACAACTACTGTCACTTAATTACGGATTTGAATTTTGGAATTCCACCAGGGAGTTAAAGTATTGAATTTTATTAACATAGTTTGTTGGTTATTAAAGTTGAATTGCCGATTTTTAGTGATTTTGAATTGCAACCGGCAGCCTCCCTAATTCATAATAAAGCTAGTAGATCTAAGAGTAAGAGTAAGATGCTGAGCCCATAGACCAGCGCAGTCGAGTCCGGCGCCGAGGGCCGGTCCGGCCCGGCGGCGCGGCTTCGAGTCCTCTTACTGTTCTGCATTCAATGACCCGACCGGTGCGGTGTGAGTGCAATTTCGCCATGTCCCATCGAAGTTGAGCGAACAAGCAAAAAACCAAAATCATCATTAAATTATCAACTTTCGAATAAAGACTTACTTCTACCCCGTTATTAATCGGAATTCGGAAGCAAGATAACGAAAAGCTGCAGTGCAGTGCAGTGCAGCGGTACATTATATGGTGTCTCAACAGAGCAAAAATAAACAGAAAAACATGATTACTGCATGACATCGTAACTTTAAAAAAAAAAAAATTGTTTGTGGGAGTAGTCAGGGAAGCCTTCATCTACTATACTTTGTCCATAAACCTGTTGGAATTTTGGTGTGTTGTTGTTTGCACCATAATATATTCAGGCAGGTTGTTCCAATCCTGGTGCGTGTACTGGAAAATGTATTCAATTCATTTATTTTGTAACTGATATTTCCAAATCTGAACTTTGTTTTAATTGTTTTATACGCAGATTATACAAATGCTATACTCTGACACAAATATCAATTCCCTACACAATGTTGCTAATAGAAAATTAATACAAAATATGTGAATGGCGGCAAGCAAATCGACTGTCTGTCAACTCTAAGAAGTGTAATTTCATTATATTTAACAACCGCACACACAACAACAATCCTGGTATAAATGAAATAAAGATAAAAGTGGATTGTACAGATATTGCAAGAGTTGAAAAGAACGAATTTGTAGGAGTTTGTATTGATAGCCGTTTTGTTTTGGAAGCCACATATCCATGAAGTTGAAAACAAAACTGCCAAAAAATGATAGGCATTATTAATTGACTCCATTATTTGTTTCTTTAAAATGTTCTTTAAAGTTTATATTACTGTCTGGTTCTCCCCTATTTATCATATTGCGCTCTTGTTTGGGGCAATAAATATCCATCTAAAATATATTATATATTATATATATATATATATATATATATATATATATATATATATTGTTTTATTTTTATAAAAAACTTTAAAACAACATAATTTTCATTTTGTTATAATTATGATCTTACTCAGGTACATCGGAATCATATTCACACGATACGTAATACGTTGCCGCAAACAGCGGCGGCGGCGGCGGCGGCGCATCTTTCAAAGTTGGGAGGAGGGCACCAACAGCAAAAAGGGCAATTTTTGGCCCTTTCTGGAAGAAAAAAAAAGTGGATCTATATACTAAGGAAAATCTCAAAGCGAAAATATACCATTTTAGACATTGGTATATACCAAGATATTACGTAAGCATCATACTGTACAAGTTTGCAGCTGGGTGTGGTGGTCTGAATATTCATTTGCGAGTGAGCAAAGTGAGCGAGTAAAATGCTTTAAGATATGCAAGGAGGTATTGCAACCAATCACATCTTATAAAGAGGGGACAAATCCTGATGGGGTTTAACGCACAATATCATCATGACAGAATAGAAGACATTTATTAAGTTACATGTTATATCACATGCGAGCGAGCGGGCTTTGGGATATATTACAGAAACAAGTTTTTCTTAGTCACTTTAAATAAGGGGCACATGTTATGGAGAAAGAAATAAGGTGCAATTCTCAGAAAAAGTCACTTATTAGAGAAGGAAGATTGGGGGAGATTGACCAAGCCGGGATGGAATTAGCCTCTTGTCGATGCCCTCGCGCTGTTGGAGTCTCTTAATTCTGACGAGCGAAGCGAGTCAGAGAAACCGAGGCGCTCGCGCTGAGGGCCTCTTGACAAATGATCTGAATTATATATTCATGAGACCCGATTTCCTACTGAATTATGCATGTCTAGACCGCAGCGATTGTGTGTGTGTACGTGTGTGTTCGGGATTGCCCAACTAGGCTAGTCTGCAAGCACAGACCATAATTTGACACTTTATCAACAAATCATTGTGCCTTGAGAGAAGCCTAGCCCAGCTATCTACTGGTAAATATTCACAATTGAATAAATATTCACAATTGAATGACACACGCCCTTAAAACTAAAACAACAACAACAACATGGTACCTACTGGTTGTACCAATATAGGTCAGGAACAGCTATAGTCCGTGGCATATGGTAGTCTTATAGTGCACACTCTCTGTTACGACTGACCAGGGTTTGTGCTTGCAGACTACAACTAGGCGGCCAGTCTCGCTCTCACGGAGGGAATTCGCACAGAGCGGTAGATATTACGTCATAGTAGCTCTCTCTGATTGGATGACTTTCACCGAACTCTGCTGGGTCGGAAAATTCGCCAAACAAAGTAAAACATAAGAAATCCAGATCACTTGTCAAGAGGCCCTCAGCGCGAGCGCCTCGGTTTCTCTGACTCGCTTCGCTCGTCAGAATTTAGAGACTCCAACAGCGCGAGGGCATCAGCGCGAGCGCCTCGGTTTCTCTGACTCGCTTCGCTCGTCAGAATTTAGAGACTCCAACAGCGCGAGGGCATCGACAAGAGGCTAGGATGGAATATACCCCTTGCCCCTTTAGAGTGGGATTTTTTTTTGCATTTTTCAGTGAAACGGACACAAACACAATACTCTCTCTGTCTCTGTTCTCGTATGAGTTCTATCTTTCACTCACCATAGGGTGTATATACGTCAAGGGCGCAGATCCGAAAGCATCTCCCGATAATCATTTACTGCACCTCTTACCAGTGGCGGATCCAGCCCCGGAAAAAAAAAATCGTGATTTTTACCATTTGGAGGAATGGCCCCCCCCCCCCTGGCACTCAAGGGAGGGGGGGGGGGGTGCAAATTTTCAAATTTTCGAGAGCCCAAAAAACACAATTGTGCTCACTACCCCCCCCCCCCCCCCTCCCACTGAGCGAATTTTTGGCCGGCGCGATTTTCAAATTTTCGGGAGCAAAAAAAATAGTGCTCCCTAATATTAATATGACACTGAGATTAAAAAAAAAAAAAAAAAACTCCCAAACCTGCGTCCTATAGCTTGTAGGTATCTTCCGATCCTCTATAATTTGTTGGTGGAAATGAAACACCATTTCGTGACAAATTTTCAATTTCTTAATATTATTGTCTCCTTACATCACCTCACATTCTTTATCCTGTTCTCACGTTTCCGTTCTCCCCTCGCTGTAACCTTTTATGATTTGTGCCATTCGATTAGACGGGAGGTGGAGGGGGGCACGTACCCCTCGTGTCCCCTCCCCATAGCTACGCCAGTTTGCGCATGAACCATATACAATTAAAAGGCTATAGGTAGATTCGTAGCCAAAATTTGCATTGTGTTTACAAAATCTGGAATGCTAATTTCCATGAGGGCCTATGATACAAAACGTAGAGTCAGCGATACAAAGAGGAGCTGTAGAAGGCGCACATTTTCCTTGAGGAGTGTCGTCCCAGAAAACACAGAATTTTCTAAATACTATATGCAGTGGCGGATCCAGGGGGGGGCCGAAACGGCCGCGGCCCCCCCTATTGGCGGCGCAAAAAAAAAGAGAAAAAAAAAGAAAGGAGAAGAGAAGAAAAAAAGGAGAAGAGAAAAGAAAGGAGAAGAGAAAAGAAAAGAGAAGAGAAAAGAAAGAAGAGAGAGAGAGAGAGAGAAAAAAAAACATACCCCCCCCCCCCCCCCCCCCCCCCCCCCCCCCCACACCTCACTCCCACTCCGGGGTCGGAGGGACCGATTTTGTGTTCCCAAAATTTCCGATAAAGGGTTACTTTTCACGCAACAAAGTCCGGCCCGTAATACACACAAATCCGGCCCGTACTGACTTTACACACCGAAGATAAAGGGGTGCTTTCAAACTAAGAGAGGGAACATACATGCGCGTACCCTAGATAACACTGAGTGGGTGGGGGAGGGGTGGGAAGGGGAGAGAAAAGTCGGGTGAGAAAGGGGGAAAGACAATGAAAAGACGCTAAGTGACAGTAACGACGAATAAGGGAAAAACAGTGTAATCGGGAGATTTGGGGTCATTCCAGAAGGCTTGGGAAACGTTATTGAATAGAGGGGGGCCGGGCCGGCCGCATAAAATCTCGAGCCGCGGATTCAAAGTTAAACGTTACAAACAGCCCCTGCTTTTTGAAAAAAATTGAAAAGGGCACAATATTTTGGATGTCTTTCAAATAGAAGCTATATACTAAACAGTCAAATTTTAAATTAACGGTAGGGCCGCTTCACAACTCTTATTTTGCCCTTCATTTGGATTCAGCTCATACCAACTCGCTTGTGCTTATATTTGAACTCATGTTGGTAGTGATAATGGACAGCGGCGGCCATCCTGGGCCCGATAGAGGGACACGTCCCCCCGGAAATTTAGATATAGCTAGAAAGAAATATACATGTAGCGGAAAGAACGTACATATTGGACTAAAGGATTTTCTAGAATGCATAATTTCAGAATTCTACATTGCAAAATCTCGCTTGGTCGCTACGCCCCGGCCCTCGCCCGATAACACAAAACTAAGATATGACGCTCCCGGTCGCGATTATTTCATGGTTGGTGTATAAATAGATCTTTTTTCCCCTTTCATTTCTACTGACCTAATTGTATGCTATCACAATCATGATTGTTTCATTTTCCCTTTAAAGCATGCGTAGCTAGGGGCGGTAGGGGCAGTAAGAGGACATAGGACGAAAAAAGGAGCAGACAAAGAAACATTTTTGACAAGTCTAAAACGGTACAACAAATCATCTTCTTTCTCTAATAATTTAATGAAACGTTAAGCTTCTGCGCTTTGCGCTGGAGGGGGAAACTGAATTCAGAGAAGGAATAAGAGTCGGGAATGGAACAACGAATTATCTTCTTTCTCTAATAATTTCATTGAACTATGAAAGGTCAAAGCTTCCGCGCCTCGCGCGGAAGGGGGAAAATGAATTCAAACAAGGATTAAGAATCGAGAATGGGACAACGAATCATCTTCTTTCTCTCATAATTTAATGAAGCGTCAGAAGCTTACGCGCTATGCGCGGGAGGAGGAAAACTGAATTCAGACAAGGATTTAGAGTCGAGAATGGAACAACGAATCATCTTCTTTCTCTAATAATTCAATGAAACGTCAAAGCTTCCGCACTTTGCGCGGAGGGGGGAAACTGAATTCAGACAATGATTAACAACCGAGAACGGTACAACGAATCGTCTTTTTTCTCTAATAATTTAATGAAACGTCAAAGCTTCCGCGCTTCGCGCGGGAGAGGGGGGGGGGGGGGGGGGGGACTCAATTCAGACAAGCATTAAGAGTCGAGAACGGTACTCTTTCTCTAATGATTTAATGAAACGTCAAAGCTTCCGCGGTTCGCGCGGGAGGGGGTATGGAAACTGAATTCAGACAATGATTAAGAATCGAGAGAGCGGGATTAAGAGCGGGAGGCAGGGGCGTCGCCAAAGGGGGGGGGGGGGGGGGGGGTGTGGGGGTGCGACACCCCCCCACCTGTCAGGATATTGTCGGTAAAATTGCGCTGCCGTCGAGAAAAAGAGAAAAGGGGGAGGGAAAAAAAGAGAGGGAAAAAAAGAGAGAAAAGAGAGAGGGAAAGGGAAAGAAAAGAAAAAAAAAAGGGAAAAGAAAAGAAAGAAAGGAAAGAAAGGAAAGAAAGGAAAGAAAAGAGAAGAAAGAAAGAGAAAAAAAGGGAGGAGAGGAAAGAAAGGAAAAGAAAGAAAAGAAAGAAAAGGAAAAAAGAAGAAAAAAAGTGTGAAAGGGAAACAAAAGAAACTGGGGATGAAAGAGAGGAGAGAGAGGGGAGGTAAGAGCCTGAGAGAGGAGGAGTGGGGGTAAAAGAGAGAAGGGGGTTGTTGGGTGGAGTCGTCTCGTCGAGGGAGCAAGAAAGACACGGGTAAATATGTTGCTGTGTCGGGTCAGCTGTGTCGGTATTCTTGCTCGATCCTCGTGTACTATATCAATGCAGAAGTTTGAAGTCGGTGAGATGTATATTGTCGGTCGGCCGACAAGTTTTTTTCCCTACAAACTGTGACTTCTTATCCGCTGTGACGACTTCGAGAGTGACTACAACTACAATACTTGTACTTTCTCTAAGTTTCACTTTCCTATAATATCAGCTAAAGAAATCAGAGGTTTAAAATTTTCGGGGAAACTAAATTCAAACAAGGTTTAAGAGTCAACAACGGTACGACGAATCGTCTTCCTTTTTTTATATTGTGATATGAAACGCCAAAAAATTCGCGCTTCGCGCGGAAGGGGAAACTTCATTTAGACGAGTCGAGAACGGTACAACGAATCGTTTTCTTTCTCTAATAATTTAAGGAAACGTCAAAGCTTCCGCGCTTCGCGCGAGAGGGGGAAACTGAATTCAGACAAATAGGGCTTATTAAAGGTCGAAAACGGTACAACGAATCGTGTTCTTTCTCTAATAATTTGAGGAAACGTCACAGCTTTCGCGCTTCGCGCGAGAGGGGGAAACTGAAAATTCAGATGAATAGGGCTTAATAAGATTCGAAAACGGTACGAGAAATCGTCTTCCTTTCTCTATATTGTTTAGAAACGCCAAAAATTTAGCGCTTCGCGCGGAAGGGGAAAAATTCATTTAGACGAGTCGAGAACGGTACGACAAATCGTATTCTTTCTCTAATAATTAAAGGAAACGTCAAAGCTTCCGCGCTTCGCGCGAGAGGGGGGAACTGAATTCAGACAAAATTAATAGGGCTTATTGAGAGTCGAAAATGGTACAACGAATCGTGTTCTTTCTCTAATAATTTGAGAAAACGTTATAGCTTTCGCGCTTCGCGCGAGAGGGGGAAACTGAATTCAGATGAATAGGGCTTAATAAGAGTCGAAAACAGTAAGATGAATCGTCTTCCTTTCTCAAAGCTTCCGCGCTTCGCGCGAGAGGGGGAAACTGAATTCAGACATAATTAATAAGGGCTTATTTAGAGTCGAAAGCAGTACAATGTATCGTGTTCTTTCTCTAATAATATGAGGAAACGTCAAAGCTTTTGCGCTTTGCGCGAGTGGGGGAAACTGTATTCAGATGAATAGGGCTTATTAAGAGTCGAGAACAGTACACCGAATCGTCTGCTTTTTCTCATTATTTAATGTAACGTCAAAGCTTCCTCGCTTTGCGCGGGAGGGGGAGAAACTGGATTCAGACAAGGATTAAGAGTCAAGAACAGTACACCGAATCGTCTGCTTTTTCTCATAATTTAATGAAACGTCAAAGCTTCCGCGCTTGGCGCGGGATGGGGGGGAACTGAATTCAGACAAGGATTACCAGTCGAAAACGGTACAATAAATTAATCGTCTTTTTTTAAATAATAATTTAAGGAAACGTCTAAGCTTCCGCGCTTCGCGCGGGAGGCCCATCACCCACACCCCCCTAATGAGCGCGCTTTTAAGTGATTCTCTTGCTCACTACCGCCCCTCCCTAAAATAGATCCTAGCTCCGCGCCTGCATTAAAATATATAGCTATGATGCTGACTAAATTGAAGAAATAATTCGTATATTTATGTCGTCGCGGAAAATGACCATTTTGCGCATAATGTGCAAGTACTATAGATAGTCCATAGGAAAAACAATTTAGCCTTTGGAACAACGAATCATCTTCTTTCTCTAATAATTCAATGAAACGTCAAAGCTTCCGCGCTTTGCGCGGAGGGGGGAAACTGAATTCAGACAATGATTAACAACCTAGAACGGCACAACGAATCGTCTTCTTTCTCTAATAATTTAATGAAACGACAAAGCTTCCGCGCTTCGCGCGGGAGAGGGGTGGGGGGGGGGGGGGGGAAACTCAATTGAGACAAGGATTAAGAGTCGAGAACGGTACTCTTTCTCTAATGATTTAATGAAACGTCAAAGCTTCCGCGGTTCGCGCGGGAGGGGGTATGGAAACTGAATTCAGACAATGATTAAGAATCGAGAACGGTACAACGAATCGTCTTCTTTCTCTAATAATTTAATGAAACGTCAAAGCTTCCGCACTTCGCGCGGGAGAGGGGGGGGGGGGGACTCAATTCAGACAAGTATAAGAGTCGAGAACGGTACTCTTTCTCTAATGATTTAATGAAACGTCAAAGCTTCCGCGCTACGCGCGGGAGGGGGTATGGAAACTGAATTCAGACAATGATTAAGAATCGAGAACGGTACAACGAATCGTCTTCTTTCTCTAATAATTTAATGAAACGTTAAGTTTCTGCGCTTTGCGCTGGAGGGGGGAATCTGAATTCAGAGAAGGATTGAGGGTCGAGAATGGAACAACGAATTATCTTCTTTCTCTAATAATTTCATTAAACTATGAAAGGTCAATGCTTCAGCGCTTCGCGAGGGAGGGGGAAAACTGAATTCAGACAAGGGATAAGAGTCGAGAATGGTACAAAAAATCGTCTTCTTTCTCTAATATCAATAAAAAAAGGTCAAAACTTCCGCGCTTCGCGCAGGAGGGGGGGGGGGGGGGGGGGGGAGAGCAGGGGGGGGGAGGAACTAAATTCAGACAAGGATTAGGAGTCGAGAATGGTACAACGAATCCTCTTCTTTCTCTAATAATTTCATGAAACATTAAAGCTTCTGCGCTTCGCGCGTAATGGGGGGGGGGGGGGGGGGGGGGGAACAGCGAGCTGCCCGAATATGAATTTGTTTATTTGAATATTTGAATTTGTTATTTTGGTGATAAATAACACTTTCACAAAATACATAATTTATTATCCTCAAATTTTTGCTCGCTCGCTTCGCTCACTAGCCGAATTGTGAAACCAGAAAATTACTTTTTCGGGCAAGAGGCTTCAGCCCCCCCCCCCGATGAAAATGTCAAACAAAATTACCGGTATGGTGCTTCTAATATGACCTTGTCAGTATTGGTATGTTGAGTTGAAAAACGGTCTGCGCAATTTTCAAATTTCCGGCCCCCCCTATTGGAAAATCCTGGATCCGCGCCTGTATATGTAACATTTTTTTAGTTTACCATTGATCTTACACTATTCTCACGCGCAGAGGGATTATTGCTTTTAATTTATCCCGAGTAATAAAACCAGAAAAGGGGTCGATATGAAGATTTGCCTGTGTTGTGTTATCAAGTGCCCTCCGAGATTTCTTGTCGATCGCCACGCAACCTAAGTTACCGAATAGCGAATCACAGTAACATGGTGGTGTGTGGGGGGGGGGGGGGGGGGGGCGTATGCATAATCGAGTTCGTAGATCCGTCCCAGCTCAATCGGTCTTCCAAGTACGTCGCTACGCGTTGCCCCACCCTTCAATCGGTCTTCCAAGTACGTCGCTACGCGTTGCCCCACCCTTCAATCGGTCTTCCAAGTACGTCGCTACGCGTTGCCCCACCCTTCAATCGGTCCTCCAAGTACGTCGCTACGCGTTGCCCCACCCTTCAATCGGTCTTCCAAGTACGTCGCTACGCGTTGCCCCACCCTTCAATCGGTCTTCCAAGTACGTCGCTACGCGTTGCCCCACCCTTCAATCATGATTTCGTTTGATCATGAACTGGCCCTTCATGAAATTAATGGATATATGCATGCAGTTCTTTTTTCTGACAATACTAAACAAGACCCTCTTTTCCTTCTAAAAAACTTGTCTTCAGCACGCAATTCACGAGGGCAAACTTTCGAATAGTTTTAATTATTTATAGTTATACATTGAGTTTGCTGAATCATAGAGATGTCTACGAAGTTTGTGTTTTTATCCCCTCAGCTCCTACTACGGTGGAATAGACTTTCTTGACAGCTCAATTAAGTTTGCCCAACATATCAACCATTAATATATGCAGACTGGAGTCCAAGTATCGTAGTTCATTCATTAATAAAAGATTAATTTAATAACTTGTCACTAGGTCCTCGGGAGATCGAGAAACATCCATAAATTGATAATAGTATAATGTGCCAGGGGCTGGGTCAAGCGAGCTAGCTCATACCCGGGGTTTTCCCGCGGGTGCGTTATGGTTTACTTGTGCGCGTATCGTACCCGTGCATGTGCTCACGTGTTGTAGAGACGCCCGTGAGTTTGAAAAGCAGTCGGCACTTCCGCAATGTGTAAGTATATTTTAGTTAATCATGACTTTTTGATACAAACTATTAACAATAATGATTACGTGTCAAATTTGGTTTGTTGAGCTGATTAAAAATCTATGTGACATTTATTTGATCTTAATTCTATACAAGAAAATTAGATAACAAGGTCCATTGAATGTCAGGAGTACATGAAAGTAGACAAGTGGGACTGAGTCTTTGTTTAATAACAAAGAAAAGGGCGCCTGAAATCTCGCCCTCTTAACCGTACAGGTTTTCGCCGCTGATGTTCAAGGGCCGAGAAGGGGGGGGGGGGGGGGGGATATGGGCCGGGCCATAGGGTTGTTTAGAGATCTGTTTTGCTTGTTAATTGTTCAATCATGTTGGAAACATATAAATTTGATTGTAGAATTATATTGAAAATCAAGCAGTCGTCTGTGAGCTGTGCTCGTCCACTATTTATGATGATGTCCTCGCTACATGTTTAAGTTTTTTCCTATTTTTGGTAAAAAATAATTACAATAAAATGTTTGGCTAAGCGTTGGTCATGTGTGGTGCGTTATTTTTTACTTTCAACCTAATCCTTTGAGCATTTTTGAATATATATCTTTTCTATCAAGAATGCAGTTTACATGCTCCCAGTCATTAAAGGAAACATGCCCTAAGAAATAACTTTAGTTATTCTGAGAAGTTTATCATATTCTTGACCATTAATCTACAGATTGCATGTAATTCATTGGTCAACTGCTAGTCTGCTATATATTTTAGAATTTTCAAAGAAATGAGTTAAAAATTTAAAATTGTACCCCTGTTTATATATTTTTCACCAAATATAATTGTTTATCTTTGTTATTGAACTAAATAGTCTATCCAACTAAAGCTTGGTGCATGTTTGCCTGTTACGTCACATTATCAAGAAAATAGCTGCGCCCATGTCATGCTAAAAGGCATTTCATCTTGCTATTAGAATATCTTCATTTATATATCTGTTGTACAGTTTTGTAAGGAATATATGGTACATCAATAGGCAAGAATAAATAACATCTTTCAGCATACCTAACAAAATTCTTTGGGGTGAGGTTTCGTTTAAGGTGTGCATTGTGTGATGTACAAATGATAAGAACTTTGAAAGTCTGCATGTGCAGGTGAATAATGGGTGTATATTCTCAGTCCGAGTTGAAGATGAAAACTTGAGATTAATTGTCCACTGATGAACAAGCAAACGTTTTGAGTAAACATGAAGATTGTATTTTTATTGAAGATGGGGCTATATAATTCTCCAGACTTTTACTATGTCTTTAATTATAGTCAAAACTGAATTTGAAATGAATGAATATCAATTGATGCACATTTAGTGTGCATTAATTATCCATCTTAAAGGTAAAGACCAGTTTTGGAAACGCCCCCCTCTCAAAAAATGAAATGGAAGCTCTTATTACCAATCATGTGAAAGAATGTGTTTAGGCTAATACGTGATGATACAAATTTTGCAGAAAAACCGCCTACTAATTGATATATTTGATAAATTATTAAATCTATTTGGATGGACCTGATAGATATCGCGCACGGTAGTCCCATATACATCTTTCTGTGTACAGTGCTTGTAACTTTACCAAGACTGGGCCAAATTTCTTATCATTTTGATGATTCCAGAACCTTGCAGTACACACCAATACCTATATGCTAGATGATCAACCTTTTTCTGATCAATTCCACAGCGTTTCTTTCACAATGCAATCGCATGACCAGAACTGGCCTTTGCCTTTTTACAACAATTTCACAGTTCAAGAAGTAAGCATTTATAGGAAGAAACCTAGATTATATGCCATATATCACTTTAAAGAAGGCATTTATTCAAATTACATACACATTATCTGCTTCTGCGCCTCAGGCTCATTGTCTTGACGTTTTTGTAAAAATTGATCTTTGATGAGTTAATGGTGGCTTATAATGCTTTGTTAAAATGCAAAGTATCTTCCATGAAAATAAACTTCCATATGAGTATATCATTTCTATTTCAGGAATAAAATTGTAGCCATCATTTGCCAAATCACATTGTTAATTGCTCATACTCTTGGGTACACAAAGAAATTGAGTTTTATCACTTTTGTATTTATTCATATCGGACTTTGATTCCTTTAGTTCAGTTCTGTTTCACTTTTGATATAGAGTAGTTGTGTATGCCTAGATTGAGAATGATACACACTTCAACATTACACTAGAAAACCAAACATGTGGGATTGTGGGTATTCATTTATTCTACATAGATTTGTTCCTTTTAAGTGTAACATCTTTCAACCTCCCAGCATGCTACACATGAACATAATGTATTAAATGTAGTGAATCATACATGGAGATACAATCTGAATGTACAATGTACATGTACACCTAGTCATTAAATGCCCATGCATAAACAGAGATATGGTACCCATATACTTGAACATAGTGCATGTGTTTCTGTATCTACATAAAGTCATAAAGATGAGGTACAACGTTTAGAGAAAAGTCTACAGACAATGTCTCTTTTTAAATGCTGAGTGGGAGTAGAAGTTGGAAGAGGGGGGGGGGGGGGGGGGGGGGGTCATGAAGTCTTTTGTTAGATAGCTTTGACAAGAATATAAAGCATAAACCAATAGTAAATTGTCCTAACACTGAAAAGCTTTTGTTTTAAACAATATCAACTTACTGTAGAACTTTCAGTAAGTTATTAATTGCCATGTAAGGTTGAAAGCCTCACACATTAGCTAAAATGAACACCTGCTTATCAGTCAATCAAATTGTTATAATTACTAATTTGTAAAAGTATCAAACCATACAAATTACTTGTATTATCCAAGTTTTCTTCTATTTTTTAAAAGATAAATTTAATTGAACTAATTGATGCGAAGAACCGTCAGTATCATAATTCTATAGTACATTGTGCATTTAAGCTTCCCATATTTGGATTTCCAGATTGCTTGCTCTGTTTCTCCTGCTCTCTCTCTTTCTCCCTCTCTTTCTTTTTTTCTCTCTCCCTCCCCCTCTCTTTTTTCCTCTCTCCCTCCCCCTCTCTTTTTTCCTCTCTGTCCGTCCCCCTCTCGTTTTCTCTCTCTCTATCTCCCCCCCTCTCTCTCTCTCTCTCCCTCTCTCTCTCTCTCTCTCTCCCTCTCTCTCTCTCTCTCTCTCCCCCCTCTCTCCCCCCTCTCTCCCCCTCTCTCTCCCTCTCTCTTCCCCTCTCTCTCTTTCTCTCTCTCTCCCCCCTCTCTCTCTCTCTCTCCCCTCTCTCTCTCTCTCTCTCTCTCTCTCTCTCTCCGTCCCCTCTCTCTCTCTCTCTCTCTCTCTCTCCCCCTCTCTTTATCTCTATTTTACAATTATATAAGTATGGTTGTGTGGGAAGCAGACCATAGATTTTGTAACTATAATTTGGGAGTCCTTTGTCAACAGTTTCATGAGAATGCTGGGAAATTGTGGTTTTCCTTTCATAAAATGAGTGCCTATTGTCCCAGCTTTGCAGCTGCTCCTTGATTCAACTATGCAATCCAAATAACAACTCACCCATTTGGAACAATGAAAGTTTTTGAACAGATGTTGCTCTAAAATACCCTTCTTGTGAGTGTGTGTGTGTGTGTGTGTGTAAGTGTACACATACACATGAAATAAATTTACATACATTAAAATTACTATATTTTTATATAAATGCAGTGCAAATACTGTATTATTATTTTTATTATTATTAGGCATTTAGCTACGCTATTCATAGTACACTATATTACAGCGCTTACAATAATATGCAATATAACAATATAACCACAAATCTGAACATTGAATAAACAAAAATAGTAGCGAATCAAGTAGGAAATAAGTAGGTTTTAAGGAGTTTCTTAAAAACATCCACTGATGGAGCAGCTTTTAATTATACTGGAGGGAAGTTTATTCCACTCCTTAGCTGCTGTGCGATCTCCTGCCTTACAACGAGCCACATGAAAAGTCAATCGAAATGGGTCCGTTCGCATTGGAGCGAAGGTTTGTACGCACAGGTCGATACAATTCAAGACAGTCCCTAAAATACCCTGGCACCTGATCATGAACAAATTTGTATACAAATGAAAGAATCTTAAAAACAATCCTCTGTTTGATTGGCAACCATGAATGAAGGGACATGTTGCAATAAAAAATCACACCAAGGTTCTTGACCGATGTATAGACGGTGCAATCTGGGTGGTTCCAGATGTAAGATTAACATCATTAATGTTTCCCAAGTTGTGTTTGGAGCCGATTAATAAAAACTCTGTCTTTTCCTCATTTAGTTTAAGCTTATTCCTTCCCATCCGCATCTATCTAAGCCATTAGGTTGCTTAGGGTTGAATGAAACATACAACTGTGTAACATACAACTGTATGAATCTTTGTCATAAAATGATCACAACATTAAACCAATGTTGGAAACTGTAGAGAAGAACTGTATAATCAAACAAGGCTTAAAACATGTAGGGTACACATTGAGAGTTTTGCTCATTTCTAAAACTGCATAGAGATTGATGTGTTTGTTAAAATATGAATATTATTAATTGTAAAAAAAAACATTGGTGATAAGTATACTTGTCATGATATTTATGTATGAAGGAGATGGGAGTGATAAGGATGATGAATGGTTTGATTTTTTTTTTTTTTATCTCACTGCTAATAGTACCAGTAAAATATAATTTGTATGCTGGTATGTGAGCAATCAGAGGACTCACCGTTTCACAAAGTCCTCTATAGCTATGGTCACAACTCAGAGCAGCGACTGACCAATTTGTAGCCTGCTCGGTCACGGCTGGAATTTAGGCATCGCCCAACTAACAGGCTGTAGAGCCCCAACGTGCCCTGTCAATTTCCTGTCGGTCGCTGGACGATTTTAGGTAAAAACTGGGCGAAATTAAGGAGCTTCTCCATGCGGCGTTCAGGCAGTGAATGACTTAAGACCCACTGATTCCTGGGCAGTCTCCCACCGGCCACTGGCCGATTTTTAAAGAAATTTCCCAGCGGCGGGCGGGTGCTTGGCGGGGCATCTGCCGGTGCTGCTCGGGGCCCCGGTGGTCGCCGCCCGGGTGACTAGCCTGTGGGTGACAAAATCTACATGTGAACGGTCTGGATCACTGAGCATCTATTGAAACATATTACATTTACTCATTTACTGATGCAATTATTGTTCAGTAGATCTTATAGCACTATAGAAGAAAAAATGTTCTCAAGAATGTGTATGAGATACATCTTTCTACATTTAACATGATTCATCGCATTTATATATCAAGTGAATTGAAATTGTCACTACATAATTACTTATCAAAAAAATATATTCAATTTTGCCTTTCAATCACCCATATACTTTAAACAGCATTTGAATTCTAAAAAATAATGTAATATAAGAACAATTTTGTTTAGCCAGGGATCAGCATGATTGCTATTCTTCCTGAGGGCCCTGCAATTATTATTACCCAGGCAACTTCCAGGTACCCATTTACTCCTGGGTGGAGAGTGGTAGATGTGGATTAATGTCTTGCTATTAAGTGCTTCGTTGGGATTTGAACATATCGAACCCTTGGATTGAGAGTCAAGTGAATGAACCACAATAACACCTCCTCAATACCGAACATTGAACCCTTGGATTGAGAGTCAAGTGAATAAACCACAATAACACCTCCATAACACCACGACACCTCCACTTGATCAAAACACTTGATCATAACTTGGATTAAAAATATAATGCTGCCCTCTACTATGGTACACTGCCATGTCAAACTCATTTGGTTTGTACCGTATATGTAGGAGATTTCTGTAAAGATGATTTTTATATGATTTCTCTGGTGCATTTTTATAGCTTTCCTAGGCAATATATAGATTGCATTCAGTGTCTGTAAATTGATTTGCTTTGCAGCACATTTTGATTTAAATACTTTTACATAGAAGTTGTAAAAGTAGAGACAAATTAATGTCTTTATTACGTATGAAAATTAAGTTTATTGCATGCTTGTCTGAGATCTCAATTTTGAAACAGTATGTTGAAAGCCAGGGAGATGTTTCGAGCTCTCAGAACACAATATACATGAACAGAATATTGTCTCTTCCTCCACATTCTACTGAAACTACTTCCACTATGTATAGCAGTAGTTTGATCTTCCACTATTTTGTTTGAAATGCATCCATTTTCATTTTTTACAAGGTAAGAATAGCCATTTAGAGCCTATGAAATAATCTAAATTACCATAGATTCTGAGTTATATGGTGTGGTGCATTTTGCCTATGAGGTAAATTATAACACATGGTACAAAGGATTTTCAACACTGTGTTTGACTTGTCCACAATCAATAATACACACCTGAGCTGTCTAAAGTAATTAGACATTAATCTACATTTGCCACTCTCCACCCAGGTGATTGAAATGTGGACCTAGACTGTAGAAATGCCTCAAATGTCAGAGTGCCTTATCATGGTTAATAATAGTACAGCATATCAAAATTAAGTGCTATATAAATGTTACTATCTTATTATTATTCTCTGATTGGTGCAAATAAACGTTACATTGTGCAATTTGTTGATATATCCTTCTGCAAGACTATGTATCTTTGAAAATAAGTAAATTGCACTGCAAGGTAAACATAATTCAATGTAATTCTTTAACAAGTGGAATAATATGGGAAAATATACTGTATATTAAAGTGTCATTCCCATTTCCTTTTTGAACTCTACAATTAAAGAAATTTTAAAGAAGAATGTACATATAGAATTTACTTTGATATCTACATATAATTTGTTTTGAAAATGGTTTTACACAATTGAGATCTGCATGATATAGGTCTGTATCAGAGAATAATGTAGAGGTGTTGTGGTCGAGTGGATACGTCGATCATAAGGTCCGCGGTTCGAGTCCCGCCGCCACACTAATGTCCTTTGGCAAGACATTGATCTACATTTGCCACCGTAAATGGGTACCTGGTACTGGTAGGAATTTATTCCTTGAAATGCTAGAGCGCCGTATGGCAGCCGTGATTAAGCCAGGGTAAGTATCGGGAGCGCCAGGACGGTCAAATCTGACTGACATGAGCGCTATATACAAGAACCCACTATTATTATTATTATTAATATAAAAATCAATTTAATGATAATCTAGGTCATGATAGAGGCAGAATTCATAAAAGAAGCAATGGCTTAAAAGTGAAAGGTCAAACTTGAGGAAAGGCCTATATTGTGAATATTATCCTTGTTCATATAGATGTTCAACATGGTGCAATGTTGGGTACTTAAATGGAAAGTACAGTGTAGGCTTCACTAAGGTGTCCTTATAGTCAAAACAATTTATATACTCTTGAAATTCATTGCAGAGAGTGGTTTTTAACTAACTGCTGTGAGATGTGACATATTAGTTTTTTGTTGATAGATTAAAAAGAAAAAATCCTGAATTTGAACTTAGTGAAATTTAGAATATCTTATACCGGTAGTCCAAAAAGTAGACAATTTGTGAGTAATAATAATATTGGGTTTTTATATAGCGCTCATATATCTGTCAGACTTGACACTCCTTGAGCTCCCGATTATTACCCTGGCTTTAGCATGGCTACCATTACGTCGATAGCATTTAAAGAAATTAATTCCTGCCAGGTACTCCATTTACATCACTTTGGTTGAGTGTGGCAAATGTAGATCAATGTCTTGCCAAAGGACATTAGTGCCCAGGTCTGATAATTACCCGATTTAAATCTGTTTCCCTATTTATAATTTTTTTTTTTAAATTTTTTTTTCCAGATTTTTTTCTTCTTCCAGATTTTCCCCCTATTTTCCCTCCCCCCCCCATTTCCCCCCCATTTTCTTGCTCAAAAGGGGGAATGTTGTTAGATGCCATTACTCAAGGGGGAGAGGGGGGGGGGGGGGGGTTGGTTGAGGGCTCACTATCACCCCTGGTGCCGTGGACTCAAACCTCGGACCTTGTGATCCACAGTCCGGTGGTGTATCCACTCAACCACAACGACTCTTATCAGAAGGCATTTCTTTCTGAGGAGTAAATTCTATTTTGCAAGCCATTGCTATGGAATGTAAGGTGCATTCCAAAGCACCTAAAAATTGACCAAAAGTAGTTTCCCCTTTTTCGAGGATAAGATTATGAAAACAAAAATGCTTGCTTTTCTTCTTTGCTATCTTTGTTAATAATGGCTTCCCTTATTTTTGGAACATGTTGCTCCTGTACTGAGCCTATGGGGAAAGAGACAATCCAGTACTTTAGGTGTAAAGTTGGTCAACTCAGTTCCTATGGCATACTCAATTATTCACACATATGTAACTACTAGCCATAGTTGCAACAAACAAAATATACTAGAGTGGAGAGCGATTTTCATCTAGCTCTGGTAAACTCTCAAAGAGCTCTGGTAAATTGAAAAAGAAAGCTCCAGTAAAAACACTATACAATACTTGAATCTCATTGTGAAGTAAATCACACTTACATGTATACAACATCGAATCCTAATATAACTCCCATAAACAGAAAAGTACCTTTTTTTCCCCTGGATAGTTGCATGGATTGGTTCAAGATTAATCTCATTCACTATTTTAAATTTTGTCATTTTTAAAAATAGTTTTCTCAACAGGTTTTACAGTTTTTCTGTTTTTTTTTTTTTTTTTCTACTGGTGTGCAAATTTAAGTGAATTATTTCTTTTTACCAGTGCCAGTCTGAACTAATTACCATATCTGAAATCTAAAATGGGTAAAACATGCTATTTGATGTGTTCAATAATTGTAAAAACTAACTTCTTGTATATATTGTACAAATAATCCTGCAAATGGAAACCTAAAAAAAGAGACCTTTATTATCTGAAGAACCTGTCTAAGAGCTGCTCTCATATCTGAAATTTGAGCAAATACTTGAAGTGGTTGCACCCTTTTTTGTTGTTGTTGGATACTTGTCTGTGAGTATCACATCTTTGGCAATCGTAAATTTCCCTGAAAGCAAAGTGGTGGGCATAGCACCATCCATTCATTCATAAGTGGATTTATTATTCATGGATTTGTGCAGCTAATTTCCAGGGAATTAAATTCCAAAATGGCAGCAAAGTGGAGGAAACGCTCTAGGTGAAAACGGTTCTGTTGGAAAGCGATATCTTTCTACATTTGTCAACCACTTGTAATGTAATGGCATATATTTTGCTGGCTCTGCAGTATGAAGCATTTTAAAAGCTGAAAATCCACTGAATGTCTTATGATATAGATGATTATGTGTATGCTTGTAGCTCTCTACAAAGTCACCATGTGAATGATATACTTGCTAATTTATCTATGTGAACTATTTTAAAGTACAATTACAAAGTAAAAGCGCTTAGAAACATAGTATAAAGTGCTATACAAATGTGACTATAATAAAAAAGACATTAATGGGATAAATGGATGTAAATGAATCAGTATCCCTTTTTAGTGCTTCATTCTTACTGTTGTTGTATTTATATGTCATTTTTCCTATAAAGTATTTACACTTCTCCATCTTTATTACACCTCTGCCTCTGAATGTGTTCATGAATTGTCACTTTGAATTGAATTTTCTGTACTACTTAGAACTTATTGATGGTGACAGTGGAAACACAGAGGATTGTACATTTATGCTTGTAGCCAATCATGATAAGGAATTTACTAATTATGACATTAATTTCATGAGAAAATATATGAGGATTTAATAATCATGTATGTAGTTTAAAAGTCTTTGAATACTTATCACAAAACACTCCTTTACTTACTGTAAAGGGGGCCATTTAGGAGATGAATATTATCACCATTTGGCATGAAATGGTCCCAAAGTTAGTCGGATAATTCACATTGGGTAATTTTTTAACTCATGACCTCAAGTGCAATCATGACCTGTTATAATGGCTCATTCTCTTTGACATGTGTCATTGTAGCCAGTAATCAGAGAGTTCCACTATTTAATGGAAAGGTGTTTTTGATCATCATGAAACTATGAACAAGTAAGCATTACATGTTTGTTGTATCACTGATCAGAAATGAGCGGCTGTCAGGAGGACAATTTAAGCATTTCAATCAATCATATTTTAATAAAGGATAATTCACTTGGATATAGGCATCCAGTACAGAAAACTGGTTTTAATAAAAATACATAGTTTTTGAGATTGGATATTATTTGTCCATTTGCCCATATATGTATAGGAGCAACAGTAGATTTTATTTCAAAACCCTAATATAATAATTACTCATGTATTTGATTCGAAAAGGAAGAAGTTTTATTTTGCTTCCTATTATCGTCATATCCATGCTGTAGGGACGGATTTACTTGAAATGAGATATATCACATACTGTCATTGTCATCTGTTAATGAAATTTAGAATTGTACATTTACAATGTAATGTATGTAATATAAATATATGAAATACTAGCATGAGTTTATCAATCAAGTTACTTATATTAATAGTGCATTATATTTTGGCAAATTTTGAAAATGTAGTTTACTAGTCTACTTGATTTTTACCAGGTCTACTTACACTGTAAATATTGAGAAAGTCATTTCTTAGAAAAATCATCTAAGAACTAGATTGTGTCTTTTGAAATGACCAAAGAAACAATACCATATAGCTATTTCTATAATTAATTATGCACATTTCATTATCAGTCCAGAAGAGAAAGTTTGTTGGTGCTGATTTAACCAAAGATGGAAAAACAAAATCATATTATGGGTGTTTCATCTCCCATTTTGGTAACCAACACGACTCTCTCTTCCTCCTTGTTTGCGTGATCAATTTCCCCTGTGTTCACAAAGTACGAGCTAGCGATGTCTTCTGCCGATATCAGACATGAATAATTCAGGAGCCTGATACTAGGTTTGGATGACCTGTTTATCTCTCTCCTACTCCTTTCCTACTCCTTTCCTACTCCTCTTCGTCTTAGCCGGCGGTTTCTCTTTGATACCCACGATGGATGACTCTCAAAACGAGCTTTTCCCCTCCAGAGAAAGAGATTAGACAGCCTTAATTATTCACATATTTTGTTTTCTTTCTCCCCACATTCATTTGTTTTGTAGATTTATGTATGTAGAGCTGTACTTGTACTTGTGTGCAATATAATGCAGTATGTTTCATGTTGAGGAGTAAGATTTTTAAATATATATCTACACCCTGTACTCTTGACTTGTGTACTGATAGTGATAAAGGCTACTTGAGGTTTCAAGTGAAGGGATGTACATGGGTTGATGGTTTATTTTACCTGACTGCTTAGAAAGCATTTGTATACTTGTAAGTAAGCAGGTAAAGGGCTTTAAGTCCTCTCAGAGAGACTTGGTAATGAGGATTAATGCCTTACCATAGGGCACTAGCACATCGACTTGATTTTGAACCAGGGACCTCTCGGTTTTGAGACGACTGCTCTACCACTGAGCCATCGTGTCTCAGACTACTTATATAAAGTGTAATAGGAATGAGAGGATGTAGAGGAGTTAGCAAGCAGAAACATGGATATAACTTGATTGGTGTGAGAAAAAGGTGAAAGAGAGAGAGAGTGAGGGAGAGAGAGCGAGGGAGAGAGAGGAAAAGGAAAAAAGAGGGGGGGGGGGGGGGTGAGGGGGTCGGAGGAGGAATGATCTTCATGCAACTGTACAATGTAAGGATGGGGAACTATATTGAAAAACACAGAGAAATGAAAAATATTTGAACCCTCCCCCCAAAAGAAAGGGAGAGATTTCACAGATAAGCTTTTTCATTTGATGTAACCATTATGATCTATCATGTGAACTTAGTAGATAAGTATCAAGTTCTTTAATTCTTTCTATAATAGTCCACATCATGTATCCAAGGAAAATGCATGCAGGCATCTATATAGTAGTTTTGACATAGTAGTATGATGTAAAAACTGTGTTACTGTAGAGATATATTTATGTGAAACAAGAAACATCTGCATGCTCTCCTCTAGACTATGGCATCATGGTTTGGAAACTATTGAAAATTCAATTGTCGACTAGAATATCATCCACTGATCTTTGTTTCAATTATTCATGTAGATGATTCTGATGCGCATGCATTGTACTACTGTGTGTATAGTCTGGCAGCTATGACATGATGTTTAACAGTCAGAGAGAGAGTTTCCTCCTACTAGGTCCTCACATTAATGTCTATCCAAAAAATTGGTAGGGATTTGAACCCTCTATCATCAGATCAGTAGTCTGATAACTAGATTAAGGCACATCTAAGAAAGGTAGAGAGACATTGGGAATCATTAAAGACACTTGTACTGGCTAGAGATTGATGTAAATTTTGAATTTGCCATACATGTAGTACTAACTTCACACTGTATTTATCTAGTCTTCTGTTCTCAGGGAGAACTCATGGATACATGAGAAGATTTCTTGTATTGTTGTCACCAGGAGAGAATGTAAAAAGAATGAAATATACTGACTTTAACATCAAGTGGTAAACCATGAGTATTTTAAAGAGAAAGAAATCAGAGTTATCTCTGAATAACCCAATCATAATTGATGGAACTCATGCTGTCAATTTCATGGTTTAACAGCTTTCTCTATATCTAATGGGTGTAGTGCTTTAGTCAATAGAAGATACATGTACACTACTTTACACTAAACTAAACACAATCTTCTATAGATATGAAACTGTACATTTGTAGCAATAACATGAATTGTCCATGAATATTGAAGTAATGCTATTTAATTCAATAAGTAAAAATGGACAAACTTTTTTAATGTCTTCTATTCATTTCTTTTTGTTTCATACCTCACAAGAAAAATGTGAATCAAATCTATTTCTAAACTCATCCTTATTTTTGTGTCTCGATACGAAGTAAGGAAAACAGATTTTCTCTTGTACCTGAATCTCTCTCTGTACATGTACTCAGGGGCTCTTAGATCTTTTTAGGTCAGGTAATGTATACTTGCATTCAACTGATCTAACAAATGGTAAGAGAAAAAGAGAATACAGTGATCAAATTACAGATGCCAGTTTCATACTCGAGATTTGGATTTTATATTAAGATGTTGGCTTGCAAGAAAGCATGGAGTGAAAGATATTTTGTAGATTCTCTTTTAACAGTAATCTTATAATTGGATCATTTTAAAGTTAACAGAACGAAAAAGAGAACTAGTGTTGTCTGATCTTCTCAATTTTTGATGGTTTTTGAGAATTATTAAAATTGAAGAGAATTATCCTCTTGGCTTTGAGATGTATTTGGTGCTGGGCATGATTAATCATATAATAATTTTACTCCTTCTAATACAGAATTAAGCCTCTTTCAGATATGACGCAGCAAAACAGTCCAGTTTTTTTATGACGTAAGGTGTAATATGCTTCAAATTTCTTATAAAACAAGAGCTCTGTGAATACAAGTAGGACCTTTGTTTTTTAACAGGAGTAGCTATATATGTAGAAATACATATTAAGGTCTGTTTAAATCACATTTTAAATTATCATGCAGTTATGAATTGGTTGTGAGTTCCAGTTCAACTTATGAAATACAATTTTAGTAAACCATCACTGTGCCACAAAAAGCATTGTACAAAACAGAGTCAGATATTTTCAAGGTGTTCTTCAGGCCTTTTCTGATATACAGTCACGATTTTGTTTCTTCTTAAATATGTTACATAGGAGCTTTAATATTTTCTAGTAGAGGATTAGGTATAGCTCTCAAGCCCATATTCGTAAGGCATATGTGCCTACACATTGTATTTCTCAGTATTTATATACATGTAAATGTTACATTGTACTCCTGATTAAGATGCAACATTTAGAGATATTATATACTAAGAAGATGTGTTGCTGAAGTACTTCATATACGAAAAACTAAAGAAAGGCAAATCTCCTTTAGAACCATGGCTAGTCTATACAAGTCTGAAACAATGCTTAATAACATTTACAGCAATCAAAAAATAACTTAGTTTGTGAACATACATTGTTGCTTCATATTGGCCATATAGTGAAAATCTGATGTATACATGCATTTATCATAAATTGAGGAGGCATTTGTTTTTTAGAAATGTATGTCCTGTTCTGAAAACTAAAATGGTTTACATATAGCTCTTAGTGTGAACCTTCTGCATTCTGTACTACCACTTGTATAAGATGTCTCCAGCAGTCAATTTCTTAATTCACACAGCTTTTATAATTGTACATAATTTTGTGGGTCACATATTAAATTGGAGTGTATACTGCCATGCCAAACAAAGAGTTGCAATTTCCCAGCTCCCACGCTACTTCACCGCCTCATATTTGGCTCCACTAATTATTGATGGGAACATTTCATTTTGGTATTGAGCATTTATTATCAAAAGGCTCTTTCTCCTCTTATACCATACTTTCTTCTTGTCCTTTCTCTTTCTCTCTCATGACCTTTATATTTTGGATGATTTCCTTGATGCTGATCTACCATCTTTTCCATCCTGCTTTTTATTGTAATTCATTCCTTTTTCACTGGCGCTCTGTGTGTATAATCTAATTCTCTTGCCTCTCTTCTCAGTAACATCAAATGTCAGGTTTTGAAAAAGTGTTGTAATATAATATAAAAATAAACATAAAAATGATTAAAGAACGCAGAGAAAAAATGAAGAGCGAACAATGCTTCAAACCATCCAGCAATACTTGTCAGAAATGCTACAGAAATATACCAATTTCCTGTATGAAAAGTGTATCTCTTCATTCTGTATGCAATGGAGGATTTGTTATCATTTTTTGAATACAAATAATGTTACCTTCTCACTTGTAAGAGGTACAGTGTAGGATTTCAAGCATTTAAGAATGCACAAGAAAAAAGACATTATCAGGCTTATTTTGAAATATTGATGCGATATAAATTACATACATGTATGTAAGGAGCATACAAATTGCAGCTTCCTTTTTCATTTTAAAAGTCACTTTCCAGACACAACTTAATTTTGAAGGTAGGCAAGAATGGAAATAATAAACAAGAAAAGAGACACTGTCAAATAATGCAAGTCATGATTAATGCAAAAATCCTTGTCAGCCTTTTCAGGTAGCCTATTCAGTAAGACTACAACATGGTGTTACCCAAAGCTTCAATTTGTGAATGTTCAGTACTCACTCATCATGGAAACCTATAGAGAGTATCGTGTTAGTCATCACCTGTAACAGAGGGTCTGGACTGATAGACTATTCAAATTATACTCTATTTTACATGACCACAGACTAACAATGTTAAGCTTCATGTAGGCTGGGCTCAACGCCTAATGAAACTAGTTTAAGTGTACACATAGAGTACATGCCTAGACTACTCTTCTACTTCCATTTTTAATCAGATTCCATTTGAAGAAAAAAATATATGGAAGCCCTAAACAAATTGCGCTTCAAAATGATCATGAAGTGCCTCAAAGAAGTAAAAATCTTTAAGCAACTGGTTTTACCATACTCATTTTCCCCAATGGACTGTAATGTTATAAAAAACATTTTTTTAAATTTCGAATTTCAATCATAAATACCTTAATAATCTGACAGGCGATTGGCTTGTAAAAATCTGACTGACCTAAAGGTTTATAATTATGACTGCAGCATGAGCTAAAGCCAGGTATTTGATCAGAATCTGAGGCAAAAATAAATTTGATTTTACTTTATACAAATTTGATGCATCAACATTATTGTACGAGGTGTATGAATTAATATATATATATATATATATATATTTTTTTTCTTTTGGGGGGGGGGGGGGGGCTTGCTGCACAATATTTTTTTTTGTGGATACAATATACTCTTAACTCCTTCCATCACCTATCAAAGTTCCACCTCTTCCTATATATTCTCCTTTATAAAGTACTATGTAATGAAGTCTAGGTATATAACTGGGAATACATTGAATGCACAGTCACTCAAAGAGAAATTGTTTATTTAAATCAATAGCCTGTGGCTTTAAAGATATTTGTATTAAAAACTAAATATTTATTGGAGGATACAATTGACATCAGTATCTGTTGTTGAGAATTGCATGCAATCTTAAGTGAACGAATACAAAAGTTCATACAAGCACCGTATATATCACTGCATAGATGTGTAGTTGTTAATCCCCCCATGTTTCCAACCATCCAAGCTAAATAGATAATCAAGTCTAATTCAATTTTTTGAGCAGTTAATTCATTTTGCTTGGCATCATCCATCACTGTATCGGATCTATGATGTAATTGAATTAAGGTATGCAGAACACTACTACTCTGTCAAGGTCAATGAGAAGTACACTGTACCACTTCATTTCAGTCTCACTCCCAACTTTGTTTGGGCTAGGTTGGGCAGAGGGCCGGGTTGGGCAGAGGGCCAGGTCAGGCGAAGGGCCTGGTTGGGCGGAGGGCCGGGTTGGGCAGAGGGCCTGGTTAGGCGGAGGGCCAGGTCGGGCGGAGGGCCTGGTTAGATAGAGGGCTGGGATGGGCGGAGGGCCAGGTTGGGCGGAGGGCCTGGCTAGCCGGCAGAGGGCTGGGATGGGCGGAGGGTCGGGTTGGGCGGAGGGCCAGGTTGGGCGGAGGGCCTGATCAGGCGGAGGGCTTGGTTAGGTGAAGGGCTAGAAAGAAAGACACAAGAATCAATCACTATGAACATGACTGACAAAGAAAGCGGACAAAATATACAGTTCCTCAGGTAGACAAAGGAACATCCCTTCACTGCTATTATGTAAACATGTGTAGAACAGGTGTCACATGCATATTCACCTTTTTACATAATAGCAGTGAAGGGATGTTCCTTTGTCTACCTGAGGAACTGTATATTTTGTCCGCTTTCTTTGTCTGTCATATTCATAGTGAATATCTCCAGCCTTAAGAAATTTACATTGGCGACCTATTCAGTCCTGTATCAATTAAGTTTACAGTACTTTTATTAACTTATCATTGTTACCATCAGTTTGCTCAATCGTATCTCATTTACTTCCTTTGGCCAACTGTACGTAAACGAATGGACTTGATTTAGGGTCAGCACGCGCTAGCATTCGCAAAACAGACCAAAGTTCACCTTCTGCTTCGGTTGCGCGTATGCATGTTGCACCCACTTGAATACTGCGGTGGCGTTGTCCGTAGTGGTATTATATGCCATTGGCCCCAAGTTAGGCCACGGGACAGACATGTAGTCTCGTCATGCTACATCCCCTTTAATATATGATAAACCAGAAAGAATGCTGTGTTCCAGTAACTAAAAAGTCCTTATTTTATATCCCAGAAACTGTGACAAAAGCGCATAGATACATGCAATAATGCCCATGTGTTATGAACTATACACAAACGTTCTATTATTATTATTATTATTGACATATATATCTAAGGATTGGTACCCATATTACTGTAGCACCTCCCTTAGGCTTGGAAAGATGATTTCTTTCAAAAGATTTTTGAACAAATATTGTCATTATGGATAGAAGCCCAGTATGTCCTTTCATTATGTTTAATAAATTATATGCAATGTAATTAATTGATTCCTTAATTCACATCATGACATTTAAATATACTCCAGATGTTTGAACAACGTTGAAATCTACATTGTACATGTTTACATATTGTCATCTTTGTGTAGCAGTCGCACAGATTCATTTACTGAGTAACATGGGGATTCTTTTTTGTTGTTTTTAATGAAGTCCATTTTTTAATATATTTGTGGATGAGCTGTCTCGTAATATCCATTCGATTTATAGACACATGAATATGGAAATGAATTTAGGATGTTGCCATAGTGATAACAGTGCGGCTGTATAATCTGTATGGATTTATCACCATGAAGGGCTTGTGTAGAGCTTAATCATTTACATGGAAGTTTTTACATCATACTACTATGTCAAAACTACTATATAGATGCCTGCATGCTTAATCCTTGGATACATGATGTGGACTATTATAGAAAGAATTAAAGAACTTGATACTTATCTACTAAGTTCACATGATAGATCATAAAGGAATCTCTATTTGTGATCAGATTGTATTTCCAAATCTTCTTAAGACAGGTGCGCAATACAATAATAACATGTTTTGAATTGTTCATCATTTTATCCCTTGCTTTTAGAGTCTTACTATAATGAGATTTCTCTTTCATTTTGTGCGTAAAGGTCATGTTTTACTTCTTTGAATAAGTAGTGCAATGAGTATGATTGGTTGAATAACTTGAATTCTACTCAAGATTTGTTGTTGGCACCTAAGATTTCATATAGAGTAAGGGATTAGTCACTTGTATTATATGTTGAGAACAAGTAAAACCTTAGCTAACTTAGTAAAACCTTAGCTAACTTAGTTCAGTATTCAGAGAGAGATATATTCTTGTGGTTCTCACCAGACAGTTTATTCACATCTCCAATAGATTAATAAGACCAGACATAAACCCATTCTCTGTTTTTTTATCTTCCATTTTGGACATTCTCCATACCATAAATATATTGGTGTTATCTCATGAAGTACTGTAAGTTGAATTAAATACTTTTAGGCACCATGCATGAATCTGTGTTAGAGATACAGTGTGAGTTCAATGAATACAGATAAGCACAATATATTTCTTCATGGTCTTGTTTTTCCATTTTATTTCTTTTCACATCCGTTATTTTTGGGTGCTTTATGAAGTTAGTTAATTGCCTTATGATGTTACTTGTTAGTGTTCTCCTGCACATATGTTTTATACATGTAATTTAATCTATGTTTTAATAGTTCTTCTGTTGATGGTGATTTCAAGTGAGGAGGGATGTTGTCTCAGAGTTTCTAACAGTAATGGAGCCTGGAATGTGTTAGTTGGAAACATTTAATTGAAATTGCTTGTTGACCAAATGGCAAAAGTTCAATCTGACTCACATTTGTAATTGGCTGATTTCCATTTCATATCAAGCTTGTATGTAAACTACAACGGTTTTAAAACCTGTATTGTTATGTTTCACAATGACCAAATACAATGAATGTAGGCACTTATATATTGCAGATCATAATGTAGGAGGCTTTGAATGCCTTGACTTGTATCATTAATGTGTGAAGTATCTTAGTTAGTACATACCAGTATAACATAGAAACAAACTCAGTCATACATGATGGTTTAAATACATAATGTTATAACATCATATAGCAGCTGCTATATCACCTTCTGTTTCCTCTTCCCATGCTCCCAGCATTCCCTGTTCTTACATGCCGGAGACTGCTCTGCCTCAGAATGGCATAGCGGTGTTTCTATGACAACGTTGGTTTCTATGGTAACTGCAACCCTTGTGGCAATCGCGCACCTTTGCCCTGCCGTGCAAGGATACACTGGTGTGTTTATTTGTGTGCGAGTGTAGTGTATGGGTTCTTTATAAATTAGTATGTACATATATCTGCTTTAGTGGCAGTAAAAATATGGGTAGATACTTGTGTTTTATGAAAGAAGATTTTCATTTTGTTCTCTTCTTTCCACCTTTTCATTCTTCCATTTCCCATCTTCCATTATTTTTATTCATGACAAAAAAACAAAAACAAACCATCTTGCTTTTCTCTTATCAGCTAGGTGTTTCTCTGGCTCTCACTCATGTTTTCATTTAGAATATTGCAGTATGTTTGATTTTATAATTCATCCCTCTGAATGTATCCGTAAACATGGTAATTAATTTTGTATAATGTACATTCAAATGCATTAATACTTGCAGAAGAGAGAACAAGAGATAAATATATTTATCCTTTTCTTTCATTTACATACATATTCAAGATTTGATTGAATATATTTTGTATGTCTGATCATTGTCTTAGCCATTTCATTGTCTCCTTTCTAATAGTAGTTCCTATCATCCTCTGCCTCTTTCTCCCTATGTATTAACATATGTGCATTGTCACCTTTCCTCTTAAATATGACAGTGAATTTCATCAAATTTGTTTCTGGAAAACATATATAAATATTGGTATTGTTTAATATGAGAAAGTAAGCATGTCACCTGTGAAAATTGAAAAGAGAAAACTGCACCTAGGTTTCTTCACAGTAAAGAGTGCTATGCTTCTAAACCATCGTTAGTAGCATGATGGCTTCTTCTCTGCCTAGAGACATTCATGGAAGACATTAAAAGCTTTATCAGCACTTTGCAAATCATTACAATTTATGATGGTGGTTAGTAGTAAATTATGTAAGGGATGATGTGATAGTGAAATGTTTCCATAAAGGGATGAAATTAGCTTTATGAAAGTATAATTCATATATATATATTAATTGCATTCTTCGATTGCCTTTGGAAGTAATGTAAGTGCTAAGGGGGCAGGGAAAGATATTGTGAAATTATGCAATGGAGGTTTTACTATAAAAGTTGTTATGAAGAATGATATTAGTGGATGATATCTCACCCCAGAGAATCAGAGCTAAATACATAACTTTATTAACCGTGTTAAAAATAATGGTTTGTGGACAAATATACCAATTATTGTTATCAATTTATATCATTTCATTTAATTTCAAAGAAAGATGGGGGGGGGGGGCCTGTAATAAAAATGTTGATCTTATATTCTTGGTGATGAACATAAATAATTCTTTAAAAAAACAAAAAACTTAAAGGAAGTGTATAGTGAAGAATATGTCTCCTTTTCAAACAAAACTTTCATTTACCTAGATTGATTTGTTTTTTGTTTGAATACATGATAGCATTTATTTGTGTCCTGTTCAGACTCAAAAACAAGTCTTTTATAAATGTTCTTTTATTTTTGTGCCTCAGATGAATGTTTCCCATTATATAGGAAGGTGGTGTACCCTGATTAGTCTTATGTCATTAGGATAAGTGCCATTATTCATACTTCTTATCAGTTTTTCTCCCATTCATTTTATGTCCCATTTGTCTTTTGTCCCAGTAGTAATATGTGTTATTGGTCGCCTTAGTGTCGTAGCCCTAAGCGTTGCATCCTATTGATTTCATATCCCATGTGCCATAAGGCCCATTGTCCTTACCTCCCATTGTTCTGACCTGCACCTCCCATTGGTCTTACCTGCACCTCCCATTGGTCTTACCTGCACCTCCCATTGGTCTTACCTGCACCTCCCATTGGTCTTACCTGCACCTCCCATTGGTCTTACCTCAACCTCCCATTGGTCTTACCTGCACCTCCCATTGGTCTTACCTGCCATTGTTCTTACCTCCACCTCCCATTGGTCTTACCTGCACCTCCCATTGGTCTTACCTGCCATTGTTCTTACCTCCACCTCCCATTGGTCTTACCTCCACCCCCCATTGGTCTTACCTGCACCTCCCATTGGTCTTACCTGCACCTCCCATTGGTCTTACCTCAACCTCCCATTGGTCTTACCTCCACCTCCCATTGGTCTTACCTGCACCTCCCATTGGTCTTACCTGCACCTCCCATTGGTCTTACCTGCACCTCCCATTGGTCTTACCTCCACCTCCCATTGGACTTATCTCCACCTCCCATTGGTCTTACCTCCACCTCCCATTGGTCTTACCTCCCATTGGTCTTACCTCCACCTCCCATTGTTCTGACCTGCACCTCCCATTGGTCTTACCTGCACCTCCCATTGGTCTTACCTGCACCTCCCATTGGTCTTACCTCCACCTCCCATTGGACTTATCTCCACCTCCCATTGGTCTTACCTCCACCTCCCATTGGTCTTACCTGCACCTCCCATTGGTCTTACCTCAAACTCCCATTGGTCTTACCTGCACCTCCCATTAGTCTTACCTCAACCTCCCATTGGTCTTACCTGCACCTCCCATTGGTCTTACCTCCACCTCCCATTGGTCTTACCTGCCATTGTTCTTACCTCCACCTCCCATTGGTCTTACCTGCACCTCCCATTGGTCTTACCTGCCATTGTTCTTACCTCCACCTCCCATTGGTCTTACCTGCACCTCCCATTGGTCTTACCTGCCATTGTTCTTACCTCCACCTCCCATTGGTCTTACCTCCACCTCCCATTGGTCTTACCTGCACCTCCCATTGGTCTTACCTGCACCTCCCATTGGTCTTACCTCAACCTCCCATTGGTCTTACCTCCACCTCCCATTGGTCTTACCTGCACCTCCCATTGGTCTTACCTGCACCTCCAATTGGTCTTACCTCCACCTCCCATTGGTCTTACCTGCACCTCCCATTGGTCTTACCTCAACCTCCCATTGGTCTTACCTCCACCTCCCTTTGGTCTTACCTCCACCTCCCATTGGTCTTACCTCCACCTCCCATTGGTCTTACCTCCACCTCCCATTGGTCTTACCTCCACCTCCCATTGGTCCTACCTCCAATTGGTCCTACCTCCACCTCCCATTGGTCTTACCTCCACCTCCCATTGGACTTATCTCCACCTCCCATTGGTCTTACCTGCACCTCCGTTTGGTCTTATCTCCACCTCCCATTGGTCTTACCTCTGTTTGACTTATGTCCCAGTGGTCATATATCCCGTTGGTCTTACCTCTGTTGGACTCATTCCTAGTGGTCATGTATCCCGTTGATCATACCTCCCATTGGTCTTACCTCTGTTTGACTTATGTCCCAGTGGTCATATATCCCGTTGGTCTTACCTCTGTTGGACTCATGTCCTAGTGGTCATATATCCCGTTGATCATACCTCCCATTGGTCGTACCTCTGTCGGACTTATGTCCCAGTGCCCATATATCCCATGGGTCTCATTCCCAGTTTGATATCTGATATTCTTTTATTATGTTGTCCAAATTATTTACCAATGAATCTATCAGTGACTGTGACACTAAACCATATACTGATACCTATTAAAGCCTTTCTATACCACAATCCCATCACCTCCACCCAGCATGTATTGTGAGTTGGTTGAATATACACATTTTGTTCAATTTTATGAAAACAGTGTTTCATTACATCAAACTTCATATTTCAAGATCCAGGTGTTTTTTTAAACTCTAGGACTACCAAATAAAGTACTCTCCATAGGCTTAATACATGGATTAGCTGGTACTTGAAGTAGATGTGTTAAGCTTAGAGATATTTAAAGTCCAATATTACAGGATGATACAAGTGAGTCACCCTTAACTAAAAGTAGTACTTTACTATACCTTTTTACAAAGATGTATTATAACATTGTAACCTTAAAACAATAGTCAAATTGTTATATCACAGAATGTCTGCTCTGTCATTGCTTGAATGCTAAATAATTGAATGTCAAACTACGAATTAAGAATATACTCACTTTCTTAGATACTGTAGTAGAGGCCATTGTTCAATTCAATTCAATGTTAGGTTTTATTGCAGCAAAAAACAGAACATGGCAAAAGTCTAGAGACCATAATAGAAAACATGAAATAAGGTTATGAAATGTACAATGACATGTAGTAGTTCAATAATAATTAAAATTGAGCACATTGTTTCATGCGTTAAAAAAAAAAGTTAATCAGCAACTATTATACTGGATTCAATTCGATAGATTATTTATACAAGACTTATGGTACAGTGGGTGGCAGCAGTAAAAAGAAAAAAAAAAGGGCTGTTTAAAATTACCCCTACTCTTAACACTAACCCCAACCATATCTCAAATGGATATAAGACCAATACGATAACAAATCCAATTTATAGTAGTATAAGACATTCCTGGAACGGGTGATAAAGCCTAAAAGACACTCCTAGTTTTAGCAAATTTGTCATTTGTACACTGTTTCAGGTACATAGGATGTGATGTTAGTTACCCCTGTCAAAATGTTGATTTCTCTTTCTTGTGAAGTTCATCTTTCATTGGCAGGCCCGGTATAATATACTGCATGGTTGGTTCTGACTTGATAGCGCAGCTAGACAGAAGCTTTCAGAGAAAGGCTCTGGGAAAAGGACAGCGTTGTAATACACCTACATCTACTAATGCTCAAGTCTATTGATAGCTTTGAGTGGACAATCATTTCAAGCATTGTACACTCACTCCATCCACACTGAACAGTTTGAACCAAATGTACTTTTATTATATACCCTTTCATCATTTAACTCTTTGTGCTGTATAGATGTGGTCTGCTGCCAAGAAAGAAATTCCATAGGACAATCTTCCATCAAGCACACACTAATTAAACCCTACTAAACAAATTTAAGTTTCATGACCTGACTCAAAATATACCTATTTTCTATATTTTCACACACAAGTTTTTATGATTTGTGAGATAAACCTAAGTATGTATTCTCAGCTTGATATAGATTTTTTCCTACAAATTGTAAACCAAATTACCTTTAGAGACTTAAGAAATACAGGCACATTGAGAATCAACAGATGCCCATGAAGAAGAAAAAAAAACCTGCCCCAATTAAACACTAAAGTTATGTAGTTGCTACTTTCTACTCTACCTTGGAATAGTTTATACTTAAATGTTTTCAACCCCTCCCCTTTTGTTAATCCTGAAGCTGTTTTTATATAGAATGATCTCAGTAGCATTTATTTTGAAGAATGTGATAACTACTTCTACATAGGCCAATTTTCAGTTCATATGTTCATAGTTACCAAAGATTGGCAGGACAAAAAAAAAAATCATCTTCAAAAGTAATATTTCTACATGAAAAGTCTTCTTAAGAAATCACCCTTAGGCCTACAAAAAAAAAGATGTTGTATTGCCCTTTGCGACCAACCCAAACATTTTGATTTGATTTGATTTGATTTGTTTTATTGTCCACATTGAGTGGAAATTCTTCTTGAAATCTACAGTCGGCTTTTTAAAAAAGTTTTTTTTTTAACCGTTTTTTAGAGAAAAGAAATATTAAAGCATCCAAAACTGAGAAATATCAGCCCAGAGATGGAGAAAATGAGAAAAAAAGAAGAGATTTTTGACCCACCGACCCATGTTTTGGCACCTAAAGGGCAATACAACATCTTTTTTTAGGCCTTATACAGTGCGTCCCAGAAAAAACGAAACCGAGAAGTATCGATGTTTTATTATAACTTAATCACAACCATAATTAATGAATGATACATATTTGGAAAGCTTAGAGTCTCCTCTTTCAGTTGATGCTACTCACGTGATGCATATTTCACGCATGAGTGATTAAAAGCAATTTGAAGGAAGGAAACCAAAAAGTAATTTGGCGGGCGGTATCTGAATTTCAAAGAAAAAATCATATTTCTAGAAATTTCATTTTCTGCTCTTTCATATGATACCTCAATCAAGAAAAATGAGCCAGGAATAACAAAGTTCTGTTTGTTTAAAGTAGCCCTTACATTTTCATAATTTCAACAAACGAATTTGTTTTCACTGGGTGCCTGCCGTAGCAAAAAGCAGATTTGACAAAAGACTTAACTCCGTTTCGTTGACAATCAGCCATGCATGAAGACTCTCGTCTACGGCTGATTGTCAACGAAACGGAGTTAAGTCTTTTGTTAGTTTCGTTTATTGATACGGCAGGCAGCCAGTGAAAACGAATCCGTTTAATAAAATTATGGAAATGCAAGCACTACTTTAGACAAACAGAATTTTGTCATTCCTTGCTCATTTTTCCTGATTGAGGTGTCATATGAAAGGGCAGAAACTCAACTTTCTAGAAATGTGAATTTTTCTTCGAAATTCAGATACCGCCCGCCAAATGTCTTTTTGGTTTCCTTCCTTTGAATTGCTTTTAATCACTCATGCGTGAAATATGCATTATCTGAGTAGCATCACATGAAAGAGGAGACTCTAAGCTTTCTAAATATGTATCATTCATTAAACTAAAGTGTGTACAATGTAATCGCACTTTATTTGAACCTTATATATTCATACATTGTTAAAGCATCCATCTATGACTGGGACAGAAATTATGCGAACCTTCGTAGGAATTGGGAATTGACCAGAAAGTGACTGATGCCTTTTGAATGGGAACCTACAAGCTGTCACTTTGTGTGCATGTGACACATGACATGCAGAAACTTATATGCAGCATTGTACCTGTACTTAGTCACAGTTAGTGGTAACATCTAAAACAAATATTGAAAATGTCACTTTAACCCCTCTCTGTGAATAACTCATACTCTTTTTAAAGAAGATGTGTAGGCCTTATCGCACCTCAAGATGTGAAGGCCTTACCGCACCTCAAGATGTGAAGGCCCTATTGCACCTCAAGATGTAGCAGTTTATATATTGACAGTGGTACAGAAACATCAAATTACTTTTTCCAAACTGATGTCTCCTTTTAGCATTGATATTTGTAGTCTAAACTAAAATGTACACATATCCCAAGTAGAGTTGCATTTTATAAAAGGAAGAATCCCATTGAATTATGTTCATTTTATAAAACAAATTGTAGGAAAGTAGTCAAAACCAAAATGGCTCCTCAGGTAAATAAACCGCTTCCTCCTGACAAGGATTATCTAAAAATTGTAAACTGTGTTGAGAACACGTCAAGAAATGAATAAGTGCAGTTAGGTAGGCTTTGAACCCCCATCTCTTTGTTGGGATTTTTGTTTTGAATATTAACAACTGATCTATGGTAATGGATTCATTATCACTCAGCTTTTGTCAAAGTAAGTTGCTATTATTCAGATAATTTCTGCATTTTTCCTTACAGTAGTTGTTATTCTTTCTTTAATTCTGTAGTATCCCTTTCTCCAGATTCTCTTTTTTCTCATCATATTCTATGACAGGATCTATTTGCATGTACAACATCTAAATTCTCCTCTATTTTAAGCTTTCTCCATTTGGAGATAAAATCAGGCCAAACCCAACATCTTTACCCCCTGAAAATCCCCAATTTTGTTGTCCAGATTCCCTGTTATGAGGAGGAAATCTGCATAGGTACGACAGGCCCATCCATCACACGAAGTCCCTAGATTAATAGAATCCAAGTCAAACTTTCTCCATCCTCGGGGGTCGTTGGATACAAGCTAACGCATGCAATATTCATGCACTGCCTAGATTCAGGTGGTACCTATAAATATTGCATTTATAGGGTATCATTAACGCCTTTTGTTATGCGTGTGCATGTCTGTGTGCTGAGTGTGTAATTGCACCAAGTATACACAGGAAACCTGACACTCCAAATGTGGGCATACATCAACATTATGAAGTATTTCATGTCTTAAGTGATAGATGATCCTTGTTTCAGATTTATTCTATTTTAATGAAATATATATGTAGTTTTATATAGGCAATGATGTTGATATAAGTGCAAAAAACATGAAGAATATGTTAACTGTGATGCCATGTTGTACTCATCACTGATTGGTTGCCACTGCACGTTCCTTTGTTCATTAGAGCGGCCATCTTGGTTTCAATGAGCATGCATGGGTATAACAAACACACTTGACTTACAAATACAGTGATATTGAATCATGATATATAGGCTCTCTACACCATATGGAACACATTTGTCTTTAATGTTCCAGACATATAGATGTATCATTGGTCATGAATAAATAATATCAATTTGAACATTTGCACCACTATGCAGTGTCCATACATGAACAAATGTACTGTCTCATTTAGGCTTCACAGTATGCATTTCATAGTGGAAATGTTCATGAGAACAAGTATGACAATGGTCATTTCACTAATATTGATTGCCTTAGAATCACTAGCATTTCAAACATATGCTGATACATCTTTCCCTATCTTTCACATACACATCAACATTTGTTTTGCTTTCAAGGTAAGACAATAAGATGAGTTGTAACGAAGAAGAGAAGCTGAGATGAAAGAGAAGGAGCAGTGCATTTTGTATTCATATAACTGATTAAGATAGAGAAAATGAGAGAGAAGGAGTTAAGCATGAGCTACAAAATGTAGGAAGAGGGAAAAAGGGGGGGGGGGGCGGGGGAGTAAGATGAAAAAAAGTAATAAAGAAAGGTGGAGGCAAAGCAAGTGACGCATTGATAAATTGTTAAAAGCTACCTTGCATATATATTTATATCACTTTGTTGAATATAGCAAACATGATGTTGCCATGGTAACACCAAGTTTTATGATAACCATATTTACTTCTTAAGTGCAAGCATGGAGCAAGGCAAGAACAAATTCTCATTTTTTCCAAGCAAGATTTATGATATTTGAACCTGCGTGTCAGTATAGGCGCATGTTAGTGTTTCGTATTATGTACAGTGAGGAAGTATTTTGTTTTGGCAAGGTAGACTTGTATTTTGTATGGTTTTGCTCGCGTGTCAAAGAATTCTTTCAAGTCTTTGCCTTGCTCAGACGACGCTGATAGCAAAGCCAGCTCTTATTTCTCCAGAGAGCCTTGTAATGCTCCCTAAGTGCTGACTCACTGCCGTCACCACAATAGGCAGCCCTCTATAGACCACTCCAGGCCATTGTTTGGTTTGAATAGAGGCCCAACTCTAATGGAGATTTAGCTACGAAGACGGGGGCGCAGACTTGCGTACACAAATTTACTTATAAGAGCATTTGCGGATTAAAAAGAAAATATGGAATTTTTGAAAGTCTCTTATTTCAATTTTTAACCAAAAACATATAGTTTCCTGGTGGAGATGAAGCTCTCATGGGATTACAAATGTTACAGTTTAGCAATTATTTTTAAACATTAGAATTTTAGAAGTAAATTAAAACACGACTTTTCAAATTTATGCACATATTTTGTTTTTGAAAGTAAAAGTGATTAAAGTAGCTAATTTTGTTTGAATATTTAATATTAGGGAAAATGAAATACATTGATACTTAATGATTGTAAATAAGTATTACTTATATAAGTAAGTGAATTTTCTTTTAGTTTTTCTCCATCAGGTGTATGAAAGATAGGTTGGATGTAAACAAAATGAAAGAAAATGCAACATGCTCACATATGCCCCCCCCCCCCCCACAAACATACGGGTGTCTGGAGAAATCTAAGGACTCATATCGTCCCTATTTTCACGAAGTGACGGTAGTGAGGAAAATCGTCACATATGCAAATTTCCTCACTACCGTCACTTTGTGAAAATAGGAACGATATGTACATGTCTGTATGATATTTCATATTCAAGTTCACATATTTTTGCTGGAATATAACTTCCTGAGGACAATTTGAAAACATTCGATTGGATCAACCGAATAAACATACCCCTGTATCAAAGGGCATCAATTTTGTTTTAACAGAGTTGGGGACCAGAGGACATCCCCATTTTGTGAATGGTAGTCTCAGTGAATGTGCAGTTCATATGAATGTCCTAGGTTTGGTACTGTAGACAATGGAACACAAACACACACACACACACACACACATATATACACAACAACGTACAGGCAGTAGTTCTTTCTGGAATGCACCTACAGAGCTCTGGTTAAAAAAAAAAAAATCCTGAAAAAGTCTATTTATGAAATCTTGCTTGTCCTTGTAATAAAAATACCTCCCATGACTTTGAACCAATTTTACACCAATTATCTGATATCTTGAAATTTATAGAAATTATAAGTCTACAGTACTGCATATCATGTATGAATATATCTACCTGTATACATCCATTAAGTTTGTTATCGGTAAATCTATTTTGAAACATGGTCGCTTGGTAAGTGATAAAAATGTGTGACACATTTTTTTCTTAGTTTGGGGTTATGTTGAATTATTGAAAAATAAACATAGTACATGTAAACGTTTAATAGTCCAAAAACTTTAATATAAATTGAAACAACTCAAACTCTTTCAGGTACTAACAATTAAGAAAAGTATTCATGACGATAGTTTTAATAGCTGTATTGTGAATAAATTAAAAGATTGGCACATACAAAATGGTGTACTTAATGTACTTAATGTTGCAAATCATTTGAAAGACATAATTGTTGTTGTTTCAAAATAGTTTTTGTCACGTTTGCTTCATCTTGTTTTATATTTATATCTCCATATTTTTGTGTAATTTTAAAGAACTGGTCATGAGAGCCAACGAAGGTTTGCCATCGTGCAAAGCTACTTCATAAGGATTACATCTAAAGATGACTGGAAGAGGTCCTTGATCAATGTATCTGATACATCCTAATTGAGCTATTTCTTTACGTTTTGATGGTCGCTGTCTTCCTGCCAGCATTACCCACACCCTTGTAATCCAACTCACAGTCTGGCTTTTATGATGCAGGTCTGGTGCCTTCCTAGATAGACTTCCAAGACAGCCCTATCTGTGGATAAACAATTTAGAGATCAATTTCTATCTTTCTGACTTCAATGTTGCTTTGGCTCTGTCTATACCAGTATGTCCATATCTCTGTCTATGTGACTCTCTGTATTTCTGTTTGACTCTCTCTGTCTCTTGCTTGCCACTTCTCTCTTTTCTGACCCTGTCTCTAATTTTAAGTCTCACTCTACTTCTGTTTGTCTCTTTCTGTCTGTATGTCTCTCTCTCTCTCTCTACATATTTCATGTTTTCCCTCTCTTGATACATTCCTGTCTTGTTCTGTCTCTCTATTAATCTCTTGGTCCCCATCTCTATTAATCTCTTGGTCCCCGTCTCTATATGCCTCTTATTCTGTCTTATCTCTAACTATCTCTGTCTTTTGTTTGACTCCCCTTCTTTCTCACTCTATTGCTTCACCTCTTTTTATATTTCTGTCCCCCATCCTTCTACTGTTTGTAAACTGTATTTCTGTCTTGTTCTCTTTTGCTTCCACTTTTCATCTATTTCTCTTTGTTCTATTTCGTCTCTCTCTTTTCTCTATCTCTGTTCCTGTCTCTATGTCTCTGTCTCTTTGTCTTTGTGTCCCTATCTCCATGTATATCTCTCTACCTCCATCTCTGCTTGAAGTCTCTCTTGGGAGATTTATGATCATGTTGATGATTACGAGGTGACCGTGTAACAAATCTCATCAATGAGAGATGACTGTGTGCCTGATGCTTCATCTGCCCTGCTCTGCGCTGCTCTGTGCTGCTCTGTCAGTGATATCAGCCTCGCCTGCCTCCGTTGTTAGAGGAATGTCAACAGTCATGTTTACAAGATGTTTTCATATTGCTTGATTGCTTGTCGCTGAGGCACCCAGTATTTCCTGTAAATGTGTCTTCACATTAATTTACTTTGCCATAATCCATAAATGTAAAATTCATATAATCTGGCTCCAAATTTGTCACAGAAAACAGTAATATTCTGCCCTGCAATCCATCATTCACGAACTAAAAATCCTAGGAAATTTGAAATATTTTAATGAAGGACAATATGACAATAAAATAAGTCTTTGAAAGTTTTACAAATACAGTGAACTCCTAGCTAGAATTCTAACATGATTATTGGGTTCATATAGAAGTTTATATGATACTGATGACAAGAATGTTGCTTAAAAAGATTTCTACCTCAATGTTGCTCAAACTCTAGTTACATTTGATATAGATACATGTACATGTATGGAGACATATTTTGTATAATGCGCTATAGAAATATTATTTATAATTATTATTATTTACATATAAAATGAAATAAGGGACTTGTTGATTACACTTAGTTTGTCTATTTAGTTTTTTTTTTATATTTCATTTCTATTTTTTTTTAAACGATGAAATCATTAGTAGGTAAGTGTGCATATATATATTTATATCCTAGTTAGTCATTGAATATTAAATCTCATCTTGAAAGATCGATGTATTGGACAAGTGGTCCCTATTCTGAGGTTTCTTTGAGTTAGCTCAATCATTTATAGTAAATCACAATGACATTTTATAATGTTTTTTAATGACTGTTCATTTTTTATATAACACAAGAGCAGTTATTTGTGAATGCTGTGCTTTCATGCAGATTACATCAATTTTCTGTCTCCATAGAAGAAAAACCTGTCATTACTATCAGGTACCAAACAAAAGTGTGAATGTAGGAATGACTATATTCATAGTATCATGCTCTAAAGAAGGTACAGCTTTAATGAAAATTTCATCCTAAGACAGTGGTTCTTCCAACAATACATTAATATATCCTGTCACTCAGCAATAGAGATGATTGACAATGAAAGCAGAGAAATCAGCTCTTGAGTTTGGCCGGGGAGTGAGAAATCATAAAGTTTGAGTTTGAATCAGATCAATAGAGCATACACGTTTACACTGTCAATTCCAAGCCAGCCTTATGATGTTACTTGTCAGATAGATGGCGTTATGGCAGGTCTTTTGTCAACATGCTCATGCTTCTCAGCCATCCTAAAAGGTTTTTTTTTCTACCACTTGCCCTTTTTTTTCTCATTCTGCTGGTTTTTATATATGCTGTAATCTACTTCAGTTGGTTGTTTAATCATCATGGCTATGCTAATTGCTCAGCCTATTAGTGCTCCCACTGTCAATATCACAAATGGTCACGATACAGGGTGCTTAGACCTATGAACAGCATCCAACTTTCACATTCAAATTTCTTCTTTCTTCTTTCTTGATCTATCTCAAAGATATCATGAATGTGAAGGCAGATTAAGGACATACCTATAAGTGATATTACGAATTAGAAATAGATATAGTACTACGGTAGTAGAAGTAGAAGTAGTAGAAGTAGTACAAGTACTAGTAGGAACAGGAGCAGAGGAGGAGGAGGATAAGGAGGATGAGAAAGAGGATGAAGAGGAGGAGGAGGAGGAGGAAGAAGAAGAGGAGAAAGAGAAGGAGGAGGAGGAGGAGGAGGAGGAGGAAGAAGAGGAAGAAGAAGAAAAATAAAAGAAGAAGAAGAAGAAGAAAAAGAAGAAAAGAGAAGAAGGAGGAGGAGGAGGAGGAGGAGATGGAGGAAGAGGAGAAGGAAGAGGATAAGAAGGAGGAGGAGGAGAAGTAGGAGGATGAGGAGGAGAAACAGGAGAAGGAGGAGGAGAAAGAGGAGAAGGAGGAGGAAGAGGATAAGGAGGTATTCTGAAAGTAATTTGAGTAAAGCATATGTAGTAAATTACCACACTTCAATTTCATATTGCATAGATGTTTTCTTGAGGTTTAATGTACTCTGTATAATCTGTGAATGATTTGACTCTTAATGAGGCAGAAAATTTGCCATCAAGATTCATGTGAGTCTTTCCAAATGGAATAAGTTCTCCAAAATAAACTTAAATACAAAAAAAATTATGATTATACTAGGGATTTATTGTTTGCTTTATTTAAACCACTGATTCTGAATAAAGAGATTAATAGATTGATTAAACTTCGGGAAAATTTGCCTTGAAGATTCCTGTGAAAAATAATTTTTTAGTGGGCTTCTGACAGACATTATTTTAACTTATATTGTATAAATAGCTATTATATAAACGGCAAAGAAAAGAATCTAAATTTGTAAGAGAAAATTTGACTCTGCAATGTTGACTTGAAAGATAGGTATTTAATTTCGACAACCACATTCTGGAGTTCAAATGAATTTGACTTTATTTTGGAGTTTATTTACTAATTCTCAAGCAATTTGATATCCATATAAGTTGACTTGTTGAACCATAAGATATAAAGTGCCAAGTCACAAAGAGGGCAATTTGTTTTTCTTGAACTGATGATCAGATGTTAATAATGTATACTGGCTGTGTCAGCATATATACCAGTGTTGCTTTAGCTGAGCTGAGAACTTGTGTTGAGTTTAATCTAAGCACATAGGGCCCTTAGTGTATCATGCATACAAGTGCACATTTTTTCCTTCTCATCAATCGAAATTAAGTTTGACATGTCAGACATTTGTGAATAATACATGTTATAGTAATAGAGTTTTTCACTATTTCGTATTGATTTAGTCAATATTGAACTCAAAACCTTTCTCTAGAGAAGTTGGAAGTGACATGCACAGACACACGTTCCTTTCTTGTAAAAGATGCTAATATAATAACATTATGGTATCACCCAAAACTAGTAACATTTCTATTGAAAGCCATAAGGGCATTAACTACTAAAACTGATTAGAGTTAATGGCCTTCTTGCTCTGAGGAGCCAAACAAGCAAAGCAAGATTTCCAGGAATGAGTGGGAACGCATCTTGATTTCACCATTGCATGCAATACACATTCACGGTGAACATGTATCCTGTTGGCTCAGTTACTCCATAGTGTGTGTGAGATCAGGCAGTGGAAATGTACCCTTTTCTAGATAGTCTCTAGGTGATTCTGGCTTCTAGGCCACTTGAAGAGACGTGCATTTATTTGTTTTTCTGTCAAGTGGGGGAGACATAGGAAGTGGATGGATAGTCCTTGTCATTGCTCAGTGTTAAATGGATATGATCTGATTTCCAAGAGAGAATAAAAGAAAAAAAGGAGAAAGAGACAGATCTCTCTCTCTCTCTCTCTCTCTCTCTCTATCTCTCTCTCTCTTTGCTGATGGTGTTTAAACCTTGTGGTAGAAGAGAAAAGAAGGCTCTTGAAGAGGTTTTACAGAAGATAAAAACAAATGTTGATGTTGCTCCAACTGTATGTGCATTAATGTAATTCAAATTTATGACGAAAGGCACATTCATTTTTAATTTTGTTATTTTGTCGCCGTTTTCACGAACCGGCACAGCCCAACGCGCAACGAAATAAGTACATTCTGAGAAAAACGCGTTTTACGTTTAGCCCCTTTTGAATTCGCCAGAAACATGCCTTATGTCAAATTTTATATCACAAAATACATATCAATGAAAGGAAAATATTCTGTATTTTCTATACATTCCATTTGTTAAGCATAATGACAATTACTATTAATATTACGAAGCTTTGGACTCTCGTGCCGGTTCGTGAAAATATTATTTTGCTGTTTACGTAGCAAAAATATTTTCACGAACCGGCATAAGCCACTGTGTCGTTTTTCCTATGTAACTTTACGCGCAAGACAAAAGCGCTCGCGCTGTCTTAGCGCGTTTTTTATTTTCACGAACCGGCACAACCGCCTGTGTCGCGTCGTCTAGGTCTTGTAAGCGCAAAGATATTTTCACGAACCGGCACAGCCCATTGACTTATAACGGCGCGTGCCGGTTCGTGAAAATATGAATCGTGCTTTTTGGCTCGTGTGTCGTTTTTGTCATTTGTGTAACCATGGATATCTCAAAAACTAAAGCGTTTTGGATGCTGAAATTTGGTGAGATGAAAGATTGTTGATAACTTATGCTAAAAATGCAAAAAAAATAAAAACTACATTTTGAAGGGATTTCGGTGGCTTGTGCCGGTTCGTGAAAACGGCGACGATTTGTGCATTTGTAAAAATACTTAGCACTCCCAAAAAAGAGATCAAACATAAAATATAGATAGATATGTCTTATCTTAATAAGATTATGTGAATATATTAGTAATAATGATGGTGGACTTTTATAATGCTCATTTCTGTCACATGTGACTTTCCTAGCAGTCAACTGTTGTTGAACCTGTGTAAGCATGTCAAAATGTCTCCATTTCAATTGAAAAATACTTGCATCAAAGATTGAAACAAAAATCTCCTCTGTTAGTAATCATATAAACCATTTTCTTTGATTATAGATGAAAACAATCTAAATGAGTTCTAATGTTTGTCTATAATCCAACATCACGGATGGGCTGTACACACATTGCCAGACCTGCCAACCAGTATGATTTAGTCGTAAAGCAAATACGATAGTACGATTTTCCTCAATAAAATATGATTACAAAAATAATAAAAAAACTTTTTTTTTTTTTTGGGGGGGGGGGGTGATATTTTATGTGTGTGTGTGCCATTTTCAATGGCAAAAATGCCGATTCTGTCCTATAAAGTATCCTACAAGCATTTCACATTGGCAATTTGGGGATGTTCATTGGTTCATCAAACACACCAGTTGTGACGAAATCATGCATATTCAACCAACGATCCTTTAAAGAATTTCTTCCTCTATGTAGGAACTGTAAGAGGCATTGATCCAGGTAACAGTCCGTGTTTATTTTTAAGATTACAACTTTTGGGATTTAAGAATACATTTTTTGAACTCCAGAGGTTGGCAGGTCGGCATTGCTTCTCCAAATAATAACGAAGGCATCAGCAACGATTTAATTTTCATGATGAATTGTCTTGGTTTTGTACTCAGTAGCTTGCTATCATATCATTGCACCTTGATTGAATTGATAAATGGTGTTCACACATTTATGCCAGTATTGGAAACATTTCATGATTTATTATTATTATCTTTTATACAGAAAATCCGCCATATGGCAGGGTGATATGACAGTAGCATACGTACATTTATCTGGTATGCATGGACTTGATTAAACCTTGTAACCAGACAGACAAACACATTGTGTTTATGAGGCATTGTGGGGCTGTGTAAAGATCATTTAGGAGACACTTTACTTTGGCAAGACATTGATCTACATTTGCCACACTCCACCCAGGTGAAGTAAATGGGTACCTGGTAGGAATTTATTCCTTGAAACGCAGCGCGCGTAACAGCTGCACTGCTAAAGCCAGGGTAATTATGCTGCATTATTGTAGAGCGCTTAGAGACTTCTGACAAAGTAAGTGTTAGGCGCTATATAAGCACTGTAATTATTATTATTATTATTATGTCTCTTTTATTTAACTCTCTGATTTTCAAACCTAACTCTATCCCAATTGATTGGTCTAAACACATTACATTTACATGTACATTTCAGTACCCAATCTCAATAGATGATAGGTTATTGATTGACCTCATGAAGGTGTTCTATGTATAGCAGATTTGAAATTTCTAGAATTCAGCTTTATCTATTGGAGATTGAGCCCTAGAAAACACATACTCAAGTTTTCAACCAGTAAAAATGTAGTTTAAAAAAAAAAATACAGTACCTCTGTACAGGAATAATTGCACATTGTAATATCAGTCTTTCTTCTCGTATAGAACCCTGTCTTGTTGAATGCTTTTGTATTATGAAATTTACATGTCACTCTGAATAAAAAATACATTTCTGGCTTTGTTTCCAAGAAATTAATATGTCCTATGATTACAGAAAACTACACAATTCAATTAATCAAAAGGAGCCATATGTGCTTTAAAAAAGGGAACAGCTAAGTTGATGATGAACTATATAGAGCCTATCAAAAATGTACCCAACTTTGGTACCTTCTGCTTAAAAAGTTACAACCTATGTGATCTTGAATGATATCCCATGGTAAAGGGTAACTAATACCCTGTCTTATGATACCATATTCATAACTGTGCTGTCAGGGATGACTGAGCATCAGGCTTTTCAAAATGTATGCATTGTCAACATCCTCTTGTTCTAAGTTAGGGCAGTAGGAATGAATGTGGGTAAAAAAACATTATGTGTGTGTTATGTCATTCCAAAAACATTGCTCACTTGTTTACATTGATTATTAGGCAGTTGAAAAGAAAAGGTGTAAATATCAACTCAAACTCTAGGAAATGCTTATTACAAGCAAAATTTATGATATTCTCTTCATTTTGAATTTTGATGATTACAATCGTGACTTCATTCCCATCCCTTGGGTAACCCTTCTCATTGAGTGATACAAAATGAATAAACTTTATTGCAATGACGACCCTTCGTCATTGCCTTGTTTTCGTTCACATTCTGCCCCATTAATATACTTTTCCTTATCATCCGGAAATCGCATTCGTTTTGCACACAGTGCTTGTGATTCCTAGTTAGGTGCTTTCCTCGTGTCCTTTTCCTTTCAAATTTCATAGGCATAATCTCTAACATGTTATCAAGGTCACTACATTCTTCGATTTTCGAAATCACTCATGCATAACCGTCCAGGCGCCATTTTGTCCGTTTCTGGTCCATTTTAAGGCCTTTCTTTCTTCCTTCCTATCTCCACTATCCTAGATCCTACAAATTTCTAACAAATTCCTCTAGATAGTCTGAGAGATGTTCTTTCATCTGCGACATATGACTTGACCTTCAAAATGCCATCTTCGTACTCAAAATTCAAATCTGAAACCGACTCCGTCAAAAGTCTTTAAAATTCTTGAAAAATGGACCCCTACAAATCTAAAAATTGCCATAACTTTCTTTTACCAATTCCGTTTCGTCTCATCTTTTTGCAGTATCTTTATCTTATAATTGCACATAGCCATGCAAAATTTCACGCTCCAATGGCTATGCAAAACATAAATAGCGCCCTCTAAAGTTCTGGGAATTGGCTTTCTTTCTGTGGCCGTATCTCCATTATGGCTTGGCAAACCCGTACCCTTTTATGGATTTAGATACTTGAAGATATGCCCTTTCCAGCCATATACAAAATTATATACCCTAACACTGACCGACTTTGCGAAAAATGCCTTCCAAATTCGCCATTTTCAAGAAAATTGAGAAATAACTTCAACTTGCTCTAAATTGGCGATCTTTATACCTACATCAATGAAACTTAGCAGACATATGTATCCATATACGTGACAACTGTCTGCCAAGTTTAGTAAAATTCTAACGTGTCAGCGCAAAGTTATCGCCAAAAATGATGAATTTACTATGGTTACGTAATAGCGCGTTCAATGCGTGCAATACATTGCGCGCAGTTAACAATGGTGTCAAACTGACCGCAATGAAGTGACCTTTCGAATGATACCAAGTATAATATATGTTCACACAGAAAATTGTGAGTAAATCGCATTTGAACAAAGATCACTACACGAATTCCGCCGAGTTTCCGCCCGAATCTAACACGTTTCGGCTATGACGTCATTTTTTCAGACTGCTTTTTGCCCCTTAAACGTCCTTTTTTTTCCTTGAAAATTTGCAGTGACATGCCGAGTTCCAATACGCAGGGCACCTCTTGGCCGGATTTTTGAAATTGGTCAAGGGGGCCATTTAAGACGCCATTTTGTCCTATAAATATATTTTACATCACGTGTTTCGATAGGATTATCATAGAAAAAAAGAGAGTGGTTTACAATAACAACCATGAAATTCTCTTTCTAATGATACCAAATACGGCCCATAAAGAGACGTAAAGAGAGAGAGAAAAAACAATTTAACTCCGGTCATAATACAGATCCTGCACGTTTTCCGCCCATTCATTACACGCATTGTCTATGGGGCATATCGGGTTCACGCTTTTGGCCCCCAGAAGGATCTTGATTGCTATGTCAAACATGCACCAAATCCCATTGGTTTTTGCACGCAGTGCTTGCAAGCCCTTTCTAGGTTCTTTCCCCTATCCCAATTTCTTTCAAACTTCGTAGGCATAGTACCATCCCATCAAGGTCACTGTTGATGCCTTTCTTTCGCCCTACCTATCTCCAATATCACAGAAGCTACAGATTTCATGCAAATTGCTCTGGATAGTCCGAGAGAAGCTCTTTCGGTTGACACGTAGAAACACAGCGTCATTGCACGCACATCGTTCTGACACGATTGCATTTCTAGTTTGGGATGTTATCTTTAAAAAAATGAAAGTCTACTGTCAATTTCTTTGATACTTATTATAATTTCTTGCAATTAGGTTGAGTAACCTTTGAGTTTTCATTCGCTGTTGTAGATAAACAAGTTATCCTCCTTACGCGTGTGATATGCCGCAGCGGACAAGTGAGCAGATAGAACTTAGATATCATGAAACAAGAACTTAGTAGGCTGTTCAAAATAGTTAAGGTTATCCTATAGAATGAAACAAGGCTCTGTGAAAGTCTAGATACATTGCATCATTTAAACAATGAAGCACTGAAACACAAGGAATAATTTAACTTTTAAAAGGATTTAAGACGTAAAAAGCAAATGCATAAATGCATACACAGTGATTTTGACAACACTTTTTAAATACAATATATAGCTTCACAAACCAGGAATCTGTCTTGAAAAGCCTATCTCTCAGGAATAAAACCAGTCTATGAAACATAAGATACAAATGAAGTGGTTGATATTGCCAATTTACTTGGAGAGTTAAAGTCATAATCCTTGCATTATATTATTTTGAACACTTCTCTATTATTACGTTGTAATTGCTTATTCATTTTCATTATCAATTTAGTGTGTCTGTCAATTGATTCATTAAAGGGAAGTCTGAATCAGGCAAATTAAGAAATCCATCAATCGCAAATAAGTTGCGATTGATATCAACTATTTGTAAGACGGGGCCAGGCCTACATCATGGTAGGTCATTAAATGATATCCAATCAATATTTTTTTTATAGTAGTGTTGTGGGCACAAATGCTTGTGTATATTCAATATTACGGATAAGATACAACAAAAATTCATCTTGTTATCTTGTCAGGGTAAGATGGGAACATAGACAATCTTTAAATGAACAAAATAATAATCATATATCATAACTAAGATTATCATGATAATATATGAACTGATATAGTAGTTAGTATTCATATTTAGGATGTGATGAAGACTTAACTCCTTATTTAGAATAAATATAGCAGTACATATTATAAGTATGATATCTGGATGAGATGAAGACTTAACCCCTTCTTTAGAATAAATATAGCAGTACATATTCTAAGTATGCTATCTGGATGAGATGAAGACTTAACTCCTTCTTTAGAATGAATATAGCAGTACATATTCTATGTATGCTATCTGGAGGAGATGAAGACTTAACTCCTTCTTTAGAATGAATATAGCAGTACATATTCTAAGTATTATATCTGGAGGAGATGAAGACTTAAGCCCTTCTTTAGAATGAATATAGCAGTACTTATTCAAAGTATGATATCTGGATTTGATGAAGACTTAACTCCTTCTTTAGAATGAATATAGCAGTACATATTCTATGTATGCTATCTGGAGGAGATGAAGACTTAACTCCTTCTTTAGAATGAATATAGCAGTACATATTCTAAGTATTATATCTGGAGGAGATGAAGACTTAACTCCTTCTTTAGAATGAATATAGCAGTACATATTCTATGTATGCTATCTGGAGGAGATGAAGACTTAACTCCTTCTTTAGAATGAATATAGCAGTACATATTCTAAGTATTATATCTGGAGGAGATGAAGACTTAACTCCTTCTTTAGAATGAATATAGCAGTACATATTCTAAGTATGGTATCTGGATGAGATGTAAACATACTCACTGAACAAATAATATTTGCATTTAGAATAATACATTGTCATTTAGATAGCCATTAAAAGATACAGCTCAATAAAGTAGTTAGGTGTGTTAAAGATTGAACCATTTATTAACCATATACATGTACCAGTATAGGTATGCTGTCTAGGGGAGATGTGAATATACTCCAGTCTTGATCTTGAACTTAACAAGATAGAAATACATTATGATTTAGATTTCTACTCATAGTATACAAATACTAGATAGCAATACATCATGATTTAGATTTCTACTGATAGTATACAAATACAAAATGTTGCAACTGGAATAGATGTCAATTAGTATGTTAAAATAATGATTTAAAATAGTAACTTCTTTTACAATGTATTCTGAGACATGTCTGATGACGGATACTCTATGAAGAATATTGTTATCAATATTCCTTCTCACATTAGCCTCTAGGGCTAGCGATTTAAGCAATCTCGGTAAGAAATAATGTAGACCTAAAGCTTATTTCAATCATACAGATTACATTTAAATGTATAAGTGCACATTAATACCATGAATCTGTAATATGTCAAAAGAATGAACCCAGTTTCTCACCCCCTTTGAGCATGAATTATTCAGAACATTTGGTAGAAATGATTTTACTCTGTGTTTCCCATCACTTTGCTCTGTATTTTACATCATGTCATCTATAGAGCTAGAGTATCAATATGAGAATCGGTTGCAGATATGTTTTCTCTTGTATGAATTTAGAAAGGAATATTACTTGTCATTTTGTTTCAATTAAGTTAACTTATGTATAACACCTTTATTCTTTATCCCTTGAAATGTAATGTCAGAGCTCAAAATATCACCTTCCAAATGCATTTATGACAAGTTGGTAATGGAAAGAATTTCCTGCTCAGTCAGTCAGAAATTCTAATTTGATTGAGAATTTATTTTCAAAATTCTATTTCACTTCCCTCTTCTTGATGTTTTCCTTTATTTCAGGCCCATTGACTTGATTTGATTTTGGGAGAGTGCTGTAAAACAAAGAGGAAACAACCATTTTTAATCAGGTGAGTTACTCTCACAAATTTTATTTACTTTTGATTGAGGTTGTTTGCTCATATTGTAATTTTTATTATTGATATTTCTCTCCCTCTTTCTTTGCCTGTGCATGTCTTTTGTCCAATATGTCATATGCTTCTACTAAGTCTTCTATGTCTGCCGTTGTATTTCACCCATGTCTTGCATTCAGTGGAGATTGTGCACACAATGACCGGGGTAGTAGTATATTTGTAAAGCGCTTAGAGACATTGTATTAAGCGCTATATAAAAAATAAATATTATTATTATTATTATTGTGTATTTACCCCATGTATTCCTGAATTCTAAGATACAATTTTAAGCATCATTCATATGTTTATGGCACAACATTGTTTGTGGAAAAAGTACAGTTTCTTAAAACAGTGAGAAGCTCATTCATTATACGGCTGAAAAATGTATATCATGTTTATGAAAACATCGAATCATGCTAATGAATGAATTAATGCTGTTTCTATATCTACATGTGTAGTGAGAAGCAGAAGGGCTATTCATTAATTTCTTTTATTCTATTATTAATCTTATTAGATCAGATGATATGTCAGAAAATATGATAGAGGTTATAGAGTGAATAAGTTTGACAAAGGGGGAGAGAGAGGGAGAGGGAGAGAGAAAGAGAAAGAGAAAGAGAAAGAGAAAGAGAAAGAGAAAGAGAAAGAGAAAGAGAAAGAGAAAGAGAAAGAGAAAGAGAAAGAGAAAGAGAAAGAGAAAGAGAAATTGAGAGAGAAGGTCTTTCAGAAAGCATACTTTTGCTCTATCTATGCCATGCTTTCTGCCATTCTCTATTTTCTTTAACTGTTTTGTAGAATATAAGTCTCTCCCTTCCTTTCAGTAGCATTTTTCCTTGACCTTTTTTCTCTCTTTATTCCTTCCTTCCCCTTCTATCCTTCCCCTTTTCTCTCTAGCTGTTACCATCATGCAGGAAAAAACCTGCTAAATTGCTGAAGAGCACGTTTTAGAGCCATTGTAATGCAATTGCTGCCATTTCTACCAAGGATTTTTTTTCCAGTTGCGAGAGAGGAAAAATTTGTATTTTTATTTCTAAACGTTTGTATCTTATCTTAGAAATCAAATTGGATTGGAGGTACTCTCACTTTCTGACTCTCTTAGGCATTTGAATAGACTATTGAGTTTTTGTTTTTTCTTTGAGCATGTTATTTATGCTGTCATAGACATGTATTGTGTAACTTCAGGCTTAGATGCCCAAATGGTGTATGAAAGAGCAAGGCCATAGTGCAATCAATAGCTATTGTTTGCTCTCTTTTGCTTCGTGTCTTCCCAACATTCAACAAGATATTACTTAACTGTTGCATTTTTATTATCAAATAAAAAGAGGAGGTGGGTATCACCCGACTACGATCACAAGCAAGAGAGCCGATTGCTAATGCCTCACACGCTTGCTTCATCAATATACCATTTTTTCCCTCTTACTATTTGGTCTTGCCTTACCACCTCATTTTGGTGTGTGTCAGAAGTCAACCAATGAGAAGGGTTGTGACATGGCCCACAGCCATTGGTAGCACCAGCATCCAATGAGAGCCTGCCATCTGTGGGGCTGCTCCTAGGCATGGTTCATTTGCATAGATGAAGTCAGGGGGGGGGGGGGCGAGAAGAGGCTGAGTGAATGGTGATTGCATTGCGTGCAAGCCAGAGCCTGGCACACGTCAATAACGGGTCATGGTTTAGCCGAGCCGTGGTTCCGTTTGCACGGTGCATGTGAGGAGTGAAATTTTAAATTATCATCTTAGATTACTTGTACTTTTCCCTTCTCTTATACTTACCCTTGTTATTATTTGTTTATGGTTTATATGTTTCTAATATTATTCAGTGGTTGTAAACTCATTTCAGCATGTTCTCTGCTCCTTTTGCTCACCTTCATTAAGATTTAAATACTTTCTTGTAGATTAATCAACTAATAATTTAACCTGTAGCAGATTATACTACCTGTCTTCTGAGATCCATGTACATTGAAGTAGATCTTTGCATCAGAAATCAGATAAAGCAGAGAAAGGGAAGATTGTTCCTGCTCTGATGTAGATATATAGAATAAAAGAAAAGGAAAGATGGTTATACAAGTGCTATGACCACATGATTCCTGACCTATGCATAGATCTCTGCAATTAATATGCATTGTGCCAGATATCAGGCAAACATTGTGATTTGGCCACCTACATAGATGTATAAAAACATGTTGGCATGGCATATTTTCTTTATAAAATGCTTTTCTTATTGTATTCCTGTTGTATCCCTATATATGTTGGGAACAATTCCTGAATGGAAGAGTTTTTGTTTTCATGTTTATATTTTTTATTAGTTAAAGTTTATTTTATGCTGTTGATTTTGATGGAGAGGAATAATTAATAAAAACAATTAATTTAAAAATAGAGTTGAGTTTTGGTTATGCGATTCAATTTTGAAAGAAACGTTGTGGAGTTGTTCAGAAAAGGTTGATCATCTAGCATAAGTATTGGTGTGTACTGCAAGGTTCTGGAATCATCAAAATTATAAGAAATTTGGCCTAGTCTTGGTAAAGTAACAAGCACTGTCCATGGAAAGATGTATATGGGACTACACGAACATGTGGCGTAAAAATCTGTCCCGATTTGTATGATGTTACATGCCATATTTAGAATATTGAGGCATTTGAAGAGCCTTGCTTTTTAGGGAGCAGTTTTTATCTGATGTACTTTCAGAGTTGCATAGCAACAATGAAAATGTTAACAATTTTTTTCTTCAACTCTTCCTAGAACTCAACCTTCTCTTTAAACAGTGTGAAAGTACAAGAGCTTTATGCAAAATGTTAAGCATAACAAATAGATCATATGTGGTCAAATAATTCTTCTTTCTCAGTTTCAATTACACATCTTGCCACATTAAAATAAAAATAGTACTCTTCCTGTTGGATTCATGCAAATACATACTGAAATTAATAATGATTGCAGCCTTATACATATTTGAAGAAAAAAAATGGAAATACATAATAGATATTGGTGTTGATGATGAATAAAGTTATGTTTCATTCGAACACCAATTGATAAAATATGTTTACAAGTCTACCAGTGATTTGGTATTGAAGATTTCTTTAATGAACGCTGGCATTCGTTAAAGGAGGAGATTTAATAAATGTTATGGTTAGGTTAGAATAATACAGCAGAAGAAACCCAATGTAACTACATATAAATGATTGTTTGCCTTTCATGATAGTTCATTCATGTTGCACTCTGGTGAGTTTTTGACAAAGGGGTCGGTATTGACTCTTACATTTATACACTATGGTAATATCTATTTTTTATATGAAAGTATCTGTAAGTGCTACTATTGACACGGTTTCAGCCCGAGAATTAATGCTGATGGTAGCCTATGACCCATGCTTATATTATAGCAAAATAAACATTTCATGCCCTTTTGTTCATATAAAAAGTTTTGAGGTTGGACGGATAGGAAATTGTGAAGAACTACTTGTTATCTTATTGTGAATAAACATATTCTAGATCATCAACATATGGTTGGGTTTTGAAAGGAAGAGCCTTTGTCAGTATATGACATTTTCTTTTGTGATTCTGTATTTTCTCTCATCTTACATGATATGCAGCTACAACAGTATTAGATTAATTTCTTTCTTCATACTCCTGCCCACTCCTGTCCATATGTCATTTTAAAAGGTTTTCCTCATTCTTTTAGCACTTAAAATAGCAACAGGTACCTGGGAATGGTACAAAACTGCCACATGGCAACAGCGGAATAAGATTTTGATGAGAGAATTTTAAAATTAGTATTGTGATGTGTTTGTATTGGGTCTTGTTTTCTACAGTTTAGTGGTACTAATTTTCCCAGTCAGTTTAAAAAGGAATATCAATTGAAAAGTTGATAGAAAAGATAAAATATTTTAGAACAAAATGAATAATTGTGTGATGATCATAGAATAGCTCAAGGGAGGGAAGGGGGGGGGGACAGTTTTATTCCTGTGAGCTCTCTTTGTAATTTGTGTTTTAAAGCCAGTTCTTTTTACACCATGTAATTTGTTGTTTCCATCGGAGCTGTAAGAATCTTCATAGACCTGAATGTTGTGCACCAATGAATGTATTTAGCTGGACAGGTATCCAATGCAAGGAAAGCATTATTTGGGTTTGTTTGTGCAAACATGTATTAGTTTTATATTCCTGCCCTGGAGAAAACAATCCTTAGAGATTTGCGGTAGGCTGAAGCAGCTGGTTAAGGAGTGAGGGGGAGGGGGGGGGGGGGGGGGGGTGACCAGTAAGGGAGTGAAGGGGGGGGGGGGAAACAATCCTTAGAGATTTGTGGTAGGCTGAAGCAGCTGGTAAAGGAGTGAGGGGGAGGGGGGGGGGGGGGGGGGGTGACCAGTAAGGGAGTGAGGGGGGGGGAACAATCCTTAGAGATTTGTGGTAGGCTGAAGCAGCTGGTAAAGGAGTGAAGAGGGGGAGGGGGGGGGGGGGTGACCAGTAAGGGAGTGAAGGGGGGGGGGGGGAAACAATCCTTAGAGATTTGTGGTAGGCTGAAGCAGCTGGTAAAGGAGTGAGGGGGGTGGTGACCAGTAAAGGAGCCAGGGGGAAACAGTCAATGCAAGAACAATTGTATAGTTAAGTATTGTATAGCACAAGTGATAATCATTGTTATGATAACTTATAACAGCGAATGTCTTTACATAAAATCCTTTGCTTCTCTCAGCAGCAAATCATACCCAGGAATTTGATCGTCATTTTTACTTTCATATGATTCAATCTATATTTTCTTTGAGAAACCGGAATGGTTGCCTCTATCATGAAGTATATATTGATGGAAGATAGTTATTCTCAAAGTTGATTTTTGCCTTTTGTCCGATGGCCGAGATAGGTGCAAATCCTCATCATGCCGGGTAGTATTAAAGTAGTCCTCACCAGGATGATGATGAAAATTAAGTAACTTTTGGGATAAGTTGCACCATTCCAAAAGTATGCTATGCTTTAATTCATCTTGTTCACTACATTCAAATATCAACAAGGGAATCTATATCTATATTTTTTCCCCTTCACCATCTGGTGTCTCATCCTCATCTCATGAATTGTTGTACTAGTATATATCTACAAGACGTAATCCATCAAAATGGCATAAGTGAAATAAACTTGTTTTAGCTCAAGCGGAATTTGACAATGCATGATAAAATGCTTTTAGGATAAAAAGTAACACTAAAGAAGTTTACATGTATATAAGAAGAGAATGATAGTAGAAAGTAAATAAAAGTATATGAGGGCATATATGAACCATGGCATGATAGGAAGCTGTTTGGAGTTGTTTGTGTGTAATGGGGAGCCATTAGTAGATTAAGGTTTAATAATTCATGGGTTCGGTTGGCAAAGAGGAGACAGCTAGGGTGAGAATGAGTGTAAAGGGCTGTGCTGTGGGGCGCCCAGGTCGTACATGAGAGGTATGTTTCTATCAGGAGGTCATTTCTATTTCAAGGGCTTTTATGACTGTTATTATATTGGGCTATGAAATAGGATGAATCACATAGAGATTCTAAAGTTATCAATAATATAATCTTGGTGAAAATTTGAGAAATGATTGCTTGACTTTTACAGATCATGGCATTACCTTAAAGGGGACTATATCTAAAATAATATGTTAAATTACTGTAGATTATGGTTTTACAACTTGTACATTGTCTACTGGTATGCGTGTATGGAATGCCCTCTTCCACCCATTTATGAACAACTTAGCATGACAATAACCACAGTAAATGAAGCTCCTTACAGAGTCATGCACTTCTAGACTTTAAAAAAAAATACATTTATGATATGCAGTGCTTTAAAATGGTACATGTTATAGCTTCATAGAACTTGTTTTGAGGTAGAAAAAAAGCTTGTCTTTGTGGAATCATTTATTACATTACATTTATATTTTTGGGCAATTGCTGCCTGTGACAAAGAGAGTCCTCTACACATTCCAGTCTGCTCCAAAAAAAAATGCCTAGTACCATCAATAACTTCCTCATTATCATCCAATGCATATTTGTAATGAAAGGAAAACTGGAAAATTTGAAAGTGTAAAGCGTTTTTTATTTCTATATTTGGTTCTTTGTAAAGACTTTATGTTTGGCACATAACTTCTTTAGAGAGACAGAAAAAAAAGAGTAATTCAGTGTTTGTACTTTTATACTTCTTGAGAGGAGAAAATAATCTTGTCTTGTTTTTTGTTTATTGAAAAATAAAAGGGACAACATTTAGCTCATACCAGTATTGTAATGTTGAAACAAGTTTGGAAAAAAATCAGTATGAGTAGTATGTGAGGAATTTGGTATAACACTCATTATTTCTTTTGCAATGAGAGTATCATACTAAACAATTAAGAAGCAGAGCTTCCCACACGATACAATAAATTAAATTAAACAAGATCATGGTATAACAATTATTGGTTTAGGGAAGAAGTTGGGTTTTGGAACTCCTTTGTATCTATAGATAAAACTCTTTCAGTCTATACAAGCGAGAATATGGAACATTAGTTAACATGAATATCTTCCTTAGGGCCGCTTTGGACTATACAGAGTGAGTCAAAAAAAAGTTTACACCTAGAAAATTGCTAATTATTTTATAAATCATCTATGAACAGTAAATTATTATACATCTTATGAAAGAGTGTTTTATCTCGGATCATTCAGTATCATTTTTGTGTGGTATGTGTTCACGCTTGGGTGAATAGGAGGCATTGTGTGCGAGAGTGCAAAAATTGACTTGCGCCAAAGTTGCCTTTGTGATGTTTGAATAAAACAATTGGGATTTGGGTATTAATTCGGTCTTTGCAGATCCAAATAACACCCCTAACAAAATTAATCATGCCACACATATCAAATATCGAATATCAAATATTAAGGAACATTTGTGCACGTGTGTGGGTGTGTGTGACTTTGCCCTTTGCAAAAAACATATGCAATGCATTTCATTTGATACATTCAATCCATTCTCTCACTCCACTAATCCCAACATAATACATACTGAAGGCATCACTTTGGCGCAAGTCGATTTTTGCACTCTCGCAAAAAATGCCACCTGTTCATCCAAGCGTGAATACATACCACACAAAAATGGTACCAAATGATTTGGGATAAAACACTCTTTCATAAGATATATAATAATTTACTGTTCATAGGTGATTTAAAAAATAACTAGCAATTTTCTAGGTGAAAACTTTTTTTGGACTCACACGGTAGAACATGATATTAAGTAGTTGCACAGTATATACTGATGAAGATTAACCTTTCTCTTTGCTATGGGCTCATAAGTTCACCCATGGATCGGACAAAGAAGGTTGCCTTTATTCTTTGAACCAGCTTCATTTCTAACTCTATGTTATCAACAGATATTTGATGTCCAATTTGTCAGTGAAATGAAGCTTCACAAGACAAAAGTACCCACTTCATTGTATTTTATGACATTTGACCACATAACATGGTGACACCACTGAAGTTAAAGACTATATTGTAGCCAGCAGAGTGAGTGGGATTCTCTTCTTTCATGGTAGTGCCACTTTAAGAAACCAGAATATGAAGAAAATAACAAAAATTGATATGACAAGCTCAATCGTGTAAATCTTGCGTGCTCAATCAATGGGTCGAACAGTGCAAACAAACGGGGTGTGCATGCGCATCAACTTGCCCTACCATATCTTACCCAAAGCAGAGAGGTGCAATGTACACACATTTTGCGGAGCATAACAGGCTACCCATATCCGATATCTCTAAATTTGATCGAAGGAAAGGGAGAGAAAATAAGCGAGAAACCTTCTATACACACTTCACCCTGGATTTTTTCTTCTGAATTCATAATTACAGATGTATTCATCACTGCCTGACCAAGATACTATTTCCCTTGTATTTCTCTTTAATTCTGAAATTTTAAAGAAGTATAGGTTGATACATCTTAGATATCACAATAGTATGATGGAAATTTTTACTTTATAGATGGGTAATTCATCGTTCTAACCACCCTCCAACCCTTGCATCCAAGTTTCATTATTCATTCAATCATATTTGTGGCATGTATTTGGCCTTTTTTCATGCAAGATAGAACCTTCATCCTGCGTTATCGATGCATCAGTTGCTAAGCAACCATATTGATATTATCATGCAGCACACAGTGTTGGATCTGTGCTGATTTTTTTTCTCCAAGTGAATGAGGATTAGTCATATATCAAACAGAAAAATTGGAAGTGACTTCTTTCGTCCGCCTGTATAGGACTAATGAAAAATTCACATATTGATGCTATAATGGCTGCCTGCCTGGCCTGTTAATCAACCTATTTTGGGGTAAGAGATTAATGTATATCAAACATTAATTTTTGAGTTGAAAGACATATGGTTCATGATATCATATAAAGGTAAAAGAAGATGGATATTTGAATATATTTTGAACAAAACTTGCACTGTACACAAAAGGAGAGTAATATATATATCGCAACAATTGCGTTTCAAAATGATCAAGAAGTGCCTCACAAAATTAAAAATCTTTGAGTGACCGGCTTTACCATACTCGTTTTCCCCAATAGCTGTAGTGTTATGAACACCGTTAGGAAAACGCAAAATTTGATTTCAATTTCCAATGATAATAACAAATATCAAAGCAGTTTTGAGCATTCCACATATATTTTTCATGTGCAAATGCCATTGTTCTTTTTTTGTTACTACATGTATGCGTGTGTTCATGTATTTATTAAATTATTTCTTAGTCTGTTTCTTGTCCTATGAGGAAACATTTCTCATCTAATGACAGAGCCTGGGTAGTTTTATTGTAACATCTTTGTATTTCTTTTAATTGGAATAAAGACAACAAAAGTATATTACATTGTTTTTGCCAAGACATTTGCATGAAGGAATATATTTATTGGGTCACTTGAATGTAACGATGGATAGCGCTACTATAAAATAAGGCCTTGCAAGTATTTTACCCCAGGTCGTCATTACTGATGAAAATGGAAATCTGTTGCAGAAAGCAGGGGAAAACAGGTCGAGAATGTCAGTAAAAATGACAGAGGCCAGAAGGGAAAAGTGCCATTACTGTAATATGAAGGCACACATCTCAGTATCGTGCTGTTTTGGTCTTGTTACGACCAACCGGCATTACTGATCTTAGCCTTAGGCCTCCATAGTGAAAAGGAGAAAAGAAATCAGGACTTGAAATGAGGTATGGCTAATTACAAGTAGGCAAGCTCTCGCAAAATACAAATAAGGAGAAGAGGTAGAAAAGGAAAGGTCATGTTCGCATTGGAGATTATTTCGAGAAATTTATATTCTTGAAGCTACGGTGTTCAAGAAATCACCATGATACATGTGTATAAGACGCACGTGTGTAAAAGACGCACCCTATTTTTAGGACCAAGACCCTCCCCCCCATTTATTTTTGCTTTTTGATTTGCTTTTTTGCCGACACCGAAGGCAGCAAGCCAGATCAGATCGCGTCTTATTTCAGCGTTCTGTAAGGTATACCGTTCGGAAACCCAAGCCATGCAGGGAATTTATTACGAGGCCCAGTTGTAAACTTGTCACAAATAATAGTAACAATGTTGTTTTTAAAGCTAAAGATTACAGAGAAATTTTCCTCAGAGTCCAAACATAAATTTGGACAGACTAGATTTAGAGTGTTGAGACGTACCCCTGTATGGACTCCCTTTCATTGACAATCAGCCATGGATGAAGTCTTTCGTCTATGTTTGATAGTCAACGAAACGGAGTTAAGTCTTTTGTCAATTCTGTTTGTTGCTATGGCAGGCAGCTAGTGAAAATGAATTTGTTTAATCAAATTATGGAAATGCAAGCATCACTTTAAACAAACAGAACTTTGTTATTCCTGGCTCATTTTTCCTGATTGAGGTGTCATATGAAAGAGCGGAAAATGAACTTTCTAGAAATGTGAATTCTTCTTCGAAATTCAGATACCGCCCGCCAAATGCAGAGATGCCAACTGTTCTGTTTTTGCCGTATTTGTTCTGTTTTTTCGCTATGAATACGGCAGTACGTTTTTTGTATGTTTTGTTACTTTTTTTAATTAGTTTTTTTTATTTTTTTTTATTTTTTAGTGACGTTTTTCTTAATTTCTGATCATGGGCTTTGTGTCGTAAGTGTATTATGCACCTACATCTACAAACGATGCATGCAGGATGGTGATACGGGCCCCAAACTGCGCACATTGCGAACAACCCACGTGTAATGTATGCACATCGCACTCCGATCCGGGTACGTATACCTGGCACTGCCGGGTTTTTAAGGTGCTCGATTGGGCGATATGTTAAGTTGAGAGATTTTTTCAAAAATACTGTTTTTTGCTCTTAAGAATACATTTTTTTGTTGAAGAAGGTTGGCATCTCTGCAAATATCTTTTTGGTTTCCTTCCTTCAAATTGCTTTTAATCACTCATACATGTACTCGAAATATGCATCATATGAGTTGCATCAAACGAAAGAGGAGGATCTATTAAGCTTTACAAATATGCGTCATTTATTAATTATAATTGTGATTAAGTAATGATAACACATCAATAATTCTTGGTTTCATTTTTTCTGGGATGCACTGTATTTTGCTGATGTCCAGATATAAACATTGGAAAATGAACTTTGTCTATAGATACTCCTAGCTCCTCCCAAAGGAATTAGATAGGGAAATATATATTTGGTTCATTGTAAAGACTTCATGTTTGGCATGTAAGTGTTTTAGAGAGACAGAAAAAAAAGCTTAATTCAGTTTTGTGAAATCTTTAAAATATTTTTTGTTGTTGAATATTTGTTTATGTCTTACTTTTAATCTTTGCGTAATTTGTATCCATATTACTGAAAACTAAACTGAATTAAAAATGAGCATCAGAATTTCTCATTTTATTCCTGTCTCACTGAAAAATGTAAATGCCGAAAATAAAGTCTTGAGCTTTTACAATAGTAAGAGGGATGCCGAAAATGAAGTCTTGAGCTTTTACAATAGTAAGAGGGATGCCGAAAATGAAGTCTTGAGCTTTTACAATAGTAAGAGGGATTTATGACCTTTAGTGATGCAATCATCAATGCCGGCAAGCAAGATATTCAGACAGTTTTTAAAATATTTTGCCAAATGAATGACCAATTTTGTGTAAATGTGGACACTATAGACAAAGGAGATTAAACCTATATTCTACTCTCTTAGGTGACTAATACATCTTTTCTTACATTCCCTTGAGGGCCTAATTATGGTTCCATCTCGATCTGACAAGGACATTTATGATATTCATATTGTTGTAGAAACAATGTATAATTTTGTTTCCATGAGATTATCTCAAGTTAAGATCTCTGTTCGTTAATGTGACCTCGATGTCAGAAAATTAGTTTGTTTGTCGGGAGCCTGGATGACTGGGAGTGAATGAGTGATTAGTATCAGCATGCCTGTCTGTTTTTATCTTTTGATAGTGATTATAATCATCTTCTCATCATATTTGTGCCATATTCATCATAAAAAGTACATGGGTCCAGTATGTCCTTGCACCAAAGTCTGCATTAGATAAAACAGGTATTGAGATTTGCATTGATCTTGATTCTTGTTTTATAGTGGTTTTACATCACAGTCATTTTCTATTGTGGGCTACATTCCCTGAAGGCTAAGAGATTTGTGATGGACATTCTTCAGTTTGGTGGCAGTTTTTTAAAATCCTTTTGAAAGTTATTTTGAAAATTGAATTAACCATGCTCTTTCAAATTGTTTGTAAATTAAAGTGAGTGTATCATGGCAAATACTGGCTAACGCCATCTACGTCTTCTTTTGGACAACTGCACGTAAACGAATGGACTTGATTAACTGGTTCAGCGCACTAGCGTTCGCGAAACAGACCAAAGTTCTCCTCACGCTTTGGTTTCACGTATGTTGCATGCACGTGAATGCTGCAGTCCTGTCGTCCGTAGTCGTATTATACCCGTTTGGCCGCGGGTAGGGCCAAAGGAAAGACACATAGTCTCGTCATAACACACTCCCTTTAATAACCTTTACCTGGATTGTCTATGCAATGCTTAAACAAAAATCATATAGAATAGAGTGTGGTCCCTTTTTTTTAGAAATAATCAATTTGCAAAGAATTTATAATCACTTTTGTAATAATTTAAAGTGCAGGTGACTCTTATTGTATTGGCTAATTTGAGCTTTCCACATGGAAATTTGGTCTAAGTCCTTCTGGCAAATGTTGTCTGTTGAGAGCTATACCGTGTGAGTCAAAAAAATGTTTACAACTAGAAGATTGCTAATTATTTTAAAAATCATCTATGTATAGTAAATTATTATACATCTTATGAAAGAGTGTTTTATCCCAGATCATTTGGTATCATTTTTGTGTGGTATATGTTCATGCTTGGATGAACAGGAGGCATTGTTTGCGAGAATACAACATTCGACTTGGTTCTCCATACTTTCTCAAAATCCAGAGAATGATATTTCAACTTAAGCAAAATCACTGAGAATCTGTCAATGCAGAGATGAAAAACAATGCAAACAAGTAAGATAACAATCTGGATCCTTGAATTCACATTTGTTTGGTATGAGCTCATCATAGTTAAGGTACACATATGACCTTTCTGGTTATGAGCAGCATGCGCAAACTTACTTTTATTCTGCAATGACCCCATGACCTGTGACATCAAACATTGCGGCCACTATCTGTGAACATGCTCATTTTTGTTGCCACACTATATATCATAATGCACACTTCATCAGTTTTCTTTACAAATATCTTAGTTATAAATGCCTCAAATGGCTGCTTCAGAAAACCAGAATTCACTAAAAATTGATAAATAATTGCTTTTTATTGTGGCAGGAAATGTGATGAAATTTTCATTTTGTAATCTACTTGCAGAGAAGTTGTTTACACGTAGAAAATTGATTGCAGTCCTGCCATGACTGTGGAGAGTGCAACCACACTCATTAAATGAAAGCAATTATTCACAGTCTAGAGGGAAAATGACCCGTTATGATGAGATATGGGCATGGCTATAATTAGATTCAAAGGAGTAATATGAAATGGAAATCAATTTACACCAGTCACATCATGTGATGAGAGACTGAATGGTGAATATAAATATCTATATATAACTACAACTCCCCCCCCCCAAGATTTTATGAAATGATTGTTTACATGAAATCATGTGTGATTCATTTATTGAGGATATCCCACGATTTTCATCAAAAAGTGTGCAATAATTGTCACTTCTTTCACAGCTTTGTACACTAGAATCACACATCCTCAACTCAAGAGCAGAAAGATTGAATAATTATTTCATGCACATATGATATTATGATAAATATGATATACATGTTCATACAGCTAAAAAATATAGAGAAGAGTTCAATAATAGAACACCCATAAAAGATAGATGCAATTTTATATAAAAAAATATTTTGGAATGATTATATTAAGAAATATTTTGTTTGAGTGTTGATCACATAACTTGGCATTGAATATTCTTGTGTTGTAATTGATTATCTAGAGGAGGATCCTTTGGTTGAAGCAGTCAGGCAGTGCATAGCAGAATCTAATTGATTGCTAAGGGGTTATTAGAGGGATTACTATCCTCAAATTAATTATAATGATTAGATAGAATGAATGAATTGGAAGTGCAATCAACGGATGACGCATCAGGATAGATGATACATTATTCACATTTGGTTTTACATGGCAAATTGCTATTGCACCTATTCAATTTAGTACTGTGTTAATATGAAACCCTTCATTATTTTTTCCCCTTGAAACTAACCAAAAATCTTGAAAGGAGAAATATGTGCAGTCACATACTTATTCAAAATAGAATGTGGTATATAACAAGTATGTTTTGTTTTTTCTTGTCTGTACAGTATATATTCAAAAGAATACACATCCTGTGATTGCAAAATTGAAATAGTACAAAACATTCCCAGAAAAAACGCTCAAGGTTTGTAATTGAGAATGTAGAATTCCTTTTATAACTCTCTCTCTCTTTCTCTCTCTCACTCTCTCTCTCTCTCTCTCTTTCTCTAGCTCTCTCTCTCTCTCTAAAATACTAACAATGATTAATGCGCAAAACTTTGCTCTCTTTAGTAAATTATTTCAATTTTGTTTTGCTGAAAAATTGAGTACCGGTAGTTTTAATTTGGAATAAAAAGGTCCAAGTCTACGTCTATGGAAAATATGTGTTATACCCTAATTGAATTTTATCAAATGGGGCAAGTACTAAATGGGAATAAACATGTATAAAGGAATGAAGAGAGAGAGAGAGAGAGAGAGAGGGGGGGGGGGAGATATGCTAAAATGTGCATCGAACATTTGTTATCCCTACAAATTTTATTTCTGTTTATTTATTAACATAAGACAATAATAAAAGATTTTCAGATGTTTTCACATATGGAGATAAGAATGTTCTTATGTAAATTGAAAAAAAAAAATCTTTTTGTGTCAAACCAAATAAGATTTGAGGATAATCAAATAATTTAGCATTCTTGTCAATGGATTGAGTGTAAAGTCTAGTAAGATGTAAATTAATCAATAAGGAAATAACATTGGATAGGGGGAAAACATAATATGGTAATATTCTCTATGTGAGAAGATGCTTGCGTACCAGTATATATTCTTATGGGATAACTGACTTTGGAAGGACATTGTATGCAAGTGACCTTTAACAAAAAGTACATGAGCATCATGAGAGATTAAGGGAGATCGGCAGTTCAGCCTTTTTTGGTTCCGCACTACCTAGGAAAAAAGGTAAAGATACACATGATGAGTCTGGAGGATGGAGAGAGAAGGACAGAAAGAGGGATAGATAGAGAGAGAGAGAGAGAGAGAGAGACAGAGAGTTATAGTGGAAAAGATATCGATTTGAGAATTGGAAGTGAAATATTTAGATAAGATAAGGATTGGTAGAGGAGGCAAGAGTTCATCATGATTAAAATGTATAGGATGTATAATAATTTTTAGCATTTCCAGGTCTGCCTTCCACGGACTGCCTTATGTATTCATGTACATATTTCCATATAGGAATAAAACAATTTGTGCACACTGTCTCTTTTTCTCATCCAAATGATATAATTGTACATGATTTTTTATTTAATTACTTTTGTAGACATTTTATTCATTGTATTTGTTATTGTTCTAATTTTTTGTACTTGAATTTGTATCGTTTTGAACGCAGAAGTAAAATCAATCAAACATACAAACAAACAAATTGTTTTAATATTTTTGTTGTTGAATATTTCCCCCCTTTTTAACTTGAGGTTAGTGTTTAATATGTGCTTTAGTTTTATCTCACATTGTCAAGTCTTTATGACAAAATCTAAATTTGTGCTTAAATGAACCCCTTCCTACCAAATATTTGTAATAACCAAAAACAATACAAAACAAACAGAAACTCTCATGTCTTCCTATTGTATGACTACATTCATTAATCCTTTAGGCAACATGTGGTTAAAAGGATCCCCACAAGTATTATTTGGCAGATTTGTTATGGTTAACTTGTTGGCAATACAATTGAAAATTAGAACTCAGGTTTGAGATGAGTCTTAGAAATTGGAAATTTCTTGACATAGATCACTTCTTTACATGTCATAGTTTTTTCAACATATACTCACCCTTTTATGAACAGAATATTAAAATAAAATTTCTTTAACTTGAAGTATTGGTAGTGTTGCTTAAAAAAAAAAAATCTCACATTTTGTTTCACATTTTGTTTCACAAAAAATGCGTGAACCTTCAGTAATTAGCTGTAGGGCTAATTTTGTTAATAGCATAATCCTTTCTACTAAAAATTTGATAATTAAGTTCCCATTAAGTATTCATTCCTAATTAATATTGATTGCTGATCACAATATGAAGTAGTCTTCCAATCTTCATACACTGTAAATTGAAAAGAGGTCAGAAAAACACTCTCCATAAGGGATTCCCCACCTAATGGAAGAGATGGTTAGAGAGAGAGAGAGAGAGAAAGATATATATATATATATATATACAAAGAGAGAGAGAGAGAGAGAGACATAAAAACAGAGGGTCAAGTCAATGGGATTGGGTGTGAGAAAAAGTAGATAGATATTTACAAAGTGAATACAGTCTGTGGCCTCATTCATAGATGTCATGGCAAAACTACAGTTTTATTTTTTTATGATGAAAATAAGTATTTGAATCACATTTCTTTCTATATCTTATAACACATAGCTTATGTAGAGGATGTCCGTTGTGTGCATTGCCTTTAAATTACAAGTAAATTTGCTCTGTTTGTCTTAATGGTGGTTTACTGTGTCATATCTGAAGGAGTTTTCACCAGTAAGTTCCCATCTAACATAGATGTGACTATTGTTATTACATCATATGGCATTTATAGCTTTCAAACAGTTTGTCTATGTTTGGCTAATCTCTTTCACTTATATTCTTTCTATTACATACTAATATTTTTTTAATAGATTCTATATATAAAAAAAATAGATAATCTTACTGTTCCCTTCACCTTTCATTCTTTATTTTCTAGAGAGATAGTCAATAGTATTGATCATTTGCACATTTTGCATTACTCATTCTCTTCCTTTCCACTTCCATCTCAATATTTTCAGAGGAGAATGAAACTCTATGATCAGTTGAACATTTTGCATCAAAGTTTGATTATTTTTGCATGATGACTTGGATATTACCATCTTGCAAATACCATCCCAATTATCTTGTGAAGGTGAAGCTTCCCCTCTATGATGTTTCTTTATTTCTTCCAAACATTCTACGGTTTGCATGGAACAAACAAGTTGAACTCTTGCACTTTATTCGGATGGATTGACAAAGAGTTCTACAAATGGTCAGAACAAATTATCATGCAGAAGATTTTAACTGACATTTGTGTGTGCTTCATCCTTTCTAATTTTGATCTGTCAGGGAAGCAAAAGTAACAATATATTTTTTTACCAAATCGTTAACTTAGGAAATTGGTTGAGATGTAATGTTTGATCAAGCATTATATTAATAACATACTACTTGATATCCTGTAGAGTTGTTGATTTCAGCAAAAGCAATATGAAAATGTACTTGAAATGTAAAAAATAAAGTCTTGGAAAAAGTGTGTAGGAATAGTTTAATTAAGCATTAGATTACTTCCCCACTGCTGACATCAATTTCCAATATTTTGTATCATAGTCAATATATCAGACTTATATTGACAGCCTTAGACATGAGTGTTATTACCTTCGCTATATTTCTGATGTAAATGACATTCAGGTTAATTTGTCTCCTGTCATTTTCTGTCTTTCTTTTCATTTCTATTTCTCATTTAAACATGCCATTCCTTATTTCTCTTTTACTACATGTATTTTCCCTCCCACTGGGCCATTGTCAAGTCCCAAGCACAAGTCATATTCTGCAAAAGCGGTTCCCTATTGTGACAAGAAATTGTGATTTTCCTGTCGTGATTTAAAAAGAAACCATGCCCCCTTGCAGCCTCAGAAAGGAAATAGAGAAAATTCTGCGATGTATTTTTTGCATTTTAGCCATTATTTCCTTCCACGTTCTCTCATTTTCTTTGCCATCGCATTCTATACAAAAAAAATCTGGATTTTTTTCCCTCTCTCCTGTATTTCTTATCTGTCCCCCTCTTTCTCTATTGCTCTCTCCTTACTCTTTTGTGTATTGTATTTTTGGATTGATTTTTTCCCCCATTCCCTCTTTCTTATCTGTTTTATGTTCGAGGTGGTTCTTCATTGCCTGAGGTTATTACATAGATATTGTGTGAAATGAGAGCAAGAAGGTCACCTATTTTTGAACAAATTTAAAGTACTTCTTTAGTAATTATGTATTTATTGTATTCTTGTGATGGACATTTTTTTCAGTACACAACCAGTCTTACTTACATTCTCACAAGGATAATTTGGTTTAAAGAAGCATGCATATTTTCCAGCAAATTTCTTTTCTTTAAATATGTTTTTAATCGATTGTTTTTACATGCCTCTTTATATTAGTATTCGTCATATGTTTGTGTATGTGTTTGTCTTTCTTTCTCTCACCTGGTTAAGTTATTCATGTCATTATTCCTCCTATCAATCCCTATCTTTTTCTCTTGTCAGCTAATATGAATCCCTTTTCTTTTGCTTTTGACATCTATTTCTCATATACCAATCTCTCCCCGTTTCTCCCATTTCTTCTATCACTTTTTTTTCTGCCTGCTATCTATGATCTGTCCCATTCTCATTCTTTATATTCTATCTGTATATATTCTCTTATGCCCATCCTGGCTGCATGAGCATAGTCCTACCTTCAGCATCAAGTACTCATTGTTTGTATTCCCACCATATTTTCTGTGTCTGTGTGGCGTGCTTGGCACAGACCTAACCTTGAGTAAGCCATTTGTCGGTGCCAGCAATGATGTTTTGTCCTGATGGTATCCATGGTTACGATGCACGCCACTGCCTCGCTCTTCAGTGGGAGAAGAATGAGAGCGATCAAGCCAGCTATTTGTATTATATTTTCATTAGGCACGTTGGGAATGGAGTTATTACATTAAGTTTGCCAGGCTTTCAGCACTATTGTTCATTGACTATGGAGAATCAATATGGGCATAATTAATGTGGGTCCATTACTCTGCACACAACCATATCAACATTCTCAAAGCATCATTTTCTCAACACACTTTTATTTCATATCAAGTTCTCTGAAATATATATCTTTCCCTTTATTGTTTATGAAAGGCAAGGTGAAATGGAATATGTAAATATATTTCTGAGTCTGATGTCTTTTTCCTTGATATCTTACATTTATTAAATGTTATCCCTATTAATATGATGCCATCTTAATATTACTTCATTTATTAAATGTTATCCCTATTAATATGATGCCATCTTAATATGTGACCTTAATAAAAACCAGGCAATACCAGACTCAAATGTACATGTTCTTTTTTTCTCTTCATGTAAACTAGTTGATCATTAATACCAGACTCAAATGTACATGTTCTTTTTTTCTCTTCATGTAAACTAGTTGATCATTAATACCAGACTGAAATGTACATGTTCTTTTTTTCTCTTCATGTAAACTAGTTGATCATTAATACCAGACTGAAATGTACATGTTCTTTTTTTCTCTTCATGTAAACTAGTTGATCATTTTTTTTTTAAATGTTAGCAGAAACTTGATAAAGGATACTGATGAATATTTTAGAATTACATGTAGGTATGATTTTCATTTTTGATATGTTGATTCTAAATTCTCTTATAAATTCTCAACGTCTATGTTGTAAGAGAATTTAGAATCAGTGGTAGATCAATATGGGGCGCAGTGGGCATGTACCCCTAAGTTATAATTGATAACTGCTCTTGATGTGTATGTCCTAGACCCCAAATTAAATACTCCTGGAATATCAATGTATTATGCTCTGTACCAGATTATTTGTATGGTTACTGTCAAATATGATGTAGTGACATACTGTATATATTAGCTAGACCTCCTGTCTATAAAGAAACATGTTTTTGTTTTCCTTGCACAGACTTTTTCATTTTATACAGAAAACTATACATAAAGACCACCTGCCTATACAGAAAACTTTTCTTGTCTCCCTTTAGTAGTCTTTATAGTCAGGTTCCACTATACCAGTAAAAGTGAACGTGAAAACTGAATGTAGTGAAATCCACAAAGAATTACATCTGTTTGTCTCTGGAATATGGGACTTCTTGCAACAATGCTATTTGTGAAGAGAAAACTTGAATATTATTACCTTCCCTTCTTTTGAATATAGTAGAACCTCAACCAAGCCAAACTACAGCTTCCATTAACACTAATACTATCATAAATATTTAATGTAATTTGTGTCAAAAAGGTTCTCTTTTTTTTGCCATCAGAAGGTCATAAACATGGTATGCGTGAGAATAGGTTGGGAAAGAGACAGGAGAGTGTTTCCAATATTTCATCTTTGGTGATTGCCATCTTTCTCATTCAAATTGAGTTTTTATAACAAATGTGTTCAGTAAAAGCCAATTAACACTAGTTGATTTGAATGGGGATGTGGCTAAATTAAATGTTGAGAGCCAGTTGAAGAGTCAAAACTAATTTCAGTTTCAACATTCATAGTGTAATTGTTTTCTTCTTAATGTAGGATTAATTTAAGTCCATTTGCTCAGCAAGTAAGCAATTTCTGGAAGTAAATGTTTAACACATTAAAATTGTCTTTAGATTGTCTGGCGTGTGGCACAATGGGATCTCCGTCTAGCTCTCATGACTTTCGGCATGCGCGTGGGTTCAAGTCCCCAATGAGCAGACAAAAATGCAAAAATGATTGTCGCCGCATTGTGTGAAAGCGCGTCTCGCTCCTCTGTTCTCAATGCAGACTTGGGTTCAGGAGAAAACACCTTGTTCTTCGGACTAGAACTGGAGGCGCCATGTGTAGAAGAGTCACATTTATATGCTACACTTCTTACATAGAGTAGGGTGTCAACCCAGTGTTTATTGTACCTGCATACATAAACTGGTACCGGTAATCTTTTTACAGATCTTCTTGTAGAATGCATAGCTCTTTGAAGATTAACGATGGATAATTATCTTCTGTTATCTGCACTTTTACTTTGATAGACTATTTTACAAAGAACTGAATGACGCATCTTTTTGATAACTAAATATTTGTTTCTATAAATTTCTCTTCTTATTTTGTTGTATGTCATGAGCATTGGTTTGTGAAGCGCGTTGACCAATATTGAATTGGATAGAATTGATAAATTAGTGGTGTTAGCATCGTTATCATGATATCTCAAAAATAACTTGAGAAATGAACTTCTAACTCGGTGCAAGTATCACCATATGAAGCCGATCTTATTAGATCTTGGGCTGAGTAGGTCGGAAGGTAAAAAGGTCAATTTCAATGAAATTTCAGGGTTTTAGATTTGAACCATGAACTTTAAACTCAGCATTAGTATGCGTTACCATAGTGAGACCATTTTTTTGGTTTAGTAGGTCAAAGGTCAAAGGTCAGAAAGTCAGTAGACTTGAAATTGAAGGGTTTTCAACCTTGTCATCATTTTATCAATAACTATTTTAGATGTAAACATAAAACTTGTTACTAGTATGCATCACCATAGGGAGACAAGTAGTCAGATTTTAGCGTTGTCAAGTCAAAGTTCACTTGTAAACAGGCTTTTTATTCTCTTTGTGATATTTGAAGAATAATTCTAGCCATGATCTTATCCTAATATAGGTGGAGGCAGCCGCGTTTGTTTCGTTTATCCTAATTTTAGTTTTCAAACAATCCTTCACGAAATTCTGAATTTGTCAGTTCATATATTTGGTAATGTCATTGTCTTTTGTATTTTCTTGTAATATGAAGTGTTTTGAGTCAGAAAAGTATTATCTTTATGCTATTTGAGCTCTCAAAAGACAACTCTGTCTTGTTATGCCGCAAAAGGAGAACAAGTACTTTGATAATTGATTAAACCATTATCAAATGAGTTAGTGGTTTGTCTATTTTGACATGTTTTATTAGGGGTTGGAAATAAAGCCATTTAAAGGTAAGTGATTTTTTTTATATTTCAAAATTTGGATATACATATATATATATATATGATTTCACAGTCTTTAATTCTTGTTAATCTGGGAGTGCAGATGAAAGATACAAAGATTTGATAAAGAAGCTAGGAGCCTTGTGCCTATCAACATGCAAACAAGTGGGCATATAGTTACAAGCCTTCTCATTTCCATATGAATGGTAGCGAAGTAGGATTCATGGCGCGTGGCTGCCTGATACACCCCAAGCCTTTTGTATCAGGCTTGGAGCTTATACCTAACAGACTCCCTGACTGACTCCCTGACTGACTGGCTGTTAAGCTGGTTGCCCGGTATTGGGAAGTCTAGCCCTTTTATTATAGCGCAGAAACTACATGGTTGGGCACACACATGCACTGTGTGTATTGTTTAACGCTAGTAATTACACTGTTTGGTCTCTTCATCGATGGCTTGCTATTCCATTAACGTAATGACAAGCCCAATACTGTAATACTTCCAACAGCTATATTTTGCAACCATCCCTCTCTTTTCCGTATGCTATGCTCTCTCTACTCCCTAATCAATGCATAAAACCATGCCACCCCCATCCCTCCCCATTTTGGTTTCACACAAAGATTACTATGTGTGGGTCTAGGATTGGTTCATACGTTCGTTGTGTGTGTGTGTAAATGCATGTCAGTGGTTTCTGTGTGTCTGCATGCGTTTGCATGCACCATGGTGAATGAATACGCAGAATCGCAGGCAGGCAGGCATCCATATTGACGAAGCTTATTTGAATTGCTAATCAGCCCTCGCCCTCCACCCTTACAAGTAGCATCTCTTAATGGCCTCATTTGTTATTCCAGGTGCCCCCTGTTCTGCTGCAATCTGATTGGTCAACCGAGCCTTGCATAAATAACCTGCTCGTATCCATCACTCGTCAGTTTGCCACTGATCTCTGGCTGGATTTACAGCCTTGTCCAACGCGGCGCTGCGAAGGAGGAGGAGGAGAAAAGGAGACCTGTATGCACGTACATCGTTACACCGTGTTCCCTGTCTGCATTCGCATCTACGCAACAACATCCTAGAAACTGAATTAAGGAAGATGGCTGAAGCGATGAACATTGGAGACAAGCTGCAGCAGATGGCTGATAATGAAGGTAAGACAGCTGTAGAATGCTTGTAAATCTTAAAATCACCTCTTCTAGCATCTGAATGACATCACCAAGCTTATTTCATTCCTAACTACCTGTTAGATTCTTTGAGGGAAGTGTAAAGCACAAGTATGGTTTTGCAGAGTCAGTACCACACTATGTCCTATAAAGCACAACTATGGTTTTGCAGAGTCAGTACACTACTATGTCGCTATCTAAGGTAGATATCGACCAATCTTTATTGAAAAGAAAACATTCATTGCCTACAAAATGAAGTAAGTTTTATCTTTCTCTATCTCTGTGAGGAAAATACATTGCAGTAAAGTTGAGTCAATGTGGAATTTGCAGTGGGAGAACTGCTGCAATAGATGTGTTTAGTCTGAAACCACATTACTTTATCTATGTTGAAGGGGAATTGGTTTGATGATTTGTCTTGAAGTGATAATGCCATAGTCAGTGCTTCTGTCAGACCATTGGATTGTTTGCATTCACCTGGTAATATAAAGTCCACTACTTTACAAGTAAAAATCCCCTTCTCTCACTTTCTCTCTCTCCTTCTCCCTCTCTCACCTTCTCTCTCTCTCTCTCTCTCTCTCTCTGTAGATAGATACATATTTAACACTACCTCTCTTTCTCACACTACATACACTAGCCTTTTCTCTTAAAAACAACAAGTTATAAAGAAATGTTTAGCCATGTCTGTAAACCCTTGCATCACCACTGTTTGCTCTCAGCGCCCCTGATCTGCGTGCCTTTGCCGACTAAACACGATGTGTTCTCCTCAATCTAATTTCATCCTGGAGTGGAGCGCATTTTGGCAATGAAATTTTGCCCTGAGGCAAGTTCACATGAGTAACCAGACACCATAGCACATTTGTTTTCCGATTGCAACTGGGCAGGCAAGGAAAATAGCGTCGTTTGTGTGCATTTGTCACTATTCATCACCAGATTGGATTCAGTTTCAAATGGAAAGATTTGCATGATTGACTTCAAGTTTTTCTGTTTTTTTTGTTAATCCGCTCTTTCTGTCCTTTGATCTTATTTCATCACATTTTGCTACATTCTTTTATTTGTATGAACCCTCTCAATGGACAGTAAAGCAGGTGTGTACTAATTATCTAATAGCAAAATTTGTTTTGTTTTATTGGTTTATACTCATTGAATTATAGTCCTTTACATTTATATCTTTATATTCAATCTGGAAGTGTAGTTTTCGCACACAAAAAGTCTGATGGACTGCTGCATGTTAAGTCAGTAATTCAGGATTTAAAAACAAATAGTTTGAAAGTTCAATGGGTATATCTTTACAGTCTGGTATAAATGTGAGGAAATTTAGCTATCTCACAAAAATGACATGAAATATGTAAAATTTTGGTTTATACTAAATTGCTTATAGCACCAATCGTTTACTCTGACCCTGTTTATATACATATGAATACTGAAACATTACATTTATGCATAAGTAAAATGTTTATATTTTGGACAGCATTCATGTTAGTGAGGTAATACCATAATAATAATGTTAGATAGTGGTATCACCCTATTCATATACACAATACAATCTGAAGGTATTCTCCATACTAGATGAATTTACCATTCATGTCTATTTGATAGAGAGAATATATATGGCTTTGCAATTACAGTTACAAATAATGTTCATACCTATTTGATAGAGAGAACATATAAGGCTTTGCAATTACAGTTACAAATACTGTACATACCTATTTGATAGAAAAAAATAATATAAGGCTTTGAAATTACAGTTACAAATACTGTTCATACATATTTGATCGAGAGAACATAACAAGTACTGTTCATACATGTCTATTTGATAGAGAGAACATAAGGCTTTGCAATTAAAGTTACAAATACCATTCATACCTATTTGACAGAGAGAACATATGGTTTTGCAATTACAGTTACAAATACTGTTCATACCTATTTGATAGAGAGAACTTAACCAATAATGTTCATACCTATTTGATAGAGAGAACATATAAGGCTTTGCAATTACAGTTACAAATACTGTTCATACCTATTTGATAGAGAGAACTTAACCAAAAATGTTCATACCTATTTGATAGAGAGAACATATAAGGCTTTGCAATTACAGTTACAAATACTGTTCATACCTATTTGATAGAGAGAACTTAACCAAAAATGTTCATACCTATTTGATAGAGAGAACATATAAGGCTTTGCAATTACAGTTACAAATACTGTTCATACCTATTTGATAGAGAGAACTTAACCAATAATGTTCATACCTATTTGATAGAGAGAACATATAAGGCTTTGCAATTACAGTTACAAATACTGTTCATACCTATTTGATAGAGAGAACATAACCAATACTGTTCATACCTATTTGATAGAGAGAACATAACCAATACCCTTTATACCTATTTGATAGAGAGAACATATAAGGCTTTGCAATTACAGTTACAAATACTGTTCATACCTATTTGATAGAGAGAACATATAAGGCTTTGCAATTACAGTTACAAATACTGTTCATACCTATTTGATAGAGAGAACATAACCAATACTGTTCATACCTATTTGATAGAGAGAACATAACCAATACCGTTCATACCTATTTGATAGAGAGAACATATAAGGCTTTGCAATTACAGTTACAAATACTGTTCATACCTATTTGATAGAGAGAACATAACCAATACTGTTCATACCTATTTGATAGAGAGAACACAACCAATACTGTTCATACCTATTTGATAGAGAGAACATAACCAATACTGTTCATACCTATTTGATAGAGAGAACATAACCAATACCATTCATATCTATTTTCTAGAAAGAACATAACCAACACACTTTTATTTTACAAGACGTTCACAGGAACTAAAGCTAGATAATATCTGTGATTTAAGTTAGATTTATTGAATGAATCCTAAACTAATATGTGATTGATAAACAACATTTTATAAAACTTTATGAGAAATTAACTTTTTTTTTTTACTTTCTGACTTTTTTCAATGCTGAATCCTGTGATTTTTAATACATTTCTCTGTATAGGCCTTTCTAGATTCTGAAATGGAATGATTTCTCAACAGTGTTAACGATAGAATAGCTTGTTGAAGCTCATGCTTTTTTTAGATATTAAAAAAAAAAAAATCTGTAATGCTTATCAAGGATTATCAAACATATATTACATAAAGCATGATTAATTTTGAAGGTTGTTGTTATTATCATTGGTTTATGTAAAAAGATTCAAAGGATTGATTTGTTTATCAAAAATAGAAATTTGCAGCCCTGTGATATTCAGATTACATGTACATGAATATTAAGGTGTTATATGTACTCACCAATATACACAGTTATATGCAGGTGACATATCTTTAAGGAAATCATTGAGGTTTTCAACAAAAACAAATAAGATTTTTTATTTCACTGCTTGTAAGGTAACTATAGGTTAGATTTTAGAATGAAAGTCACGTGAGTTAGATACAAAGATTTTGTGATTCCTCATTTGTAACTTAGAATGAAACTCACATGAGTTAGATATAAAGATTTTGTGATTCCTCATTTGTAACTTAGAATGAAAGTTACATCAGTTAGATATAAAGATTTTCTGATTCCTCATTTGTAACTTGGAATGAAATTCACATGAGTTAGATATAAAGATTTTATGATTCCTCATTTGTAACTTAGAATGAAACTCACATCAGTTCGATATAAAGATTTTGTGATTCCTCATTTGTTTCAAACATGTTTGCAGCTCAAGGACGAGTTAATATAACACAAGCATTAATATCACTATGGAAATTGAGATAATTTGCCCATCATAATTTTCTCAGCAATTCAGTCTCAGAATATTTGAAATCAAAGAAACCAAATTTGCTCTAATCTTAGTGCATAATTGCCAATATAAGAGATCTCAATAATTTGTGTTTATTTTAGATCCTCTTAGTTTGTATGATTGTCCTAATGAACACAATAATTGCCTATTTTAGTGGACACGCTATGCTTAGTATGGAAGTTGGACAACTCCTTATATTGACACTTCCATCATAGAGCATCAACCACTCAAGAAAGCTCATTTGAAGAGGGATAGCCATCATCCGTGGGTCAGTTTAGGTAATCATATATTCATTACTATGTTGGCAAAGAGATCAAGTCTCAATCAAAACTCTCCATCCAAGCTTCTATCAAATGGACAGATAAATTGCTCCTCCTAATATTTGTCAATTAAGAGCGAAAAGCAATTGCAAGTTGATTAGCTCCAAACTGGATTTGTTTCTCCAAAATTTTCATTTTATTCCCTTGCACCTTGTGCTAGTAGTAGGGGATATGGTTGGCCCCAAAGTGGCTCACTTCTCATTCCTCCTCTATTGGCTTTAATTACAAATCCATCAAAATGGTGGGGGTGAGCTCTCTTTCCTAAAAATCAAGCTACAGGCAAAACCAATTTTGCTAACAGTAATGCGGTAGTTTGACAAATTTAGACTAAATTACCAGCCGTGCCTTTGTTAATGTGGCCACATGCAGGTTGATAGGAGAAGGGTTCATTGAGGCAAACCATCAATATAATCAAGGCAGACATTATTTATCTCTAGAAACCCTGCTTCTTGTTAACACAACTCTGGTCAAATTGTATGGCCCACCAGTAGTCCTGTCTTGAAAATAAACCCATACTTCAACAAAATGTTTAACTATTCAAGAAATAAGTTGCAGATTTCCTGCTTGTTATACATAAATATTTGAGGTGCTATAATTTTATTCTTTATCTCTTTGAAGTATCATTCCTCTATCTGAGTAGCAT
>JAVYIG010001312.1:300000-352500 GCA_035222895.1 Strongylocentrotus droebachiensis
GAAGGAAAACTGAATAACAATACAAGAGAGTTAAAAAGGACACATATAACTGGTAACCCATAAGGCTCATAAACCGTAATCCATCCAAAGCTCCGGGGAGTATAAGATTGAGCTTCAGTCCCAAGACAGACGAGCACAGAGATTGGACAGCCTGATTACATATACTGACTTCTTGTAATCTCATAATTCCTTCCAATGGTTTTCCTATTTTCTCATTTGATGCCACACCTTTGACACCATACTGATGAGATTAAATTATTCAGTAAGTAGTGTACTGTGGATTCAAATTGCAGTGTGGTAATGGGCATACCAGAGTTGTTCTTTGGCATAAGCCAGTGGCTACCTTGTGTTTTTGAAATCCTAGCTTTTTGAAATACATATGTTTTAGATTTCAGAATTGTTCAAAATACTTCCGGTATAAAATGCAAGTTTTAAAACAATTGGCTAGTCATTCATTGAAGAAAAGAGAAATAAATGCAAGAAAAAGCAATAAAACAGCTAATTGCAGACAGGCATTATGTATTCTTATGTAATGCTTACTCCATGGCTGAAAACTCAAAAGAAATGTGATATCATTTAAAAGAGGGAATAAACATACTTTCTACTTATAGTTACCTAAGTGATGATTATGCCATTATAAGAGAGCTATACTCAATCAAACTTAAGTTTCTAAACTTGTTTTTAGGGTGTTAGTTTTCACCTTTCCATATTTCCATTAAGGATATAACCTGTAACTGAAAACCACCATGCCTGAAAATTTATAATGATAGTAATAGGTAATGATAATAATAATGAAGGTGTTTTACATGCGCACATGTCCACCATGTCGGACGCTATTGGCCGAACATAGCTGGAGAGCAAATATGTAGCGCTCTGGTGTATCATGTATCCATTTACAACTGGGTGAAGAGTGGTAAATGTGGATTATTGTCTTGCCTAAGGAAATCAGTGCTGATGTGGGATTCAAATCCTCAATCTGTGGAAACCATGACAGCTACACACAATCAAGTCAGGTTGTTGTTTGCTTTCAGGATAGTGTGATGACATTTTATGGGGACGAGAATGCTTAGCATGACATAGAACAAGAGAGAGACAGAGAGTGAGAGAGCATGAGTGGGAGATATGTGCTGTGTCATATATTGTATTTGCTTTTAAATGGCAAGATTTTTGAATAGGTTTACTTATTATTACTGGTGCATATATGTATGAACGATATGTGTTTGAAATTATAAAGAAACGTACCCCTCTCGTACTCCTATGTATTTCGCTGCTTCTTTTAATGTTGTAACATTAGTCTACATCTACTGTAGATGAAAAATGAGCTGGAATGGTGCAACAGATATTCTCTTAGACCAATTACAAAAAAAAATTGTTGCTATGACAGTTTTTTAGGTCTTACACCTGATGAAAAAGCTCACACGGTCAAACCATATTGATAAGTTATGTTGAAAGACTGCTTGAATCATGCATGTAATGAGCAAACTTGATTTTGTTTTACCCTCACATGCTTTATTATTTATTTGCAACTCAAAGATTTTACTGTATTTATTGTACATTAATATGTTGTGGGTCAATGGTTCAAAATCTATTGTTAACAGAATAATTTTGTTACAAAAAAATGCCATGAGGGTTATTGCCAAGACACATTATAGAGCAAATGCATCCAATATTATTCATTGTACATTGCAGTCAATGGAAATGCATCTTATAAAGATGTTGAACTACTAGAATTGTTTCACCAAATTTGATGTCACCCTTAAACTTCATCTCCTAGCCAGTAAGTTATCATTCTCTGAAGTGATTAAAAGGAGGTGTAATATCCAGTTTCCTCCTGCCTAAGGGGATTTTTTTTCTTATATTGCAATCCTTTCCATATTTCCCCACGATCCGAACTGCCTGCCGGAGGCCATTTCACTTTGTGTACACACACACAAATAAATATCTTTCGCCAAGTCTTGCTGGATCTTTTCATTATTGCAAGGAGCACTAAAGTAAAACGAAGAAAATCCAATAACAAATGATTCAGCAACAGAGCTGCGTCTGTCCTGTAACTCCACTGGGAATGAGAAATATGAGAAAGTGGGACTGAGAAAAAGAGTACAGGAAGTGAGAAAACAAAATAAAGGAAAAAAAAGGTTGAGAGATTAAGAATGTATTGAAATTATGAAATGATGTGACTTTATTTGTCTAATTAGGTGCTACATGGTGCCTTTCTGTTATTTTTAATGATGATAGTTGTTTCCTGTGCATCTTTGTACCTTGTATGTCCATCTATTGCCCTCCCCAACCTTACTCTCATTTCTTTCTCTTTTCTCTAGATCTCTGTCTCCCTCTCTCACTTATTCAATTTCTACTATTCCCTCCTTCTCTCTCTGGCCCTTGTCAACCATCGTTAGCCTTGATGAGTAATGACCTTTCAAGAGTCTAGCTTGGCTTTATTAGGTTCATGGAGGACCTACTCCTCTTCTTCTCATACAGAATGGCAATAAGCATTTCTACTCATTACTCATTCCATTCAAAAATGAACTGCGCACTACACAATGCATGTATAGATGGAAATACTATGGAATGTTGATGTTCTACTGGAACAATACTACAGTTTTTACACAAAGTATGCTTGTAGTAAAAATTGCTAGACTTTTCATGACAGCAGAAGAAAGTTGACAAATGAAAGGGAAAAGAGGAAAGTCTTTCCTCTTGGGTTGTATAAGAGTGGAATAATGTTTATTTCATCTGAAGACTACTCTTCATGTTTGTACACAATGAGAAGTAGCTGTTATGATTACAGAAGGGCAGTCTAAGTGGGTCTTCTCTTACCTTTGACTATATGATTATAAGGTCACAACTTATACTGTCACGCAGTTAAGAGGGGAAGACAGCCAAATTCTAATGCGGCCAAACCTTCTTTTTCTTGTCGTCCTCCTTCTGTTATGTTTTCTTCCATATAAATCACTTCCACTTAAAAAAAAACCCCGAATCATTTGAGGATTTAACTTGAAGACATTTCATATTCAAAACCCACTATTCACTTTGAAATGATATTTTTGGATGAAGATATAAGTGAAACATTAACAATCGTGGAAGGTCAAGAGGAATGTATTTGAGAAATCTTGTTAAATGATTTCATCTTTAACATTGTTGTAGGATATATCATTAAAACATATATTTCATTTATTATTCATTCATAATGTGGTATAAATAATTGCCCATCAAAATGAAAGTCCAGCGGAAAAAGAAGCTGGATTCGCTGCTCATTACGCCAACTCTTTGATTTAAATTTATTCTGTGTTTTTCTCATCCTAAAAACTCAAATACCAACTGGAACCATCCTTGAAGTGGACCAGGGGCGGTATTCTGAACCCTGTGTTATCTCTAATATTGTTGTATCTTTGAAGATAAGATAAAGTTGGTATTCTGAACATTGTTGTAACTTTTGTGTTATCTTTTGTTGTATCTTTTCTCACATCTTATTGGCCGCGCCTGCGCTCATACTTTGGTGCGCTTGTAATTGTGCGTATTTTTAATAAAGTGGCATTTAATCCTCATTTGCATATGCGCACGGGAGATAATATGTCGAGATAATTGGTATTCTGAAAGTTGTTGTATCTTTTATCTTATCTTATCTTGCATGGTATTTACAACAATATTTACAACAGGTAGTGGGTTGTTGTATCTTTCGTGGTGATATAATGGCGGCAATATTTTTTGCCCAGAACCAATTTCGTGCCAATAGACGAGTTAGAAGAAGATTGTGTGTTGACCGGAAACATCACAGATGAGAACTTTCTAAGATATTACATGCTAGGATATGACAATTTTAATGCTCTCATCTTAACCAATATAGTGAAAGCGTGATTTGTCTTCATGATCCACATTCAACAGCGCATACTGATGACGCGCGTAATAAGTGCTCAAATAACTAATTACGCCCAAGATTAGTATGCGCTAGGCGCATCTTCAGATATGGCATACAGTATTCTTATTGGTTGACCTACTTATCATGCTTATATAAAATAGATTTTGATTGGTAGGGTCCATAAAAATGGGCGTGTCATCAATGGTCAAAGATAAGATAGAGGCGGTCCTTCAAGAGATAACACAGGGATAAAACAATGTTCAGAATACCAACTTACAACAATATTAGCGCTGTGTTATCTCTGGAAGATACAACAAAAGATAACACAAAACGTACAACAATGTTCAGAATACCACCCCAGAGCCTTATACTAGTAGGTTTCCGGTACCTTGCCTAGTTGACTCTGACCGCTTGTTAGTTTTTGTTTAAACACTGTTGATTTACGGCTGACTAATTAATTTTAACATCTTGCATTTACTTTTGTATTTCCAGAGTGTTGTAAGCTTTCCAATGTTAAATATTTAAGAGGCAATAGGTTTACTAGGTTAGGTTACTTGATACAGATGTGATACCCATATGGTCTCCAAACAGTCATCTTCATCTGCACCTCACTTAGTTTTTCCCCTTTTCTACGGTACTTCTTGAAAAAACTTTATTATTAATAGTCATTTTAACACTCAAGAATCATTATCAAAGGTTGAAATCACATCTGTCCCTTCTCATCTATTCTCCCAAGCAAGGCAGTAACGACTGTTTGCAATGATACCTTGTTGCTAGGTGCATCTTATATGTACATACCCTCCCCTTCATCTCAACTAGCAAATTAGTCATGCCTGCTGAATCAGCCATGCTTATCAATTTAATTTTTTCTTCTTCCAGAAAATGAAACAGACTGATATCAGCCATCTCTGCTCACATATCGTGTGGTTCCCTTTTCAATGTTAAAGGGGATTAATTTTTTGTGTGTAAAGTAGTATTTGTTATCAAAATCCCTTTGATTATCAGAGCATGATAAAATAGGTGAGTCCTTTATAAGATTTGATTAGGATTTATTTTGATGATTCAGGCCTCATTTATATATCGCAGAAACTTGTCTTGTAAGAATAGATGTTAGAAATGATATTGTGCAAAAAGTAGACCTATTATAGAAACCAAAAACATTCAGAGCAGAATATTTCTGGTGATTGGTCTCCTTTCAGGAATCTATTTATTTCTTAAAATTAAGTTTTGATACATGTAATTTCCTGTGGAATAGATGCCTTGGCACAAAGTTGAGCAATGTCTCTAGTTTACTCTCTACTGTTTCCTAAGAAGTGGCACACAAATAATCCCTGGCATAAAGAGTGATTTCTGACAGATACAAGAGCATGTAGTGGTGCAAGTTACAGGACATACTTCATTTTTTCTATTTCAGAGAAATGCAGTTAAGGGATTCCGGAGCCGCTAAATACTCTCAATAAATACCACCTCAAATTTGATTATTTCTCCATCTCTTCATCTCGTTCCCTACCAATCCTCTCTCTCTACCTCTATTCTCTCTATTCTATTTTCTCTTCCCCTCTCTTTTTCTTCCTCTCTCCACTGCCTCCACTCTCCCTGTTTTCCCTTTTCTCATCTTTCCTTCTTCTCCTCTTACTCATCTTGCCTCTCCCGTCTACCTATCTCTCCCGTCTGCCTCTCTCTCCCCTCTGCCTATCTCTCTCCTGCCCCTTCCTATCTTCAATGTTCTTATTCTTTTACACTTTCTTCCTCTGTGTTGCAACTATCTTCATTTAATTCCTGAATTCTGGGTATTATTAATATGTAAATCTCCCGGTTTTGTTTAATTATCTTGTATACCCCTCACTCACTCATTCTCTCTTTTTACTAAATTTTGTGATGTCTTTAATCTTCTCTCTCTCTCTCTCTCTTTTCCTCTCCAGTAGAGTTTGAAAATAAATTTAGCGCCCCAATGAAATTTGTAACGATTGATTGACAGACGGTTGGCACTGTGAAGTGTGTTGCCCAATCTGAGCAATTTATATATAGTTGAGGAAAGATAAAAAAAGGGCAGACAGGCAGGAGGCGTAAGTTATTGATTGCGATGTGCCATCTTGAATGACAACGAACCCCTCTGTATTTGTTCAAGCAGACAAGGGGGGCTCTGCAAATGTGTCGATTGCAATTCTCCACACGCACTGCCTACACTGAGCCGGTAGTACATATTCCTAGGGCCTACCTAACCCTTGGAGTAAAGGGAAAGGGAAAGGTGTTACCAGAGAAGATTTTGGAGAAGCCAGCAATCATATTTGATCACATGTAAGAAAGAAGGAAGAGAAACAGGATGTTTTCTTTTTAAACTAAATTAGAGTATGATGTAAAATGTTTGTTGCTGATTATTTTTTTAAAACAATATGAGAGCTTAGAGATTTGTTCAAGATATTATAGATATTCTTACAATGTCAAAGATTAAGAACATGATAAAAATGAGAGAATGGATTTGAAAAACATTTGTTTCCATTTTTTTAGGCAGTTCTCGAGTATGAGATAGCTGGTAGGTAGACATATTAATAGGCATATAACTGTAGCTCAATTGTACTTAAATGTAATTTTAATAAAAGTAGTTAAAGTATCAGTTAATTGCGCAAGTTAGGAGATGCCATACAGCATTCATTAATGATGAGTTACATCATTCTTTCAATGCAGGAATAGCCAATACAAATTGTTTTCTTGGTACTAAAACAGTGGAGTGTACTAAAATGACGGTGATAAAAACGATGAAGCTTGTTAACTGAGCATGAATTCATATTCAAGATGATTGCGACATGCATTGGACAAAATAGTACGTTAAATACTTGAGGTCAGCCGGAGATCTTACATCTTCCAAAAAAAATTCAATAAGAAAAAGGATCAGTGAAATAAAGATCATTAAGAATAAGTTTGGAGAATAGAGGATAATAACTTTGAATTTAACCTTGTTGAAGGACGGTTTTATGAATCATTTTTATAGCTTGATTTGTTCATATGCTATCTACAACGCATGATTTGGCTCATAAATGCTAGCAAGTACATTGGCTTTTTTTTTAAAGAGATAATAACCTACTCTTTTCAGGCCGTTACCAATGAAATTTAAGACATAGATAAATAGTTAAGAAATATCCATATGACTATAACCTGAAAAGAGCATCTCGTTCATCATTGACTCATTCAATACTTACACATCTACTATAGATGAAGACTGTACATATTCAGTCTTTGCTTGTATGTCCCTTATTCAGTCTTTGCTTGTATGTCCCTTATTCAGTCTTTGCTTGTATCTCCCTTATCCAGTCTTTGCTTGTATATCCCTTATCCAGTCTTTGCTTGTATGTCCCTTATTCAGTCTTTGCTTGTATGTCCCTTATCCAGTCTTTGCTTGTATGTACCTTATCCAGTCTTTGCTTGTATGTACCATATCCAGTCTTTGCTTGTATGTCCCTTAATCAGTCTTTGCTTGTATGTACCAAACTGTATGAAACCTAAAGGTGTTGTACACAAACCTATTTGGAATTCTGCTACTGCTTGTCTTCCAGGAACCCTACCATTACCCACTTTATGGTTAAACTAAGTTAAACCTTCCCTTCTTTGCTTAATCATGTCTGTAAAGTAACAGGATGTATTTAATTGTTGTCATTATCATCTCTTGCTTGAGTTTCTTGAATTCAGTTCTGTATTTTCAAGTACATTCTATTTGAGAATTTAATTGCAAAATACCATCTCATTGTGTTGTATCATTCTTAACTTTGTAGCCCTCAAAGCCTCCTCTACAACGGACCTTGTCTATTTCTGTCAGAATCTATTGCAATGTGCAATCCTTAAATCAAGCATCACATAAGCCAGGAAACTGCAAGAGGGCCCAAACAGGGGAAGAATCATTGGAGCAAATATCCCTCACATCCATCCAGAAATCTGGAAAAAAATTCTGCTACCATGCTTGCAGCTATCAGACACTTGATTTATACAGGAGGCAGGGGTTTGGGGGTGGGTGATTTGGGCTACCATGCAGGGGTACCATGCAGGGGTCAGGGGGTGGGGGACAAAACTGCCGTCAGTCAGATTGCTGTGTGAAGTAGTTTGACTTTTCCTTAAAGGCAGAATTTGTAATTAGGATATGATGTTACATTTGGGAATGCAAGTTAGCATCATACCTTGTGGGATCTCAATATAAGGGTTATGAAAGTACAAGATACCTTTGCCTTTACCCGCTGATGGCGGGACTGATCACGTTTTGAATACATTTGGTATGAAGAATTGAGGAATTTAATGTTATTTTTGTTAGTGTGGAGACAATCTGGCTCTTGTACTATATGTAATACAATCTTGCTATGTAACTGTGATCATGTTACAATCTTGCTCTGTCTTCTCATCAACTTATCAACCAGGAATTATTTTTTATACCAGGTGTAATCAGAGCATATAAAAAGGAGGGCTTAAGTACATTCCAGTTAGAAAAATAGCATGCCTTTAAAAGATCTTGCAATAAATCAATTGTAAATTTAATGAATTACAAGTTAAGAAAGATGGAAGCAATGCACAATTTTAATCCAGTTTTTTTAAAGGAAAATGGTACATTTTTTAACACTATTTTTTTGTAGATGTATAAATATTTTGACATCAATTTTTTTCTCCAATTCATGAAGAATATTTAAAGTTACCTAGAGTATCCTTTTACCAAGGAAAATGAGATTGATAAAGTTTAAGGACGGAATACCAATAACAATGATTGTAACTTCTATCTAGTAAGTTGACTCACAGATCTCCATTTTCAGGACTGTCTCACACTGTGACATGTAACATGATGCTTGCCCTGCAAGCTGAGTTCAGTATTGTAGCAAGTCAGTCCTTACTCAGATAAACTGTGCAAGATCACGTCCCAATGTAGATCTACCCTTTTACTATGATAACGGACGAAACCAAATCTTGCTCTTGCCCAAACTTGTTACCAGTCATTGTTCTTCCTTGATTATCTCTCTTTCTCTTGCTCTGTCTCTCCAAAATCTTTAAATTTCTTCCTTTCAACCCCTTTGATGGCCCTTTCCCTGCGTATGCATGTATGCTTACGATAGAATTAGAATGCAAATACGACAGGGCGACCGTGTAGCCTCGCTTGTGGCCATGTTTTGCGTAGCAATTGCTTGAGCAGTCATATTATGGCGCAGAATCAGCCAGTGGACACAAGTTAGGTTTGACGTTTACTCGACAAATTATTGAGGCACTACAAGAGGGAGTTAGGACTCTTTCCATAACGAAGTGTGTGCCCTGAAACCAGCACAGAGATGGCAGTTGTCCTGATGTTGTTGGAGGCCGATTCATTTTTTTTTGGGGGGGGGGGGGGGGTGGAGGGTTTGAGGGAGGGGATGGATATAAAAGCCTGTTCACTAATCTACATCTTATGAGCATTCTTAGTTTTGCATACATTTCTCTCACTATAACTTCTTGAAAAGTATAATGGAAGCATTTTGCCTGGCTAAATGAGAAACTGTAAAATGCATATGTCCTTCTCAGATACCAAGTTGTACATTTACTTGTTTCTTAATCATCATATTATTTTGTTATTTCCATTTGCAATGTGCAAGGTACTATGTGTTCATCATGTGACACATCTTTAGTGCATGTACACTACTGATCCACCCATGTACATGGAGTGATGTAGCATGCACTCTACTTAATTTGCTAATTACTATGTACAGCAGGTTTATGTATTAAAGACAAGAAGAGTGCTATACAGTTCCCTGTGGTGTCTTTACCTGCTACTCTCACGTTTACCCTGCCCTCATCAAAATGATCAGAAAGCTAGCTGGAGCAATCTCACTTCATTATTTATTTAGCAGCAGTCTTTTCATACGCCACACACTGCTATGACTCACCAGCCATTACACACAAACTGCATTTCTCCACTACGCTTCTTATTCTCTTTTCCCATTTTGGTCTTTCTCTTTATCTTTCTCGTCCTCCCCTCTTTCTTCTACATTGTCTAAAGAATCTCCTCTAAATGTGACCTAATTCTGCAGGATTATCTCAGAAGAGAGAAATATTGTGCAAATGAAAATGTCATGATAGCATTTTTTGTCAATCATGCAGTATATTTCAACTGTCTATCCTTTATTTATCCTTCCACCTAAATATATGGTGGGGAGACAGAATGCTAGGAAAATATGACTGACACCAATAGTATTTATCTCAACCTTAAATCCATTACAACTGGTTACAAAGACTTGAGAACAAATAATGAAGCTTCAAAGATGACTTACCACTGAAAAACTATTATATGTAGTGTTTGACGGGGGAATAAGATCGATACTTATTTTACATGTATATTACTTGAATTTGGAGATTGGAGACTGAGACAGGAAGACAGCCATCTGGATGCTGTTGGAACAGTCCATGCAATGAGGGGTGGAGAATAAATGGAGGCGGAAGAGGGTGGTGACAGGGACAGGTGGTGGAGGGTAGACTGGAGTCTAAGGGGTGTGAGAGCTGATGCTGTCTCTTTCACACCATCACACAGTAAGCCAGTTAGAGTGGTTTCTCTCATGTGTTTCCTTAGCAGCTGGTTTCAATAGAAACAGAGAGTAAAGGTTGGTTTGAAACTGTCCTCAACTTGATAGGGATGGCATGAGGCTCTGATTCATTCTATAAGTTGCACTGGATTGTGATGAAGGTCTTGCTTTAAAAAAAAATTCCATTCATGGATTGAGGAGTGAATATTTCTTTCTTCTCATGTAGAAGATGAAGTTCTTAATTTGCATAACCGATGAAACATTCTTCATACCAAAATGCACATAAAGATATGTTTCAGATTCTTAAAATTTCCAATTGATCATTAAGATATTAGGCTATATTAATTTTGTTACCTTGCAATATATATATATATATTTTTTGGGGTTAAATAGTAATTAAAAAAAATGTTGGTGCCAACTATTTACCAGCAGTCTACTAAATTTCCTTTACTTTTGAAACTCACGAGCTATAATGATCCATTGCCCATTGGTTAATTTAGTTGAAGTTAAAAAAAAAGAATAATGAGTAAATGACTTTAGACTGTTTACCTGCAGGGGTCTCACTTTGTATGCACGCACGGAAGTAGAGCTGATGAAGAAACATATTGACTTGTCTTAAGTCAATGTTTGATTTCACCATCACTCTATAAGAATCGCCAGTTTTTAATAATTGCTGTTTTTCTCAGCCTTGTTCCATCCTTTCCATTCTCCATCATCTTCCTTTCTCTCATATTGTGACATCTATTACCTAGGTCCCTTAATTAGACGTGTGACTTTCATTTTGTCGCCGTCTTCTATATTACGATGTTTACCCTACGATTTTGCTTTCTCATCGCTCATATCTTGCAGTCATTGTAGACTTGGTGGCAAACATGGTGTGGGTGCTATTTGTCATTGTCTTAGTCAAATATGTATAGTTTTATAGTGGGCTTACCTTTAAGATATCAACTGGTAACATGTAGAAAGATAATATATATAAATTCCACTTTTTAATATCATTGCTTTTTTCCATTTTGTTATTTCTATTTTCTTAACTAGGTGGTAAGAGATCTGCTGAAGAAAATGCAGCGACAAATAACAAGCGCCCTCGTGGTGGAGATGGCACCAAGGTTTCTTTTCGTCTCTTGATTCCAAGCAGTGTAAGTTTGCTTTCTCTAAAATATTTTTACTTGTATTCCATTGATAACAAGTTAGACTGACTAGGATGTGAAGATGGCTGTGTTTTCTGGTAATTTTTTTTTTCTTGCTTATTTTACTCATCATAATGAAAGACAGATTAAGATTTGGTTATGCCTCAAAAATTATGTCAATGTCTGATATTTGTTTATTCCCATATTTTTGGTTGTGATATGAGATACCTTCTAACCTCTAATCTTTGGTGATATTTGTTCTTATATATTTTAACTTCATCATTTGTTACTTTTTTTTTTATTGGGGAGGGGGAAGGAAGGGGGAAGACTACTGTTGGAAAGTTTGTTTCCCCCTCAAAAAGCCTCCTTGCCCTACTTTAGCATTAAAAGACACACAAATATTGCAGGTGGAAAGCAGAGAAGAACTGTGTACAGATTGAACCCAACCTCCTAGAAAGTACATGTGCCGATGTTCATTGTCTGTAGGTGTAAGATATATATGCTGTCTCTTAGAAGACAAAATGATTCCATCACTTACTATGCATCATCTCTAACCATCTTGCTTGACTAGCATCTCTCTCTCTCTCTCTCTCTCTCTCTCTCTCTCTTGCACCCCTTCTCCTCTATGATGCAGTCATGTGACTAGAGAGATAGTGCCTCCCCTTTCAGTTTATTTTGAGACTCACTACTTTATTTATTTTTTCAAATTAGAAAGATTAAAAGAGACTCAGAAAAAGACTAAATATTCATGATGCTGTAGAACTGTGTTTAAAAAGAGTGAGTGCTCTAATTGACCTTTGATGCAGACAGCTACTGTTTCACTCCTCACCTGACATTTCATGAGGAAAATATGAGAACATGGCTTTAAAATGTACATGTATGGTTAATCACCACACTAGGAAGATATCTTCAGTACACATACACTGTACATGTCCAATTACCTTTGTCTCTTCTCCCTGATTTCTATTGCAAGTATTCAACATATTACTGTCATTTTGTATTCATGGTTCTATACCCCTACCCTCTCTCTCTCTATCTCTTTCTCTCTCTTTTACACTCTCATCAATTTCTCTCTGTCCATGTTTACTTGTAGGCCTATTATATTTTGTTTCTTTCTGTCTCTGCCTGTGTCTCTTTATCTGTAAATATGCCTCTCTGTCTCACTGTCTGTCTCTCTATTTCTCTCATTCTCTCTTTCTCTCTCTGTCCCCCTCTCTCTCTATCTCTCTCTATCTTTCTCATGCTTTATTTTGTTTATAGAAGAGAAAGCTACGTGTATGTAGGGGTGCGTTCAATCGAATTTTCGAAGCTAGAATCACAAACATGAATCACAATTCAAAACGCCGTTACAAAAAGCAAGGTCACTGCGGTTTGCGTTCAAGCGATTTTTCATCAACGCTGATTCTAGCTCATTGCGAGCCAAACCACTGCGCATCACACTGCGCAGTATGGCCCAGGAACTTCGGCGCGCGCTTTCTGGAATTGTTTACGGCCGACTGTCGACTGCTGTTTTGAGCATAGATCGCAATAATAAGACAAAGAATGAGAAAGTGATAGAAGGAAGAAACAAAGAATAACATAAGAAAAGACAGAAAGATAAAGTCGATAGAATAATTAAAACAAAGAATAACATAAGAGAAGGTGAAAGAAGGAAGAATCGAAGAATAACATAAGGAAAGACAGAAAGACAGAAAGAGAGAGTGATAGAATATGCTTAAAACAAAGAATTACATAAAAGGTGATAGAAGGAAAAAACAAAGCATAACATAAGAATAGAAGGAAGAAACAAAGAATAACAAAAGAGAAGGTAATAGAAGGAAAAAACAAAGAATAACATAAAAATAGAAGGAAGAAACAAAGAATAACATAAGGAAAGACAGAAAGAGAATGTGAAAAAGGAAGGAACAAAGAATGACATAAGGAAGAACAGAAAGAGAAAGTGATAGAATGATTAAAACAAAGAATAACATAAGAGAAGGTGAAAGAAGGAAGAATCAAAGAATAACATAAGGAAAGATAGAAAGAGAAAGTAACAGAATGATTAAAACAAAGAATAACATAAGAGAAAGTGATAGAATTATAAAAACAAAGAATAACATAAGAGAAGATGATAGAAGGAAGAAACAAAGAATAACATAAGGAAAGACAGAAAGAGAAATTGATAGAATGCTTAAAACAAAGAATTACATAAGAAAAGGTGATAGAAGGAAAAAACAAAGAATAACATAAGTATAGAAGGAAGAAACAAAGAATAACATAAGGAAAGACAGAAAGAGCAAATGATAGAATGATAAAAACAAAGAATTACATAAGAAAAGGTGATAGAAGGAAAAAACAAAGAATAACATAAGTATAGAAGGAAGAAACAAAGAATAGCATAAGGAAAGACAGAAAGAGCAAATGATAGAATGATAAAAACAAAGAATAACATAAGAAAAGGTGATAGAAGGAAAAAAAACAAAGAATAACATAAGAATAGAAGGAAGAAACAAAGAATAACATAAGGAAAGACAGAAAGAGAAAATGATAGAAGGAAAAACAATGAATAACATAACGGAACAGGCCACGATGGTATAGTGAACGCAAATTGCATGCAAAGCGGGCGCGCGGTTTTTCCCAAACCGGAAGAGGCTTCGTCATACAATCATGATTGAGAACTCCGTCCGTTCAATCGAATTATAGCGACCGTGATTCTTTTGAATCATGATACAAAACGCATCTTTTTCAGCGTTTCATGTTTGTGTTTTCAAACACGTTTATTTTTACGACCGACGAAAAAATCGCTTGAACGCATTGCGTTTTAAACTAAACGTCTTTAGAAACCGTGATTCTAGGGTGAAAAAGTGTCGATTAAACACACCCTAGATGTAATGACTTTAACAGGATTTACTTTCTCTTGGAATGAGGATATCACAGCCTCTGTATACAGTGCTCTCACCAGAATGCAAATTGTATCAATCATACTCAAGGAGTATAATAGGAAATTTGGTTTCAGCATATTATGATTTATAAGAAGGGAATGGATTGTATGTCTAGACTGGAATTTTTTTGGTAACATTTCGTCTGAAGCTCCTTCTATCAATATATTTCATTCAAAACATAAGAAAAGCCTCAGCATTTACTCTGACTCTAAAGCACACAGTAAAAGTGGGATATTTAAATCTTTTCTGACTACCTTTAGAGATCAAGATGATATCAAAACTCATGAGGGATATGTAGAGAAAATGTGATGTATCTGCCTACAGCATATGGGATCAAAGGTCATATCGATGATGTGAAAAAGTTACCAATTAACCAGATTGTAAAAAGAAAAAGAAAATGTTGCTGCACTAATTGCTCTCAAGCCTCTATGAATAAAATATGATTGGATGGGGGAATAATTGAAAGAGAAGCAAATTTGTGTTATTAATGAGACACAATTTTCATCAGGGAATGCTGTTTTCTCATTGGCCAATCATCACATCATTGATGCTTGCCTTGCTTCTTTGTTTGCTTCAAAGAATAGAATAATTATTGTAGGTTCTAATTTGGATGTATAGTTTTGGCTTGGAGTGAGTAAGGGTGTGTGACGCCACACAATAGAGGTCTGTTCCCTATGGGCAGGTGGTAAGCGATCAGAAATAGATTGTATGTGCCTAAATGAAGACAGAAGAAAAATGGTAAAATTTAGCTTAATAGGCTAACGATATTGGAGGATTTCCACCCATTTATCCTGCTCACTGAATTGTGTCATCTGTTTTTATGTGGCTGCTCTCGGCTGGCTGCCAGCTTTGCAACTGTTGCTTTGTGTGTATTTTACCAGGATATTTTTGCCTCTCTTTAAAAATAAAATAGCTTTATTTAACGAGTCAAAGAGAAAGGAAATTAAGCACCTATAGACAAAGTAAAATAAAAGAAGTCCATGATTTGTTATTAATGTACTTACATATTAATGAACAAAACACCAGACTACTTATTTAAAATTGGAATTATCAAAGATAGAAAATATGATGTTTTACAATGTTCTTATTAAAGCCTTTTTTGTTAATAGATAGAAGTAATTAATGCTTTTTTGGTTTGAAAATAACAATTTTTTGATGTAAATGAGCAGAAAGGCGAATATCATTAAGTGTTCAAAGTTTAAAGAGAAAAAATACATGTTTCATGTTGGTTTGTTGGGTAAAAGAATGACATCATTAGTCTCAAAGATTTGATTTAGTGTAAAACAAGTATAAACATCAAGCATACTCTCATTAATCCATTAAATGACAAAGACATTTTGATCTGCTGTTAATTTTAAATTGATGGTCTTGCTGCTCTAATTAATGCGTTATGCACAAAGCAATAAAGGAAAGTCTCAGGGAAGGATGCTGTCTGTGTCATCCATTTTAGAGTTTGCATTTATAATATTCCATGTGATATCTAAATGTATGGCTAATGGCTTGTCTAAAATGTATTGACTTGTCTTGTGGTCATATTATCAAGCAGCACCAGGGCCTGCCTCTGCATCCCTTAATTAGCCACAGCCATTAGCGACAATTTTATAGAGCATTATGCATATAGGAAGATAGAAGAGAGAATCATCACTAATTAGAGAAAATTATCAGAGAGAGAGAGAGAGAGAGAGCATCTATGATTATATTGCTTTGTAATTTGCATAATTCCCCAGCGGACACTTCATTGTGTGGAGCCTTTGTAGAGGTCTGTGAAGCTTTTATTGGCAAGCCTTACTGGCACGTGCACATGGTTTATTGTTGACTCCTAGGCTTAGCAGCTACTCAACCATACAGTTGAGTCACTAATGAATGAACTCGGAGAAACCCTCTGAACAAGCGCTAGATAGAGAGAGAGGGAAGAAAGAGAGAGAGAGAGAGAAAGAGAGGAGGGAGAGGGGGGGGGGGGGGTGGATTTTTCTTGGACAGCGGGAGAGAGAGAGAGAGACAAAGAAACTGGGATGAAAGGGACCTGAGCATATAAAAGGATTGTGTATGTGGCCCAGAGAGTAACAGAATCAAACAGGCAGTTGTTTGGAGTGGTGTTCATCATACCAGTCTGCAGATGTGAGGATGAGTGATGAGGAAGAATTGGCCCAGCAATTGGATATGGATGTGGTGGTAGAAGATGATTTGCAGCCCTGGGTTGGAGATAGGGCTAGTACTAGTTGGAGAAAATGGAAAATCATGCTAGCCATCATGGAGTTGAATTGTATGAGTTAGTGATTGCAGTGAAAGCGTTGATCAAAATCTCACTTGCCATTGCACTTGGAAGCTTTAGGCAGGCCTTAGGATGGTGGAAAGAAAGGTTTAAGAGACTGAAACTGGGGGACTGGTTTTATCATCATCTTTTACTGCTTCGTCTGAGAGAAGTAATTTGGTGTCCAGATGATATTTTATGGAAATAGCTGTCATGTGGATAGCTCTTTGCATCATGTGTCAGTTTTGTGGCAAAGAGCCCTAACAAAGAAGTTGCTGGATTGACTTGAGAGCTTTGTGCAGTTTTCATGATGACTTTGCTTTTCCTATTTCAACACAAGATGTAGCTAGCCTAGAACGGTGAGTCTGACTTGAAGGATGAGCTTTCAATACTGTAGAAATATAATTTACACCATAGGTGTTTTTTTAAACTTATTTGTATTACAGTGAATATAGAAAAGATTTTGTTGAATTCAAAGAGTGCTTCTAATAGGTTTGAATCAAGTTATTGTTTTTTTATAGTCATGTGAGTCTCAATGAAGAAAGTAGACTTACTGATTGTAGGACTTAACTTTTTTTTTTAAATTGATGGCTCAGAATGTTTACAAATCCAATTTATTTATTGACTGTACATGTATTTGCTTTCTTAGCTTTGAAAGAAATATAGTGTGTTTGCTTGATATCTCATTATCATTACTTCACCATCGTGCAGTTCCTTCTTTGTGTGACCTTTCCGGAAGTATTTGCGGTCTTCATTATGTAGATTTAAAATATATTCTTGTATGTAAATATGTTCTTTTCAGGATAATGTCCATGTTGATTGTTGGGATTTTGATATGATGATACATTTCCATATAAACTGTATTTAAAAGTAGCATCTGGATCTTGTAACACCTATATGACCTTTGCTTTGCTTGCTCTCTCACTCCCTCTCTCTCTCTCTCTCTCTCTCTCTCTCTGTCTGTCTCTCTGCTACTCTTTATTTCGCTTGGTTTTAGCCCCCCTTTGTCATTTGCCTGAAACCCTTCCACAGACAATCTGTCATGGTCGAACAATTGTATCCCACTCCCGTATCCTTTGTGGTAGGTATTTGTTTAGCCATTGGCCTGCCACGCGCCCTCTCATGAACAATAGAATTTGGGAGCAGGCTGTCCACAAGACCCAACAGTCTTTGAAAATGGGCGATTGGTGAGCCAGTTTTGTGCCCTGTTATAGGCAGACTTGGCATGAACCTGTGGTGTTCCTAAATGGAACTGTTCATGCAACCATTATTCATCTCTTCATTTCCAAGCTCTGCTGAGCATCTCTCGTAATGCAGCACTTTAACTTTTCTTCTCCCCTCCTTTTAACTTATCTCTTTCTCTCTCTTTCTCTCTCTTTCCTTCACGTACACATACACACACACACACCGGATATATATATATATATATATATATATATATGTGTGTGTGTTTTAGTGTATATCTCACTCTCAGTTATATCATTTGTCCTTGGTCTTTAATTAAAAAGTGGAATATTGGTGCACCACATGCCATAATACTCTCACCAAACAAAAGACAGTACAACTATACTAGTTGATATTCACAAGATAGTTTTAAGAACTAGTGGTCTAGAGTGATTTTTTTCTTATCCAATGCTTTGATAATCTTTAGATCATTTTTGAAATGGATAACCATTAACCATAATACCCATTGTGTTTGTTCAGTACATGTAGTGCAGTATATTTTACTGAATCGTTTACCTTCCGTTAATTTCCTAACATCTGCCTTAGCTTGAGTCACTTGTGTGGCTTTGCTATATATGATCAGATGATGACCCAAACAAAGTTCATTTGTGCCTGGAATATAGGCTGGAGGAGCAGGTGGTGACTTACATTGGTCTTGTCATTAGAGCAGTCTTGGTATATTTTCATCAATTCCAGTCAAGCAAAAATTACTCCACTGCTTAGAAGATAGCATCCAATGTTTGTAGTTAACTTGATCTTCTTATTACACTATTTTATATAAAAAGGATATGTAATTATCTTGCAGTCTGCAATAGATGAGCTATGATAACAATAAAGTAGAACTCTATGTGTGTCTCCACTATATTCATGTTTATTTGTATTGACAGGATTGTCATGCCTAATGGAAGTTCCACTGAAAATGTTATTATTTTTCTCAAAATGATTTCTTCCTCTTTAGAATGCTGGTGGGATCATTGGAAAGGAAGGTTCAAACATCAACCAACTTAGAAAGAAGGTTAGTTTATCAAACTATCATAAGAACAAACAAACAAACAAACACAAAACATGAATATTTCTCATAGTCAAGTTTTTCTTCTGTAGCAACTTCTTTTGGTCACTTTGTAAAGGGCAGTATTTCAATAGAAATGTAAGACTCACCTTGACTGTGTGTGCATTTGAAAGACACATTCTTGGCATTATTTGGCATATTTATGGATGTACCTCCCAAGTTTCAGTTGTCACGATTTAATATATGTCAGATGGCTCCTTCTTTATTTTTTTGTAAAATATTCTTTTCTTTGTCTACATTGGTACTATGCAGATAGAGAGTTATCTTTACTTATAGCTTGATGATTTATTTTATATGTCATTAAAGCTAATTGGGTTAAAGATATTTTTAGTTGTTGAAGCAAGTTTTTCTGTCGGGTCCCAAAGAGAATTTATATTCTTATCTCTTTCTCCGTACTGGCCAAAATCTGATTATTTTTAACTCGTGTCCAATCCATTTTTTTTCCTTCATATTTTGTTAAGGAAGAATAGAAGCCTAATACATGTACAAAACAAATATTTATTACATTTGCATCTCCAATTCACTCCAAATCAGTTCAAAAAGAAAAAGTACTTGTCCCTTGCCCTCACGGCTTGATGGCCATTCTTTGTCTTATCCTCCCTCCCTCCATCCACGCTGACCCTGGCCCGATCCGAACCGGTCCGATCCGGTCCGATCCGATGTCTTCTCCATCCCACCTCCGATCCGAACCGGTCCAAATCGATCCTTCTACCATGGGATGTACTTTGGATCCTTCGTTGCTACAATGACACTTGACAACAACTTAATTTATACTGGGGCATATATTACCTTTCATTCTTTTATTTGACCAAAATTTTTACTTTTTTCTAAATTGACCTGAAGCTTGAACTATTTCATTCAAATTTGTTGTCCAATAAATCAATCAATTATTGATTTGAAATAATTTCTTTCCCATCATTGGACTTTCATTTGATTCGAATCTGATACCTTTGTGGCCCGTTTTGTTTGGACCTGACTTATTTCATTTGAACCTACTCAATGACCCTGGTCTAAACTCACCTTGATCTTTTCTAAACAACCATATGTACACTTGATCGTTCTCCGTCCATCCAATCATCCGCCCAACCATCCACCCAACCCTGCCCGCCCATCCGCCCGCCCGCCCGATCTGATGCTAATCTGATCCCGTCGGATCTGATCCCTATCCGGCCCGTACTCAAACCACCTGGTCTGGCCCGACCCGAACCGATCCACGGTCCGCCCTTCCAACCCAACAGTACAATGCCACCATAACAGTGCCCGACTGCAGTGGGCCAGAGCGGTATGTCCCACTACTGCTTACTAGTAACTTAATCAGTACACATTTCCCTTTTTCTAATTGATATGAGTTCTGTTGTCATTTCAAGATATTCATGTATGTACAGGTGCTTGCTATTTTTTCTCTGTCTCTTTATTGTTTATGTAATATTCAATTTTCCTTGGGTTCCAAAAAAGTTTAGCATGCACAGGGCAGTGTATTTTAGGTTTCAAGTTTATTTGTTTGTATAGGCATCATCATTGTCTCATTAATTGTTGTTTGTTCAGCCCAGTTGATTTGGCATTTGTATTTTAACCTGCATTTTCTTGTTTGCAATGAGATGCAATTTCTCCATTCAGTTTTTCTTTCCTATTTATCACTATTAAAAGCATATCAATTTATATGAAACTTTCAGTAAAAGATCAGCAGTTGTGTTATATTAAATTTGTCAATTGCTAAAATGAATCAATCTTTTGTGAATTAAAAACATAATTCTTTCCTGTAATAAATAGATTATCAAAATCAATATTTTTCCTTCTAACTTTCTGGATAGATGTCCTTTCAGATATTTGGAATGAAAATTTTCAAATTTTGTTATCATTTTGTTATTCAAATGATTTCTTTGACATTGCATGTGTTTTCCCACCACTATTCATCCCTTGCTGCCTTGTCCTTTTGACTGATAACCTGTGAGGACAATCAAAAGTAGATTCAGTCAGAAATTACAGCAACAAAAATGAAACAGTAAAATAATAATTAAAAGGGAAGTCTACCCTGATTTTGAGTTGGTTTTAATAAAAGCAGAAAAATAAGAGAAACAGGTCAATAAAAGTTTGAGCAAAAACTGATTGAAATTAAGAAAGTTATGTATAGTTATTAGGTGTGATCAATCAAACTTACATTTGCGACTCTCTAACATATCTGGCGAGGTACCTTCCATTTTGGTACTAAAAAAGTTCTAAACTTTACATTTTCCCTGAAGGAAATGATCAATCAAATAATAATATTCACCTTAAATATAAATTACTGCAAACATGTTTTTATATGACCCTCTGTATAAAACAGGTCTATTCTGTCATCAATAAATAAGAAAAAAAAAAGTTGTTAACCATAGGGTTAGGGTTATACAAGGCCCATCTTGCACAATGCATGTTTTTCAATAATTTAGTATTTTGGTCCAAAGTTTCGCTGGAGAGGAGCTTGCAAGATATGTCATAGTATTGCCAATTTGAGTTTCACTGATGACGAAGTGATCAAAACTTCATATTTAACCAGTATTGCTTGAACTATCACTAATTTGTTGTTCTAATTTTTCTGCTGTAATGAAAACCAAGATAATATCAGGGTGGACTTACCCTTTAATTGTCATTTTACTGTTTCATTTATAGACAACTACTATAAAAGAAAGCAGAAAGATCAGAGAATCAAACTGATGAAAGTTTCAATTTCATCTGACTACATATAAAAAGTTATGCATTTTAGAAAGTTGTAATCACTATACATATGAGCACTTCAAATTGGCTGAAGCAGTAATGTCAATGTGATGCAGTGCCAGACTACTTTGCCATCTGCTCCAACATATAAAATGACTAAAAATTTAAATTTTCAAAAGTTCATTGCTCAAGAGGGTCAATTCTTTTTAGAGGACCAACAATAACATGCTATCTATAATATATTTTGAGTAGTGCCCAAATGGAGAAAGAACTTTGGAGAAAAACAGAAATTTATGATATTTCTGTACACAGCACTGAAACAGAAGATTTATCCAAGTCCTACGTCACAATCTACTGACCGAACTACCAATTTGTGATTCATATAGGCTTGGTGATCTCATTTATTTCATTTCATTTCATTCATTCATTTTAATTTTTTCAATTCCAACAAAATACAATACATTCATAACTTCATTACTATTGGTCCGTTTCATTTCAAACTTTGCCATTCTGTTTCTGTTATTTTTCTGCTTTCATACAAATCAACTTATTACAAGGGTTGGATTGCGTTTTAAAGAAATATTTCATTGTGCCCCTTCCTATAAAGAGTCGCAATTGATTCAATTTACCAAAACTTGATATTAAGCACAACTCCTATTTCTTTAGAATGCAGTTGCAATCTATTTGAATCAATTACTACTCTTTATAATAAAGGGCCCAGGTTTGCAACGTATCACCCAAATAGTAAACAAATAGTCCTAATTTGTTCTCTTAATGCCAGCTAACAAAATAAATTGATTGATTAATTGGTTTTTATTGCATGTTAGAAACAAGGGTCAAATGGCATGTGTTGAAATAGTTTCATTCCTTTTTCATTTCCTTTTCCCAAATTAAGCACAACTTCCTCTTGTAGAATAAGAATATTTTTCCCTTTGCTTCGTCACTTTATTGGAATTATTTCATTAAATAAAGCAAAGAAGATGCATAGAAATAAAAAGATAAATCTTAACATTTTCACTATTGTACATTGCTGACATCTTTTAATCACCTAATCATATATATCATATTAACATTTTTATTAATGCTTGCTTAACATTATCAATTGAATTTGACATATTTTTCTTGAAATAGTACTAGATCATTTCCACTTGTGTGTGCTTCATTGAGTATAATTTTGTAGGATTATTTTTCTTGGCAGCATCCTTACTGTTACTACGGATATGGAAGCAGGTTTGGAATGCATCCAGGACATCATCCCCGTATTGGATGAGGTAAGATTCCTCCTAGTTTATAACAATTTACTATATATCAAATTATCTAATTTTGAAGAAATTGTGCCATACTGACCTTAAAGGTAAAGAGCAGTAATGGTCATGCGATTGCATTGGGAAAGAAACGTTGTGGAATCGATCAGAAAAGGTTGATCATCTAGCATCTAGCATCTGCAAGGTTCTGGAATCATCAAAATGATAAGAAATTTGGCCCATTCTTCGTAAAGTTACAAGCACTATACACAGAAAGATGTATATGGGACTACCCTATATCTCTCACAGACCATGAGAGAAACAAATTTACCAAATATATGAATTAGTAGGCGGTTTCCCGGCAATTTTTTTATCATCATGTATTAGTCAAAACATATTCTTTCACATGATTGGTAATGATAGCTTCCATTTCATTTTTTGAAATTGGGGCGTTTCCAATACTGGTCTTTACCTTTAATGCCTTTCATCATTTGCAATATCATATACTTATAATAAAGAAGAAATCATGAGGCAATATATTTGTCAGTTCCATACTTTGTTAGAACAAGTTAATGTTTGATATGTTTTTTTTCTTCAATTTATTTCTTACATATACATTGGGAAATTTGTAATTTCTTGCAAACTTTAAATCCAGCATCTTAGAGGGAGGTGGATTGACTCATAATATTATGATCAATACTATTTTATAACAAAATGGAAACAAAAGTACTTGTATTGAACAATTAAAGTATAAAACATAATAGAAAATTAATATAATATGCCTTCAAACAAAATCTGGAGACACAGCTTGTATGAAATGACTTTGCTCTTTTGAACGCAATGAGTTATCACTTCTCCCAAGAAATAGACAAAAAGGAAGGAGAACAAAAAGTGGTGAATACAATTTAGAGAGATGGTGGTAAAATGGCAGGGAAGCAGATACTTGTATCCATCTATGTTAATGATCCTGGCGCCTACGGGTCAATAGTTGAAGAGCCATGCATGCAGCCATTGGGAAGATTCCTCATGGGACTGCTTTGGCAAAAGCAAGGAAGGATGGAATTACAGTGGAGCTGGGTAATGTCAGCCATAGCCCGTTAGCTCTGCGTGCACTCGGAACAAACACCATGCCTAAAAGCATGGATGTAGTACATTTGTATGTGGCTTCACAGTTTCAGTGTGTTAGATATGAGGAAGACATTACAGACTACAAGTACCTTAGAAGTGCATACCTTATTACTAAATATATATTTTTTTTGTTAGGGGGGGGGGGGGGATAATGTGAATGTAACACCAATTTGAATTAATTTTTTATTAAAAAGATATGTATGGTTTTGCCTGTCTGCTTCTCAAAACATCTTCATCTAAATGTATAAGATACATGCAATCCAGCTTTCCAATTGAATCTTTATGGATGCTTTATTATCAAACAACTAAAAAAGAGGAGCATCAGAAATCTCTCATCTTTGATTAGAAATACATCTAATAGTTCTTACTCCATTTTATATCTAGAATCCAAATCATATTCATGAAAGTGGTGAGGTATATTAATATTATTTAAACTAGTTATAAAGCAGATTGGAGAGAGATTGGTCTTTTTTATGGAAGATTATGTTAATTTGTGGCTATTATTGATTTCTCTGGAAGGGAGCTAGAAAAAAAGGATTCCATAATGCTTAACGATTTTACCACTTTACAGACTTGCTGTATTGATAGTACATGTAGTATAAATGATGATGGGTTGACTGAATGGATACTTTTGGCTTAGGCTGGGTGATGGTTTAATCCTTTGTTTGGCTATTGATCTGTGAATGAAGGCAAGCTTTTCATCTCCTTCAAGAAGATGGTTGAATTCTCCCTTGTTTATCATTTATTTTCATCACAATTTAGAATATAAAATGGCATATGCTGCTGGGTGATTTATTAGTGACACCATAGGGTTATGAAGCAGTCCTCACCAATTAAGTTGCTTTATGAAAAGCAGAAAAATGAGAGAAACTTTTCAAAAATGGTTTGAGGAGGAAAATCAGACAACTGATAAAAAAAAGTTATGAACATTTAAGTTACATGAAAATTACTATTTAATGGAGACAATTTGGACAAATTATCAACTTTAACATGAGGCTATGATATCTAAGGCCCCCTATTAACCATCCCTTTGTTCATTGGCCCAAATGGCATTGAGAAATAAAAATGGTATTACATCCACCCACCTATTTAATGGAATAATTTTTCTTTCATAAGGGGCAAAGAAGGGATATTTCAATTAAACTTATGTATTCCTAGCTATTCATTTTGGTTACTTTGGTTAATCACATGGGTAGTAATTTTATATTTTTCATTCTTACTAAAAAAATGTATAGGTGGTTAGATATTTTGAGTGATTTATAAGAGATTTTAAGTGAAAATTACACATCTGGTAATTTTTATTTGAGAGCTTTGTTTCTTTCATGCGGAGGACAGACATGGAATCCCACTTATGTCATGCTTGGAACATTTGTGTGACTTTGCATAGGGGAGATGGATGGTAAAAAGCAAAGAGTGAGATTGCCTACAAAAAATGAAAGGGAAAGAAGGGATTTTTTTGGGGGGCAGGTGAGTTGTTGAGGGGGGTAGAAAAAAAGGAAAGGTGAGATTCAAAATTGACACAAAAAAGACAAATGAAGGGTATATTACTGCAAATTAGAAGATTCCTTTGGGAAAAGTCTTTCTCACATTGTTTACATTCTCATATATTCAAACAAATAAGTTCTTACCCATCAATTTCTCCTCATCAAAAATAATATATGCTTTTATCAGCAGTAGCTTTTAAACAAACCTAGTGAATACCATGTTTAGTTTCTTGTCCCTCCTTGCATTTGGCCACTGATTTGACAACCTTCTCTCACATCTATAATGTCTTCTTGTATGCTTTGCTTGCTGTATGCTTTGCTTGCTGTATGCTTGGCTTGCTGTATGCTTGGCTTGCTGTGGACCTGGTGATGAATGAGCCAATCACTGATCATGCTGTGTTCAAGCAAGCAAGCAAACAAGCAAGGCAAGACAGGTCCTTGCCGCTCGGTTTATTATCTGCTCCAATGGTTGCTTCCCCAACCGGTTCTGTGACTGCATGCCTGCAAGAGGGGAACCAGCCGTCTGTTTAATGCTGGAATTTGTTGGATGGTTCCCCCTCACTAGGCACCTGATGTATAAAGATGTAAATTCATCTATTGATTCGAGAAAAAGGACGTTAGAAAGGTCATTGCTGTAGTCAATGATGGAAGAAAGTGTCTAATCAACATTTGCATGAATTGTATTAGTACCATATATGTGAAAGGATAAGATTGAAATGCATATATGTTTGCCTCATTACACTTCAGGCTGTCTCCTGATATCCAATTTCTTCTTTTTTGGTCTGTCAAGTCAATATTGGCTATCATATATAACTCTAGCACTTACACAACTTCATTTGGACTTTCTATGATTCACAATGAAATATGTTAGATTTGGTAATGAAATAGTCATATGAGGTTATTCTCAAATGTGTTGTACATTTCCGTGGAATTGGATATCTTTTGGCGAGTCTGGTTCATATTACATCGATATACATTATACAGCCACATTATTTATTTTCAAAAAATGAAAGAAAAGAAAACACTCTCAAATCCGTAGATTTGACCTTTCATTTTTGAGCATTTAGTTGTGAAAGAATGCATCGTTTAGTTTCTTGGATTTAAAGGTAGCATGCTTACAAACAGCTTGATGACATTACCTGAAAGCCCTGCTCTATGCTTTGTGGCACCTGGCTCCTGGCCTCCACTCTCCAATCTATCATACAACAAACTGTCTGACTTACAAGTATCTATCTCTCAGCTTGTATGAGAATTAGGTATACCAGTATTCCAATGATATGATTTTCTTCTCCATGATGAATGATATTTATCATACTTGGACTTATATTTGATTATTTGAATTATAAGGAAATGTGCATGGGTTCCATTTGGATTTCAATTGTTTATGATTTTTAGCTTGCATAGCAATTTACAGTGCAGATAAGAGCACAATACTATCACCTTTAAAAGGAAAGACTTTTGCTTGCAGTAATGAGAATATATTAATCATGTACTCATCCTGACATTTTACCCAACAGAACAAGCAGAATCCTGAGCATTGTTCTGTACGTGTGTTGGTCCATCAGAGCTTAGCCGGAGCTATCATTGGTAAAGAAGGATGCAAGATCAAGGAAATGAGAGAAGTAAGTAATACAGTGATCCATTATCCTAACCCTAACCCTAACCCTAACCCATACAGTGATCCATTATCCTTACTAGATGAGAGAAGTAAGTAATACAGTGATCCATTATCCTTACTAGATGAGAGAAGTAAGTAATACAGTGATCCATTATCCTAACCCTAACCCTAACCCTAACCCATAAAATGATCCATTATCCTTACTAGATGAGAGAAGTAAGTAATACAGTGATCCATTTTCATAACCCTAACCCATACAGTGATCCACTATCCTTACTAGATGAGAGAAGTAAGTAATACAGTCATCCATTATCCTAACCCTAACCCTAACCCATACAGTGATCCATTATCCTTACTTAACAGCACAAGAGAAGTAAGTAATACAGTGATCCTTACTTAACAGCACAATTTGTATTTTCAATTGGCAGCAAATCCTGCCCAAGAATTCAAATGTTTCATATATTCTTGCGCAATAAAGAAAAGCTTATTGGTAAATTCTAGAAATTATAGAGTAATACTATTCTTTCAGTGAAATTCATTAAGAGTGAAACAAAGAACTAAACCTCCTAAAATGACTCGTAAAATGTGTTGTGGCAATTATTTGTAAATTTAGTGCATAAATTCTTTAATAGCATAAACGCTATTGCCATACTGTACAGCTTTCCAAACATATTTATTGCGGATAATTTGGGTACAGCTAGAATGTAATAAATCGATTTAAAGAAAACAGTTGAGTGTAGAAATGGAATACAAGATCCGGGCAGTGGTAGGATCTGAATCTTTGGTGTAGGAACACTGCATGGTGGTAGTGATGGGATCATCTTGTTATATTGTTTAATTATTTTTTTGTGTTGTAACACAACATGGTGGCAGCAGTGGAATAATAGGCTGTTTTGATTGCTTGTCATGCTAGTGGTCAGCAGTTGTATCAATTAGTATGATATTTTGTATTCTTTCAGCAAATTGGAGCTCACATCAAGGTTTACTCTGACGTATGTCCCAACTCAACTGACAGAGTTGTTCAGGTCGGAGGGATGCCAGACAAGGTCATTGATGCTATGCGAGAGCTTCAGAAACTTATCATCACGGTAAGCTATCACTCTAGCCTCTTCAAATTGCAAACAATTACGTTTTTCTTTCTTTTGTGTACATTTAGGATTCCAAGATAGTTCATGTAAAAATTATATGAATTATACTGAATAGAAAGCATTTTGTTTAGTATGTGGCAATTGAGATGAACAGATTAAGTACATGTAAGTAAAGTAAGGTTAGCAATAACAATTTGTATAACTATTAGAAGTGCACAGAAGTCTGGTACTGTTTTTTCCCTTTATTTTTTTGCAATTATGGGAGTGAAGTATTTTATTGCCCAAAGCTATCTTTTTTTTAATTGACTGATAAATTTGGAGGAAGGTGCAAATTGGTTGATTTTAAGTAAGATCAATGAAATAAAATTCAATGTTGAAAGGTAGACTAGAATAATATTGTTATCTCTTGCATCATTTTTTTCTTCACAGACACCTATCAAAGGGCCAGCCCAGTCCTATGACCCTTATTGCTTTGACACCTTCTATGCCCTCAACTATGGAGGCTACACTGGTCCTGATAACAAAAAAATGGGAGGAGGTGGGGGAGGAGGTGGAGGAGGAGGGGGCATGGGACGCAACGTGGGCTACAGAGGAGGTCGGTATGGAGGTGGTGGAGGAGGAGGACGTTCCATGGGATTCGACTACATGGGTGGTGGTGGTGGAGCATATGGTGGAAGGGGGCTGTTTGGACAACCCCCAATGGGTGGCATGGGCGGAGGAAGGCGAGGAGGAAGAGGAGGAGGCGGAGGAGGAGGAAGAGGAGGGGGACCACCACCAGCAGCAGCAGCAGCAGGGGGAGGAGGAGGGAGAATGCCAGAACCACTGTAAGTTTTCTCTTGTTGGAACCTTGAACTCTTCTTTAAGATACTTTTCTGTTTTAAATCGCTTCCAATAATTACTCTTATATTGAACTGCCTTCATTGGTCTTTCTTTTCGTAATATTATATAGACATATTCAGTCAATTAGACGGATTAAATTATTATTATGCCTCATTACCTTGGTTCTGTGGTCGTAGAAAGTTTAGAGCTCAAATCAAATCAGGATTTAATATATGTACTTCATCTAAAACTTGATCTTAATCTACTTCTCTGAACGAATTAAAGGAGACTAATGGTACTTCTTTGTCTTTATTTTGATCTCCTTCCTCTTACAGTGCACTTGGATTTGGAAATGTAAGTACTTATTCAGTTTATTTATACTTTGAAGAGAATCAGAAGGTGTGACATTTCTAGGGGGGATATTTTAGTTTGTAATGATTTATTTATGCAATGAGCTGCATGATGAAGTGAAATTTTTGGTTATTAATAATACCTACATAATAATATCCCTTTGTGCCATTAACTTAACAAGCGGTAATAATGATATTTTATTTTAATGTTTGAATGAGGTTAAAATATCCTCCATGATAAGAAACTACAATTAATTTACATTATAGTTTTTGAAGAAAAAAGAATTATATATTTGTAGTCTAGATTTATACAATTCAAGAATTTATAGGAAAGATTTACCACCATATGGCATAGAAGAGCTTAGAAATTATTTTCCAAACTTAAATGTATGTGCATCCTAACTGACATGAATAGACTTCAGTGAGCAACCGTACATATGATATAATGCAAGCTAGCATCCCATATACTTGTAGTTGTAGATATTGAGAGGGAATATCACATAATATGTAGTTTAGTGTGCTTACACTTTGTGGATAATTGATGTCCGTGGAATGTCTCTTAAAATACTAGCATGTATCATGACAATTCTACAATTTTCCTAAAATGGTAAGGGGGATAGGTAGAGAGGTAATTGAATAGCTCTGAGGGTATTCAGCTGTCTGACTGGATGCTTGAGTAGCTCTTTGCTCCCTCTCTCTCTCTCTCTCTCTCTCTCTCATTAAAAACATGGAGAGAGGTAAAAAAAAAAATAAGAAAAATGGAGGGAAGCCTGTCGTTTTGATGGGTGGATAAGAGCCCTGGAGCTTCTTTCCATCACTGTCCTCTTATAATGCAAAAAGATACCCAGATATGCATCATTTACATATTGGCATTTACATTGCACCAGGCACCATTTCCTAATACTATGTTTTTGTGCCCTGGCAGAGAGAAGCCATGGGATAAGCTTCTTAAGCACTGCTGTGATTAACAGCAAATCTCTGGGGATTTAAAGACCTGATTAGCATGCAGATTACTTTCCATTCTCAGTATTTGCTGTATATTTCATTTTAAAAATATGAAATATAAGGGTTCAACAAAAACTGAATTCAGAGATATGTAACAGTATGAATAGTTTTTTCTTTATTTAAGTTCTTTTTTGAGGATGCTCATGTTCTGAGATGGTTAAAAAACTTTGCCAATATGTGGTTAATTTGTATGAGATGAAATGAAAAAACGCATGGAGAAAAAAACCATATGCCCGCATCTGACTTATTAAGGGTAATCAGGAAAAATTCCACAACTTCTAAAAGCATTTTCCAGGGGATATACTTTTGAATTGCCTACAGGTATATACACTTGTACATGTACATGTATTTCATGAAACAGTATATTTGCTATAAGGGTGTATTGCCTTTAACTTTAAGTGCTTTTTAAAGCATAGGTTCAATGGATTTTTATGATCTAAGGAGAACTACCACTGCCACCATTGCCAAATGTTTAGTTGGTATAAAATAAATTCTTATTCTCTTAAATTTATTCCTCATATGTGACCCGGCACCACAAAACCACCAAAAAGTCGCAACAAATTATTTTCCTGATTTCATCTGATTATGAAAGAAGAAGTTCTCCTCATTAAAATGGTATATTACTTGTCCAAATTGAAGCTTCCTAACCCTTTCAATTTAGTGAATGAAAAGAGCTGGTGAGGGAGGTTACTGGTATTAAATTGTGAGAAAGAGAGCTTTAAAGTTTGGGGCTATTCAAGCATGCGGAGCAAGCAAACCACAGGGAAATCAATAGAAGGGTGAATCAAAAGGCCACTACCACTATGAAGAGATTTTCAGATTAGGCTGACATTTGGCCTGATGGTCAAACATAGTCTGTTCATTATGTTTCTGAGGTTTCAATGTGTGGACTTAAGTCTTTCAAAAGTTATTATGTTGTAAATGTATAGAGTTGTAATTGGACAGATTAAGTGAACTGCAACATAGTGCCGAGACACCTGCACTAGACAATGCCTATTCATGGTGGACCCGGAGTCTTTTTGTTCCCCCTTACATAACACTGCTTGTCACCTATCTTGTTTTGTATACATCTGGGCAATTATTTGTAACCACATTATCAGGAATTCTCTCGTCGCTGTCTTGCCCGAAGTGTTCAGTTACAAGCAAAGCTGTAAGGTTGGCCTGATCCCCCGCAGCTAGCCCCCGCATCATCGCTTCGTTGACCGCCCGAGCTACCCGGGCATCTGCGTTGGTGCACCCCGGTACCATCCCACGGCTCTGCTCACGTACAAAACCTGGCATTGTAACGACGTTGTAGACTTTTTCGCAACTTGTCACTCTCAAATGTATAAAATATAATAATGTTCTTACTCTTGATCAACAAATTCTGGATATGTGATGTACAATCAAGCTACTCGAAGTCGTTAACGGAGAATATAAGACGAACGCAAATCTGGAACTCGGATGTGAAAGCGGATACAAACAAAATGGCGCGCCGCACTGATTGCTATAACGGACCAATCACAGCCCGCGTAGCACGACCCGTTAGCAACGACCGACCATTTCCGGACTACGATAATTTCGCTCGGGAAAAGTGATCAAATTTTGGAAGAGACCGAAGGCTGTGCGAAAAAAAGTGGTCTAGAAAAACCGTTTAAAACACATCTTCTACTATGTTTTAGACTTCCAAATTTTGATACTAGGTACAGAAAAGACCACTCTTTCAGAAAATGCAAAAAAACAAAAATCAATTTTTTTCACCTAAATTGACATTTTAGCTGATTACGGAGAATCGCTGGTTGCGACTTTTTGTTGGTTTTGTGGTGCCGGGTCACATATTCTTTTTGTGCACATTTCCATCATCTGAAACCTTCTTCCTACTACTACCCCCTTTCTCTTTCTCTCTCTGTTTGGCTTACTCATGCCACTGGGGGAACAGAACGTAAGAGCCTGGTCTTAAAAGGAGATCTATCTGTGAATATTTTAGGATTGACAAGTAGGCCCAGGGGTATTTATGCAACCACTTTGGTTGCTCTCATCCCAATCACCTCTAAGAAGGGAGGGAGGGAGGAAGGGAGATCTTTTTCTGACTCTGCCTATGATGTTATCACAGCTGTGTACAGAAGAGGAGGAAGGCATGCCACTATCAATTTCTCACTTCCTTGTATCCTCATCCCCTCAGTATATTTGTCTTCCTCCCATTTTCACCCTTTCAATTTCTTTTTTTCTCTCTGTCTTTCACTTTTCTTCCAATTACTCATTCCTCTCTCTTTCTTACTCCCTTCCTCATTTTTTCTTTCTTGGTTTATTTTTTTATGACGTACTTATCCACACAATCCCCTACTTTCTGTTCTATTAACCAGTAGCAGTTCAGAGTTTCTGTCAGCTTAAGTAAATCACTTTTTTACTCCTAAAATTGACACCAATTCCTACATATATGGTTATAAAATAAACCATCTTTGGATGTGGTTTCTGCCCTTTCTGCTCATGTACAATGAGTAATTCCTAGAATTCTGTATCAAACGATATCTACAAAAATGGCTGTAAAAGGAGACAGTGAAATGCTATGTCTTTACATGAAAGGATGTTTATTCACAAGATGTTTTACTTTTACTTTAGAATGTTTTATTCATGCAATCACACTCTCCTTTCATCTTTCACTTTTTTAGACTGGACAAACCAACCTAGAATCCTTGGATAGTGAGTAGAAAATATGTTAATGCATCTCTTCATGATTTAGTTTACTTCAATAAAGTCATGAGAAAAACAAAAAATAGGGAATTTGCAGAAAATTAAGTAAACATACAATTTTATATGAAACTCTTTACCAGTGGGGAATTGTCAATTTTATATATTAGGTCATAGTGGCGTTTCTATCTTTACAGACAGCCGAAAAAGTTGCAGATTTTCCCTCTTTGTTTGAATTACACTTATAAAAGTACTTATTAGTATAGATGATCAATATCATTGATATTGCCTCTTGTTAATCTGGCTTTAGACTAAGGACTAAAATAAAGTAGGGTTAATAATAATATTAATAAGATATAAATTAAATTTTATTGCTAAAGTTATAATCTTTAATTAGCAAACTGTAGTTAAACTTTTATTGTATGTAAATCCATCTATTGTTGCACCCGGTGTATGTGAAAAAACATGGAATAGAAATCAAGATATAATTTTGCAATTTTGGACAAAGTATTTTTCTTTGCTCTCCAACCACCTACGATATTAGTGGCCAAAATTGTAGACAAGACATTGAAACATTCTCTGCTGTATTGAATAGAGAGAAAATTAATTCTCAAGGTTTATTCTTTTCTATTTTCTTTGTTTCACTCTTATAGGTCCTGAGAAGACCACTCAAGTCACCATTCCTAAGGATGTAAGTTCTCAGCTTTACAATCACCAATTTCTGTATTGTTTGGTTAAAAGCTGTAAGAAGTGAATGGATCACTCTGAATCACTTCTGTGTCACCAAATTCATGAGAACACTTAGTTTGAATCAACTTCTGACTAGGCATTTTTTTTCAGCTTACAGAACTATGATTTCTCAAAAGATGTATCCTACATGATATTAATTAAGGGGTCATGCTATCTACCTGGACAAGTCAAAGGGTCATGCTATCTACCTGAGCAAGTCCAATGGGTCATGCTTTCTACCTGGGCAAGTCCAAGGGGTCATGCTATCTACCTGGGCAAGTCCAATGGGTCATGCTTTCTACCTGGGCAAGTCCAAGGGGTCATGCTATCTACCTGGGCAAGTCCAATGGGTCATGCTATCTACCAGGGCAAGTCAAATGGGTCATGCTATCTACCAGGGCAAGTCAAAGGGGTCATGCTATCTACCTGGGCAAGTCCATGGGGTCATGCTATCTACCTGGGCAAATCCAAGGGATCATGCTATCTACCTGGGCAAGTCCAACGGGTCATGCTATCTACCTGGGCAAGTCCAATGGGTCATGCTATCTACCAGGGCAAGTCCAAGGGGTCATGCTGTCTACCTGGGCAAGTCAAATGGGTCATGCTATCTACCAGGGCAAGTCAAAGGGGTCATGCTATCTACCTGTGCAAGTCCAATGGGTCATGCTATCTACCAGGCCAAGTCCAAGGGATCGTGCTATCTACCTGTGCAAGTCAAATGGGTCATGCTATCTACCAGGGCAAGTCAAAGGGGTCATGCTATCTACCTGTGCAAGTCCAATGGGTCATGCTATCTACCAGGGCGAGTCCAAGGGGTCATGCTATCTACCTGGGCAAGTCCAAGGGGTCATGCTATCTACCTGGGCAAGTCCAAGGGGTCATGCTATATACCTGTGCAAGTCCAAGGGGTCATGCTATCTACCTGGGCAAGTCCAAGGGGTCATGCTATCTACCAGGGCAAGTCCAATGGGTCATGCTATCTACCTGGGCAAGTCCAAGGGGTCATGCTATCTACCAGGGCAAGTCCAAGGGGTCATGCTATCTACCTGGGCAAGTCCAACGGGTCATGCTATCTACCTGGGCAAGTCCAAGGGGTCATGCTATCTACCTGGGCAAGTCCAAGGGGTCATGCTATCTACCTGGGCAAGTCCAAGGGGTCATGCTATCTACCTGGGCAAGTCCAAGGGGTCATGCTATCTACCAGGGCAAGTCCAAGGGGTCATGCTATATACCTGTGCAAGTCCAAGGGGTCATGCTATCTACCTGGGCAAGTCCAATGGGTCATGCTATCTACCTGTGCAAGTCCAAGGGGTCATGCTATCTACCTGGGCAAGTCCAAGGGGTCATGCTATCTACCTGGGCAAGTCCAAGGGGTCATGCTTTCTACCTGGGCAAGTCCAACGGGTCATGCTATCTACCTGGGCAAGTCCAATCTATTGTGTTCCAAAGGATGTAAGATAGCAATGTATTATGTCTGATAACTGTATTAAGTTTAAAGCATTAATAGAGTGCAGATCTGGTTGAATGTAAAGTTACCCATTTTAAGTCATTTTTATGTTCAAAACTCTACAATAGTCGGTCACATGCACTGTTTAGGACACAAAATTAACATTGGGTTTGCTCCTTCAATATTCATAAGACAGTGTTAACATGAAAACTTGTTTCCCATTTAAAACGTTTATTTGTTCTCTGATTAATGTAAATGCCAAGCCTCACCTTGCTGCACTACATTGTCATTTATCAGTCATTTGAAACTTGAAACATTTTTTCATAAAAATTCTAAAACTAAAATACTTTTTACTGTTACCTTTGATATAGAATGGTAAAGGATAAACTTTGAATAATGGAATTTGTTTTCTTCTAAGTTGCTGATTATGAAATGTGACTACGTAATAGAGCAAAGATAGTTTCCTCTCTTGATTGTATTTACATATTATTGAGATTGAAGTACAGCAAAGTATCAAGTGTACTCATGTCACAGTGAAGAGAAGTCTCTATATTTGTGGACTGTTCCACTTTTCAAGTCTATTTTTGTGGTGTCCTCACTCTTTTTCCGTTAGCATTACCATGCATTAGTAACAAAGATGGAAGTATTCCTCTAAATCTAGCCGTTTTGTTGCCATTATGTCTTTATTTTGTAGCCTTCAAAGCAGGAAGTTATGTGAATGTTATTATTCAAAAGAAAAAGATAGCAAAAAAAAAAATATCCATAAGATGTAAAAAATTATGATATTTTCTGTAACAATTATCCATTTGTCTGTTCTACAGTGTGCTGGAGCCATCATTGGGGCTCGGGGATGCAGAATTCGTCAGATCAGAACCCAGAGTAGGGCCACTATAAAGATTGAAGACTCCAAGCCAGATTCCAATGAACGCATCATTTCTATCACAGGGACAGATGAACAGATAGGCTATGCCCAGTACTTGCTCCAAGAAAGGTATGTCAAACTCAGGGTGGTGCTCAAGTACTCTCTCTGGTTTATAATTTCTTGGTGCCATTACCAAGCATGGGGACTTTAGAAAAAAATTACTAAATACATATGAGAATGCATACTTTCAACCTCAAATATTGCTATGGCCATCCCAAATCACCCAATGGGATGCAACAAGACCATATTGGCAAAACGTAATTGTGACAAACAGTAAAGAAATGCTGCCAACAAGCCTGATGATATTTTCTAGGCTTGTTCATTCCAAAATAGTATGCAAAGCAAATGTGAGCATTATGACTATATCGGTCAAAGTGACATTTTTTCATTGACTCGCTTATGAAAGAGTTCCTTTTAAACAATTGCATTTATTTACTGATGATTTTCATATCACTTCACATGAATCTATCTTAGCTTATGTATTTAAATGAAAACAGACGAACAAACAAACAAAAATATTTGATTTACAAATATGAAAATCACCTTGCTCTTGAGAAGGAGCTGAAAATAACAGAACAATCAGTAATCGAATGGACCACAAGATATCAGTTTTATGCAACCTTGAACAGTAAATTATTGATGCTACAACTGTTCTGCCTTAATGAAGAGGAATTCAACAGATAAACAATGAAAAAAAAATGAAGACTACATTGAACTGCAGGTAGGAAGAACTAGTAAGTCATAATGAAAGAGATATATATATCTTGGATTGGATATTCTTTGGGCTCCACTATCATGAAGCACTGCAAAAAGTCACATACCTCTGGCCCTTTGGAAGACTAGTGATTTTGTTGTTGTGAATGTCAAAGAACTAACAAAAAATCACTGTCGGCCACTAGGGACAGAGGTCCATTCATCAGGATACTACCCAGGAGTGGCAGCTACCTCATCAATCCACATCTCAAAGATTCATTGATGTAGATCCCATCCTATACTCACTGAGCAATCATGGTCACTGCAAGTTATCAAATGGTTGCATGATATGTAGTAACAGATCTCAAAACTTGGTTTGGATGAGTTGATAGCAGTCAATGAATATTTATGCACCTGAATTTCGTTTTTTTTTTTAATGTAGCTTTAAAGAGGAACACGTTGGTATGAAAAATACATCCATCACCAATAGGATTTAAGGGATACAATGTTAATGTGTTACTTGTTTGGAGCAGAGGTAAAAACAATTCAAACAATTTAAAAGAATTTAAGGAGGCAATCGTGCATGAAAAAAGGCCACCGACACCCAGTGGATTGAGGAAGTCACTGGTATGGTCATTTGTGCCAGCATTTTTGCTCTTTCTGCATGCTATCAAAGTTGGACTTTTGTTTATAGGGATGAATATTAAAGAAGTATCAACTAATATAGGCAGTAAGCATTAGTTTACTCATGCAGAAAACTATTGTTTTCATCAAGAAGCACATCACATTTATTCGTACACTGCAATGCCTTTTGTTGTCTTATTTTTCGTGGGAAAAAGTGGGATTAAGATACCGATACCAGCTGGGGCGGCCAATTATTTATATCCATTATTTTTTGTGCCCTTTTCTTTCTTTTTTTGTCCAGTCAGTTTATACACAGCTTTGAGGAAAGTTTGGGTCTTTGTTCTGCTGAGAAACAAACTGTTTCTCAATCCTACTATGTGACATTCTGCAGAACGAGTGTCAGAGAAAAATGCCTTATAAGTGAGCCTCATCTGTGGGACAGATGTAAAGTAACAAATGTAAAGGATAAAAAATGAAATATAATTTCCCATTGAAAAAAATAAAAAAGCATAAAGTATTGTGGTGTTTCCAATTTTTTCATAAACTTCTAAGATGAAAATATTAGTTTTCTGCATGAGTAAACTAATGCTTAAAGGGATAGTTGAGTTCTGTTGCAGAGGGCGCTACACAAAATAATTTGTTTGTGAGATAATGAAAAAATGAGTGTCAAATTTGAAAGAACATACAATTTAAGTGACAAAATCATCTTTGTTTGATAAAAATTGGTTCAGAGACGGCTGTAATATCCATAAATATAACGATTTTGAATACTTGTGTACCACCGCAAATATTAAATAATTTGAAAAAGCTGTTGAAAAAAACGAAATAGTGCCTTTTACGTCGTATTTCAGCCAATGCCGATTTTGGCTCTTGTGTTGGCATTTTCGTGTTGATTATATTGCGCACAACTAGCCAGCCCATGTGTTGTTATTTTTAATTAAATAATTAGTCAACGGTCACCATATTTTGTTTAAAGTGGAGCTGAATTGGTATGATCGTATTGGCTATTACAGAGACGGCTGTAATATCCATAAATATAACGATTTTTAATACTTGTGTACCACCGCAAATATTAAATAATTTGAAAAAGCTGTTGAAAAAAATGAAATAGCGCCTTTTACGTCGTATTTCAGCCAATGCCGATTTTGGCTCTTGTGTTGGCATTTTCGTGTTGATTATATTGCGCACAACTAGCCAGCCCATGTGTTGTTATTTTTAATTAAATAATTAGTCAACGGTCACCATATTTTGTTTAAAGTGGAGCTGAATTGGTATGATCGTATTGGCTAAATTTCACACATTTTGGGGTATAGAATTACCTTTATAGCAATTTTAGGTTCTAAAAGGGCACTAGAAATGTCAGAGATAAGAATGAGAGCAATAACCATGCACTTTGAAGGCATTGCGGTCTGAAAACAGAACTCAACTATCCCTTTAATGCCTATGAGTTTATAATTTGTATAAGTTCATCCGTACAAATGCACAGGTTCAAAATGTGATAGCACGCAGAAAAAGCAAAAATGCTGGCACAGCAACCGACCAAACCAGTGACTTCCTCATTCAACTGGGTGTCTTATCTTGGGGGGTCGGTGGCCTTTTCTCATACAAGAATGCCTCTTTAAACATCTTTAAATTGTTAAACTGGTGTCAAATTGAACACTGGTGTCAGCTTGAACACTAAAGTCTACTCTTTAGTTTGATATCAATTGTCGCAATATCACAAATGTGATGATAAATCAAATGTTTATTCATTGAATCGTTTATTCATTTCATTTTCATAACAAATACAGCAAAAGCAAATAAACATACATGTATATATACATACAAAGGCAGAGAATTTTCAGTTCATGCAATTACTTCAAATGAAATGTGGGTGATTGTTAACAATCAGATCTGATTGCAGGTGTACTCAAACTTTTGGAGGGAAATAAACATCCCTATTGTGGTTCTATCATACTAGGTTTGTCTAAGCTACCTAATAACAGTCTCCAGATTTATATCAATGTCTATTGGATTGGATTTTCTCCTATTAAAGCAACTTTATTGCAGAAAATTAATATAATTTTGTGAATAATTCATTTTGAATCACATACACTGATTCATGATATGTTCATGTTTCTCTTTTTTTCATCCTTTCATTGATTCTTTGCAGTGTGAGGAATTTCTCCGGTGCCAAATACTAGTGAGAGATACAAGGGGACATCTTCTAGCATCCTACTCAACTAGACAAATTTCAACCATCCTAAATATAAGGCTACCCTTGAAAAATCTGTGCCATGGAATGAACATTTTCTGTTCCTACTAATTTTTGTCTTTGTTATAGTTTCTGAGTCTATGTATGTTTATACACACTTCCAGCTCACTTAATGCCACACTAACATACTAAAAATATACCCTACTGTCAAAAATTTGTATAATTCTAACTGGTACTCTAATTTTAATCATTCGGCACAAATGAAAAGAAAATACTCATATAATTTGTATCCGTATCAATGCAACTTTTCATTTTTTTAAAAGGCAAATTAGAAGTAAATGTTTAATGATTATAATCAAAACTATTTTTATGGAATTATGGTTAATAGTGCATTCAGATAGTTTATTGTAGGGAAATATTAGGGAAAGATAAAAAAAAAAAAATACCCTGTAATACCAATGGCTAGATATGAGATAGCATGTTTGAAAAACAAGCTGTTAGTCTTTCATTGCAAGGTGATGGTTAATATTTTTCTTTCTGAAGACTGGAAAGCACAGCTTTAATGGAAATCAATGTTCTACAAATTTCATGGGCTCATTTTCCCCTTGATACAAATATTCCTACTTTGTGCATTTTATTGCTGCACCATATATTGAAATATCATGGTTGAATGTTGTAGAATTTTTTTATTCGTGAGATTCTTAATTGAAGAAAGGTTGTACAAGGCCCTTATACCCCCATCTCACTAGAAAAGTGACTGTGGTGATCTATGAAAATGTTGTTATGCATTGCAGAATCTCCCTCCAAACCCATTTTTGGCCAGTGAGGCGATTACACTACATAGCTTTTATACTGCAATCTACCTGCGCTGAAGACAATTGCGATACGATGATAATATGGCGCTGTCACTTTCTCGCCCTATCTTGAGACCGATGAGATGTATTGCTTTTGCAATCAAAACGATCATAATAGAGGCTCATATGCTTATCAAGATCTCGCTAAAGTTGTCCAGTGAGTAGGGTGAATGTAATAGCTTCATGCAGGGCTTCTGTGATGGTTTCAGGCTATGAGAATAAAGTAATTTGATCATTTTGTTAAAGGAAGGAGCATGGTAGTGAATGGGCCTGAAAACACAGTTGATCTGAGACCCTTTCAATGCACTTGTAATATGCTGTAGGTGCTGCTGCCACATGTTAGAGCTATAAACGTGTCATTAAAAAACACTCTTGAGCCAGCTGTGATGCATGTTGCCACCTCAGCCTTCCCGCTTATGGCATTTTAAACATCTTCAAACAAATGACCAGAGAGATGTTGGCGACCTTAGACGCTTCAGAAAGGCTCAAGATATGATAGAAAAAATTGACAAGATCAAACCACGATCCACTTCGGTTTGTCAATTTTGGGGAATCAAAACAGAATCCTCTAATGAGATGGAGGTGAAATTCATTCAATCCTTCATTCTTGAGGTACAAAAAATCCCCCAAAACATCAAGTTTACAAAAGTATGAGTAATTAAGTTAGTTGTTAACTGTACATACATCGATTGACCCAGTATAGATGTACATTTGCATGTACATTTACATGTACCAACAATGTATGTATATGATGCACAAATCTGTGATGAGTTTAGACATTTCATTCAAGTCATAATAAGTAACACAGAATGAAATGAAATACAATTTGTTTTTATTCTGTGAAGTAAATTTTTAATCAGGGCTCTACATTAACCCTTTTGAAACGGGTCCCAAAAGACTCCCAAAAGACTCCCAATTGTACTTTGTGGAGCTTGTATGCATACATTCTATGTAAACATTTATAAATTATGGGGGTCCAGAGTTAGATTTTGGACCCCTTTGTATCCCAGTCCCTGTCACTGTTTAGTCCTGTCTTAATACACAGTATGTTTTCATTAATTTTTAAATTTTAACTACATGTACTCTTATATTTCAACTTATTTTAAAATCATGTATTCTTTTATTGTCTTTTATATGAAAATCTTTTCCAATTGAATTTACCTAAGTCTTTAGGTAAGAAAATCTATAAGATAAGACAAAGATATAATGAGAAAATTAAAAAAGAAATGGAATATTTTAATCAGGTACATATAAATATGAATTATTATCAGCTTACCTTTTCATGTAAATCATGGAAGGTAATACTTGAACTTGCCACATTTTAGCACATTGGAACATTATGTGAATATTATGAAGTTTGTTGTGGTGCTTGACAACATAATCAAATTATGATCTACCAGAAAAGTAAAAACTTGTTATTGTGCTCATTTACTTTGCTCTCTTCAACTTTGCTGTACATAAAGAGCTTAAGAATTCCTGCAATAAATAATAAGATGAAGTAAAAGGTAGAAATTGAAGTCACAGTCAGGCACTAAGGACTATTCAACCAAAACTACAATATAGTTTGTATTGATGAATCATGTTCAACTGGATTAGTTTGTATACCTTGGATCAAAAATTGTAATTAGTACAGAAACTTCAGTGAATCCTTGATGTCATTATGCCACTCTTCTAAAATCATGCATTGAAGAAATAATAATTATTCCGAGTAATTTCAGAAAATACAGCTCAAGGTGTATGTGCAAGTTTTGATTAAAACTGTCAAAGTGACTAGCTGTTTGAAATCAAACTGAAATTGAATTGATAACTCTTTATTAATAGATTTTTAATTTGTTTAAACATTCTAAGGAAATACTTTGATACAAATTTAAAGTACTTGCTTCAAACTTGAACAAAAGTGCTCTGTGTAATTTGAATGTCTAATATGTAAGGATAAAGAACAATTTGTGAATCTAAGTCTGAAATGTCTTCCAATTTGAAAGGCATGTGAATAGTGAATAAAAATTCTGAATTATGCTTGCAAAATATGGGTAAGTCGTCTTATCCCTTTTTTGATATATATTTCTAAATATATGTGAAAACACATTGTTTACACAATTTTATAATGAATTGAGAATTTCAATATATAATGAGAAAGCAAATATTCCTAATGTTTTTGTATGTGCCAGCTGACATTCTGTAATAAAGTTTTTACTATCTTTGTATCATGTACATTATTGATTTCGATTTGTTTTTTCTTCTTGTGTCTTGTTACAAAAGCACATATGATTGATATTATGGGGCTTGCTGTATGTACTAGGGTTAAAATACAATGGTGATTGAAAGTAATGAACAATTTGTGATTTATGTCTTCCCGAATCATTTATGATTTTTTATATTTGTTTGGTAATATAGTTCTTATTTAGTCAATATTATCTTAATACATTACAGTCTAGATCTCTGACTCAGACATGAGTTCAATAATACAAAGTTCATTTTACTAGAATCGATAATTTGAAGAGATTTGATTTGTTTTCTTCTTTAATGACATGCTCATTCTTATCATCTATCATTGAGATGAAACTCCCAGTGGATGATACATTTGATATAATACACGTCTAAATATAAAATATAGTAGAAAATATTATGTGAATTGACGTTGGTTAGCCTAAATAGTTTTCATGTAATACAAGATCGAGGCTTCTCTTCTTACAATTTAAGAAAATTGAAAGGATAATCATTGTATTGAAGAGTCGACTGAAAAAGTTCATTAGTTAACGATAACTTGTTACAAGCGTTGGTAATCTCGACCTTAGCCAATGAAGCTGAATTCTAAAGAGCGCATTTGGGTTTAGGGTTGTAGTTGCTGTGTTTGCATTCTCTTCCTATCTTTCATTACGCTATCCTTTGTTTCTTTCTTCTATCATCTTCCTTTATGTTATTTATTGTTTTTATTATTTTTCTATCTTTCCTTATGTTATTTTTTGTTTCTTCCTTTTATCACATTCCCATGTTATTCTTTGTTTTTATCATTCTTTCATTTTCTTTTTATCTTTCCTTATATTATTCTCTGTTTTTATTCTTATGCTGTAATCTCCTTTTCTCTTTCATTACTTTCCCACCAAAACACACTAATTTCTGGTTGAAGATCGCTTCCTGGCAAGGTTCATGTTCACACTGCACGCTAGATCGATCTGGGGTGAACTAGGAAGCAAACCCCGCCGTCCAGATGATCGCTTCCTGGACCGCTTGTTTGTTTGCACTCACAATTGGACCGATCTAGCCTGGATCGGTCTAGGAAGTGAGTGAGAACGGGGTCCAACTGTAAATGTGAACAGACAAGCGGTCCAGGAAGCAACCTTCTCCCCAGACCGATCTAGCGTGAAGTGTGAACATAAGCCGTGCTACGGAGCATTCTTCAACCGGAGGTGAGTGTGTTTTGGCGGGAAATTGATGAAAGAGAGAAAGAGATTCTAGTACAAGAATAAAAACAGAGAATAATATAAGAAAAGATAAAAAGAAAAGGAAAGAATGATACAAATAAAGAATAACGTAAGAGAAAGGTGATATGAGAAAAAAATGAAGAATTACACAACAAAAGGCAGAAAGAGAAAGTGATAGGTTGCTAGAAACATAGAATAACATAAAGGAAGATGAGAGCAGGAAGAAACAAAGAATAACGTAAGGAAAGATAGAAGGAGAAAAATAATAGAAAATTAAAAAAAAGTGGATAACATAAGATAAGGTGATAGAAGAAACCACAAAGAATCACATAAGAGAAGAATAACATATGGATGACAGAAAGAGTGTGTTAGAATGATAAAAACATAGATTAACTTAAGAAAAGATGATAGAAGGAAGAAACAAAGGATAGCGTAAGGAAAGACAGAAAAATAAGAGAAAATAATAGAATAGTCAAAACAAATAATAACTTGTCATATGAGAAGATGATAGATGGAAAAACAAAGAATAACATGAAGATGACAGAAAGAGCAAGTGATTGAAAGATAAAAACAAAGAATAACATAAGAGAAGGTGATAGAAGGAAGAAAACCAAAGAATAACATAAGGAAAGATTGGCAGAGCGTAATTGAAGATAAAAAGAGAAAATTATAGAAAATAAAATAAAAACAAAGAATAACATAAGGAATGATAGGAAGAAAATGATGGAACGATAAAAACAAACAATTAATTGAGCAAAAGGAGATAGAAGGAAAAAATAAAGAATAACATGATGAATGGTAGGAAGAAAATGATAGAACGAAAAAAACAAAGAATTACATAAGCAAATGAAGATAGAAGGAAGAAACAATGAATAACATGAGGAAAGGGAGAAAGAGAAAATGATATAAGGAAAACAAAAAATAACATGGCGAAAAATAGAGGAGAAAAAGTGAAATAAATAAACGAAGAATAACATACGAAGCGACAGAAAGAAAAACAAAGACTCACATAAGGCAAGACACAACGAAAAAATGATAAATAAAAGAATATTCGGAGATAGAAAAGAAGATGAAAGGGTAGAAAAAACAAATAATAACATAAGAAAAACAGAAACAGTAGCAGAAGATTAGACACTCTATTCGGTTTTAAATTCCGCGCAAAACATTTGACCTGCTGAGCTTTGCTACCCCACCAATAAGAGTGTGAACATAAACAAAACGTACCTCTGCAGCGATCCAGTGGATCGATCTAGCCTAAATTGGTCCAAGAAGTGAGTGAGAACGGGGTCTTATGTTAAATTATATCGTGTTGATTTTATATATTCGTATTTCTTCAATTTTTTAAGTCGAATATTCCATAACTTGGCTGATTTATTTTGTCAATATCTTTAATGGACCCGACATTGTTTATTTAGTTCATTTTATGTAAGCTTCTCTCTTCACCTGTCTACCATCCATTGCATTTACCTGATATGCATGATGGCATATATTCTATAGATGGAATCCACTTTGCATGAGTTTGTTATTGCTACGTTAGGCAAGCCTATTGCCAATTAAACAAAGACATTCAACGATCCGATACGAAACGAATTATTTCATTCAACTGTTACCAATAATTGTATTTCAATAGTCAGAAGGCAAGTTGCATAATATTAAGTGTTGTTAGGTTTTTGACAAGCCATAATGTTTGTCCTACCTAATATTTAAAATTAAAGTTTACAATATGAATTAAGTATATTGAGATACATATATTCGAAGCTGGTGAATAAAATATTTCCTTTCGAGGCTCTTCTCAAAGGCGTATGCATACATTTGTTAACACTTAGAAAATGGCCTGTTGTGCTGAGAGATAGAGAAAGAGAGAGAGAGAGAGAGATAAAGAGAAACACAAACCGCAACTTTAAGTATGAAGGAAATTTTGAAGAAATCGAAATTCACATATAAGTAAAGAAGAGGGGTTTAAGGATCGGGCATGAAGCCGAACGTAGGAGAAATAAGGATAAAGGCAGATAGTGAGTGTGTGGGTTGCTGGGTGGTTGGCTGGATATATGGCTGGCTAGATGGCTGGATGGCTGCATAGTTGGCGGGATAGTTGGCTGGCTGGCTGGCTGGCTGGATAGTTGGCTGGATAGATAGATAGATGAATGGCTGGCTAGCTGACTAGCTGGATGAATGGCTGGAAGATCCTTCCAGCCATCCATCCATGGATGTAGATATTTCGAAATCTCGTAGACTTGCGTGTTGTAAGGGTACAAATGAAGAGGTTTGTTTTTGTCGTCCATTGGATTACATGCTGGAGGAAGCCCCCGTTTTTACAGTCAAACACCGCGCCCCAGACCGACGGACCAGGCGTAGCCAAGGGACGACTAAGGTCTCGGAATGTGGCATTAGTCTAAACCTCGTTTTGGGGCAGTCAGTCAGGCAGGGAGGGAAGATCGATCCGGAGCCCCGCTGGATGCCTTGAAGTTCGGGTCGTGGTAGAAAAAATCACATTAACTTGCGTGTTGTAAGGGGCAAAAATGGAGGGGGTTCTTGTGCCCATTGGGCTCATGTACTGTGGTGAAAATTTCCAGTGAAATTTGTTTCCAGCGGTACCCTGCCGTCCCTTCCCTACGTCACGGGCAAAGGAGGACCCGTAACCCTGTCGATGCCGAAATCTCATTGACTTGCGTGTTGTAAGCGGCAAAAATGGAGGGGGTTGTAACGCCTATTAGGCTTATGTAGTGTACATATTGCTCCGATTGTCTCATTTTCGCTCGCTCGATCACTGCAGCACAAACATAGCTCGTTTGACGTCACTACCAAACTAGCCAATCAGCTGTCAATGACGTCATATTGAATGCGGCGGCAAATATATTTTGTGAAATTATCGAGAAATTGACTATTTCTAATTGCAAACTAGTTTTAATTTTGAATGGAAAAGCAGCCATTGTTATCTTGACATTCATTGAAGTAATCAGAATAGGATAAGTTACTTCTCAGATGATTCAAGAGGTCCATTTTGTAGATAATTTTTTAATTTTTTAGAATGTTCCACTGTGTTGCAGGGTACCGGGTGTGATGTGTTCGCGTGCTATAAGTACAGGCCACCGCGCCGTCGGGTGTATTCTCGTACTGATGTAGGTGCAAAGCTAGAATGGCTACCACGCCCACTTCCCTCTCTATGCCTTTCTGAACATTCTTTTCCTTCTCAATACAATAACTTTCACCTGCCTAAGTTATTCAAACCATACCGCCTCGCCACTTCCATTACGTAATCATTAAAAGGATCCGCATATACAACATTTTCCTGCTATACGTTGTACTGCAGGAAAATCAAATCTCCCTTGTATACCTTACAGTCTAAACGATAAATATGTGCCTTTAACGAAGCAGGCGACAATCGGCGTAGCAGACGACACTTGATAGTAATTTTGTATGTGAGATTGCTTTGCTAAATATAAATTACTTTGTTAATAAATATCAACTAAAATTTCTTTTACATTTCTTTAAACCATCATTGATATTTAATAATTCATGAGTGAGTAAAAGAAACATACCAAACTATATAATTATATGAAATACTTGGTGGCAATTAGGGGAGTTTGACGTGATGACCGATTGCACCCCTCTGTTAATAACCGAATAGTCCATGGTGTGTCATGAATATTCATGTTTTTGCTTACCTCGGCTAAATGTTTGCTTTTACTAAATTGAAAAATTACGGTGGGGGGTTGGATGAAATGGACATAATGAAATAGGCAGAAGTGATCTATGATAATTCATGCTTTTATGTTTCGTGTGCTCGACCTATAATCTTCAAATCGCTTTGCAAACTGAGTCCAAAGTTAGACTTGTTTCACATGTGTATTATAGGCAATGACGAGCTTGCAACCTATTTTGAAAAATTACGGTGGGTGAACTTTCAAAAGTCAATGGGACATGAGGGCTCCAATGAAAGAGCTAGTGATAACGTACGTCAGGGTGGATGTGCTTTTCGTTTAAACAAAAAATGAATTTTTAACAATTAAAAAAAAACGTCCATAGGCTAACATGTTAGGCTGCTGACTCTGACCATGCTCTGACGATAGGGGCCATTGTGAAATGAGACTAAACGGAGCAATATGATTAATGTCCTCGGCCGCAAAATTCCTGTGTACAGTGCCATCATCGGTACCCACCCCTCCCCTAACGCTGACACGGTCGAGGGCGGACCAGGAGCCCCGAAGGATCCCAATAGATCTCTTGTACTAACCAGTGACCTACGGTGAAAATTCCCGTGCAATTAAATAGGGATATGATAAGGGTTTTCAGGACTACACCCACTATAGATAGAAAGATTTCAGAAGTTAGGGGTTAGGGTTAGGGTTAGGGTTAGGGTTAGGGTTAGGGGTTAGGGTTAGGGTTAGGGTTAGGGTTAGGGGTTAGGGTTAGGGTTAGGGTTAGGGTTAGGGTTAGGGTTAGGGTTAGGGTTAGGGTTAGGGTTAGGGTTAGGGTTAGGGTTAGGGTTAGGGTTAGGGTTAGGGTTAGGGTTAGGGTTAGGGTTAGGGTTAGGGTTAGGGTTAGGGTTAGGGTTAGGGTTAGGGTTAGGGTTAGGGTTAGGGTTAGGGTTAGGGTTAGGGTTAGGGTTAGGGTTAGGGTTAGGGTTAGGGTTAGGGTTAGGGTTAGGGTTAGGGTTAGGGTTAGGGTTAGGGTTAGGGTTAGGGTTAGGGTTAGGGTTAGGGTTAGGGTTAGGGTTAGGGTTAGGGTTAGGGTTAGGGTTAGGGTTAGGGTTAGGGTTAGGGTTAGGGTTAGGGTTAGGGTTAGGGTTAGGGTTAGGGTTAGGGTTAGGGTTAGGGTTAGGGTTAGGGTTAGGGTTAGGGTTAGGGTTAGGGTTAGGGTTAGGGTTAGGGTTAGGGTTAGGGTTAGGGTTAGGGTTAGGGTTAGGGTTAGGGTTAGGGTTAGGGTTAGGGTTAGGGTTAGGGTTAGGGTTAGGGTTAGGGTTAGGGTTAGGGTTAGGGTTAGGGTTAGGGTTAGGGTTAGGGTTAGGGTTAGGGTTAGGGTTAGGGTTAGGGTTAGGGTTAGGGTTAGGGTTAGGGTTAGGGTTAGGGTTAGGGTTAGGGTTAGGGTTAGGGTTAGGGTTAGGGTTAGGGTTAGGGTTAGGGTTAGGGTTAGGGTTAGGGTTAGGGTTAGGGTTAGGGTTAGGGTTAGGGTTAGGGTTAGGGTTAGGGTTAGGGTTAGGGTTAGGGTTAGGGTTAGGGTTAGGGTTAGGGTTAGGGTTAGGGTTAGGGTTAGGGTTAGGGTTAGGGTTAGGGTTAGGGTTAGGGTTAGGGTTAGGGTTAGGGTTAGGGTTAGGGTTAGGGTTAGGGTTAGGGTTAGGGTTAGGGTTAGGGTTAGGGTTAGGGTTAGGGTTAGGGTTAGGGTTAGGGTTAGGGTTAGGGTTAGGGTTAGGGTTAGGGTTAGGGTTAGGGTTAGGGTTAGGGTTAGGGTTAGGGTTAGGGTTAGGGTTAGGGTTAGGGTTAGGGTTAGGGTTAGGGTTAGGGTTAGGGTTAGGGTTAGGGTTAGGGTTAGGGTTAGGGTTAGGGTTAGGGTTAGGGTTAGGGTTAGGGTTAGGGTTAGGGTTAGGGTTAGGGTTAGGGTTAGGGTTAGGGTTAGGGTTAGGGTTAGGGTTAGGGTTAGGGTTAGGGTTAGGGTTAGGGTTAGGGTTAGGGTTAGGGTTAGGGTTAGGGTTAGGGTTAGGGTTAGGGTTAGGGTTAGGGTTAGGGTTAGGGTTAGGGTTAGGGTTAGGGTTAGGGTTAGGGTTAGGGTTAGGGTTAGGGTTAGGGTTAGGGTTAGGGTTAGGGTTAGGGTTAGGGTTAGGGTTAGGGTTAGGGTTAGGGTTAGGGTTAGGGTTAGGGTTAGGGTTAGGGTTAGGGTTAGGGTTAGGGTTAGGGTTAGGGTTAGGGTTAGGGTTAGGGTTAGGGTTAGGGTTAGGGTTAGGGTTAGGGTTAGGGTTAGGGTTAGGGTTAGGGTTAGGGTTAGGGTTAGGGTTAGGGTTAGGGTTAGGGTTAGGGTTAGGGTTAGGGTTAGGGTTAGGGTTAGGGTTAGGGTTAGGGTTAGGGTTAGGGTTAGGGTTAGGGTTAGGGTTAGGGTTAGGGTTAGGGTTAGGGTTAGGGTTAGGGTTAGGGTTAGGGTTAGGGTTAGGGTTAGGGTTAGGGTTAGGGTTAGGGTTAGGGTTAGGGTTAGGGTTAGGGTTAGGGTTAGGGTTAGGGTTAGGGTTAGGGTTAGGGTTAGGGTTAGGGTTAGGGTTAGGGTTAGGGTTAGGGTTAGGGTTAGGGTTAGGGTTAGGGTTAGGGTTAGGGTTAGGGTTAGGGTTAGGGTTAGGGTTAGGGTTAGGGTTAGGGTTAGGGTTAGGGTTAGGGTTAGGGTTAGGGTTAGGGTTAGGGTTAGGGTTAGGGTTAGGGTTAGGGTTAGGGTTAGGGTTAGGGTTAGGGTTAGGGTTAGGGTTAGGGTTAGGGTTAGGGTTAGGGTTAGGGTTAGGGTTAGGGTTAGGGTTAGGGTTAGGGTTAGGGTTAGGGTTAGGGTTAGGGTTAGGGTTAGGGTTAGGGTTAGGGTTAGGGTTAGGGTTAGGGTTAGGGTTAGGGTTAGGGTTAGGGTTAGGGTTAGGGTTAGGGTTAGGGTTAGGGTTAGGGTTAGGGTTAGGGTTAGGGTTAGGGTTAGGGTTAGGGTTAGGGTTAGGGTTAGGGTTAGGGTTAGGGTTAGGGTTAGGGTTAGGGTTAGGGTTAGGGTTAGGGTTAGGGTTAGGGTTAGGGTTAGGGTTAGGGTTAGGGTTAGGGTTAGGGTTAGGGTTAGGGTTAGGGTTAGGGTTAGGGTTAGGGTTAGGGTTAGGGTTAGGGTTAGGGTTAGGGTTAGGGTTAGGGTTAGGGTTAGGGTTAGGGTTAGGGTTAGGGTTAGGGTTAGGGTTAGGGTTAGGGTTAGGGTTAGGGTTAGGGTTAGGGTTAGGGTTAGGGTTAGGGTTAGGGTTAGGGTTAGGGTTAGGGTTAGGGTTAGGGTTAGGGTTAGGGTTAGGGTTAGGGTTAGGGTTAGGGTTAGGGTTAGGGTTAGGGTTAGGGTTAGGGTTAGGGTTAGGGTTAGGGTTAGGGTTAGGGTTAGGGTTAGGGTTAGGGTTAGGGTTAGGGTTAGGGTTAGGGTTAGGGTTAGGGTTAGGGTTAGGGTTAGGGTTAGGGTTAGGGTTAGGGTTAGGGTTAGGGTTAGGGTTAGGGTTAGGGTTAGGGTTAGGGTTAGGGTTAGGGTTAGGGTTAGGGTTAGGGTTAGGGTTAGGGTTAGGGTTAGGGTTAGGGTTAGGGTTAGGGTTAGGGTTAGGGTTAGGGTTAGGGTTAGGGTTAGGGTTAGGGTTAGGGTTAGGGTTAGGGTTAGGGTTAGGGTTAGGGTTAGGGTTAGGGTTAGGGTTAGGGTTAGGGTTAGGGGGTTAGGGTTAGGGTTAGGGTTAGGGTTAGGGTTAGGGTTAGGGTTAGGGTTAGGGTTAGGGTTAGGGTTAGGGTTAGGGTTAGGGTTAGGGTTAGGGTTAGGGTTAGGGTTAGGGTTAGGGTTAGGGTTAGGGTTAGGGTTAGGGTTAGGGTTAGGGTTAGGGTTAGGGTTAGGGTTAGGGTTAGGGTTAGGGTTAGGGTTAGGGTTAGGGTTAGGGTTAGGGTTAGGGTTAGGGTTAGGGTTAGGGTTAGGGTTAGGGTTAGGGTTAGGGTTAGGGTTAGGGTTAGGGTTAGGGTTAGGGTTAGGGTTAGGGTTAGGGTTAGGGTTAGGGTTAGGGTTAGGGTTAGGGTTAGGGTTAGGGTTAGGGTTAGGGTTAGGGTTAGGGTTAGGGTTAGGGTTAGGGTTAGGGTTAGGGTTAGGGTTAGGGTTAGGGTTAGGGTTAGGGTTAGGGTTAGGGTTAGGGTTAGGGTTAGGGTTAGGGTTAGGGTTAGGGTTAGGGTTAGGGTTAGGGTTAGGGTTAGGGTTAGGGTTAGGGTTAGGGTTAGGGTTAGGGTTAGGGTTAGGGTTAGGGTTAGGGTTAGGGTTAGGGTTAGGGTTAGGGTTAGGGTTAGGGTTAGGGTTAGGGTTAGGGTTAGGGTTAGGGTTAGGGTTAGGGTTAGGGTTAGGGTTAGGGTTAGGGTTAGGGTTAGGGTTAGGGTTAGGGTTAGGGTTAGGGTTAGGGTTAGGGTTAGGGTTAGGGTTAGGGTTAGGGTTAGGGTTAGGGTTAGGGTTAGGGTTAGGGTTAGGGTTAGGGTTAGGGTTAGGGTTAGGGTTAGGGTTAGGGTTAGGGTTAGGGTTAGGGTTAGGGTTAGGGTTAGGGTTAGGGTTAGGGTTAGGGTTAGGGTTAGGGTTAGGGTTAGGGTTAGGGTTAGGGTTAGGGTTAGGGTTAGGGTTAGGGTTAGGGTTAGGGTTAGGGTTAGGGTTAGGGTTAGGGTTAGGGTTAGGGTTAGGGTTAGGGTTAGGGTTAGGGTTAGGGTTAGGGTTAGGGTTAGGGTTAGGGTTAGGGTTAGGGTTAGGGTTAGGGTTAGGGTTAGGGTTAGGGTTAGGGTTAGGGTTAGGGTTAGGGTTAGGGTTAGGGTTAGGGTTAGGGTTAGGGTTAGGGTTAGGGT